>JXTC01000163.1:605806-646958 GCA_002914845.1 Trema orientale
CATTGTTTACTCTTAATTACTCTTCCTTATGAACATATCATGTAATTAGCAACTGATTGTTATATCTATTGATAATAATACGTCCTATCATTTCTTTTCTGTTTCTAAGCATGTATTTCCTAGTAGTCACAATGGTAGTAAGTTTATCATATCTATACTGTCCTATACATTAAAGTTTAACATTGGTAGCAATACCACTACCATGATCACATTATATAAACTTATGTCTAAGAATAATAGCATATCATCCATCTAAATGCATAGTTTAGCTAATCCCATCAGTTTCCTTATATCTCCTCACTCATTTCTATCTTTTACCTTATGTATCACCAATATAGGCCAGTTCCTTATATTCTTCACTAATTCTCATCTTTTATCTATTGTAATACCCCTTACACACCAGCCATAGGACTATAAGCTGTTATTGTAATTCCTAGCTTGCTAGATTACTAAAATGAGTTCTAAACACCATAACCCAATCATGTGTATCAGTTAACCTTTCCAAAAGTTTTAAATGGAGTATTCTACTTATTAGGTCAGAAATAAACTCTAATAGCACATGTCTAGTGATAAGTATAAAAGTATACTTCAAATAGCATAACCATCACATATACAACCTATAAGTGAAATCTACTCACCTGTTTATAAGCACGGGCTGTTTTATCACTGTGTTTGAGAGGCTGCTACTTAGAACCAGGGGGTACACGTTGGGGGAGAGGGAGAGGGATGGTAGGCTTCAATTGTTTGAGAAAACCAAGAAATACCTCAAGGAAAAGAGAGATGGGTGCTTTGGCTGTTTGGGAAAGGAAAGAAATCATGAAAGGGATGGGAGGAGGCTTCAGCTGCTAGGGGAAGAGAAGAAAAACCAGGGAGGGAGTGGGAGAGGTGGAGGACGTTTTTTTGGCTTAAAGAATGGGCTAGGGAAGCTTATACAACTTAAGGCTCAGCCACTTGGTGGCACAAGTTCCAAGATTTCAGATCCCTAACTTTCATTTTGTCATTAACCTAAGCATAAGTCAGATTAGAGGTAAGTTGTGTAGGTGCTTATCCCTTGGCTTGCACACTTCCCTAGGAGTCAAAGTTGTCTCTTACTTGGTCAATAATCTGGTTATAAACTAGTTTAGGGTTTAATAAAACACTTATTAGTTGTCTCTAGCATGTTATAGTTATATGCTTAAACAAATTCCCCTAAATCAGATTAGTGTAAAACTATGGCCATCAAAGTGTGTGTAGCTTTGTCCTTTACTTAAAAGCTGAAATAACTTGGTTAATTAAGTAAAATTTTCGTAACCCATAGGTAAGCAAGGGTTTAAGGTGTGTTTTAGCTCCCTACTTAACTAGAAACTCAAGAAATTATCATTTAAGCACTTCCATTACCAATTTTCGTAGCTTATACCTACACAAGAGGTTAAGATGGGTTTCAGCTCCTAATGGTGTCAAAAACTAAGGAAAAAGTCAATTAGACACTTATATTACCCATACACACATCAAGCATTCTAGGGTTCTTGAATCGATCTTTCACTGCACATGTATTCCCCAAGAATTTAATTAATTAGTTAAGAAACTCAAATCACACTAATAAACATGATTTTCAACCTATATGCATGTAGGAATAGAAATGCATTCTTTAATTAGCATATCTTGAGGTGTATTGTTGAAAAGTGTACTAGTAATAGTATCTGGGTACTATGACTAGTAAAAACTTAGTTTAGAGTCAAATTTTAGAACTACTCATGAAATTATGAAATCTAGATGCAAGGATGTTTATTAGTGGCATGATGCATTCATGAGAACTTTGGGTATTACAAAAACTATTATCATTATTATTATTGTTGTTGCTGCTGCTGCTGTTGTTGTTGTTTTGCAAATTCTCAATGTCAGGTTGATGATATTCAGCCTCACGCAGATAACAAAATGCGGAATTTAATAAATGCTTGATAGTTGTAATGTTATATTATGCTTCAAACTTACTTGGTCTCCGATGAGAGAAGTGGAGATCAATTAAGACAAGTGTTAATGGCCCAAACGGTCCCTGAACTATCCAATTTATGATACTTTAGTTCTCAAAGTTTAAATTGTGGCAATTAAGCCCTAAACTTTGCGATTGGTGGTAATATCGTCCTTGGACTGTCTAAATTATACCCTACTAATAAATTTCTGACCGAAAATATACAAGAGGAGTACCTTGTAGGATTTGAAAGAGTATTTAAAGGAAAAAAACTAAACAAAATAATTTTGAGAGAATGAAAGATGTATTCTTTGCATTTTTCAACGTTCTTGGAGTTACAAATTTAGAGAAATTTTTTATGTGATTGTTCATTATTGTACTTGAAATTCCCATATTACCTTTTAAATACACTTTCATATGACACCACTTGTGTTTTTTATCAAAACTTTAATATCAAGTTGTAATTTAAATAATTTAGAGATCAAATTGTTACAAATTAGAAAATTCAAGGATTTAATTACTATAATTAAAATTTTGAAGACAAAATTGACACAGATTGGATACTTCAGGGACCATTTGTGCCATTAATCCCTAAGAAAATGAGTTAATTAATTTGCAACTTGCTTTTGTTTAAAATATATATATTTATATTTATATTATTGGGTAATATTGTCCCGATGTCAATTAGCGAAATAACATCACAAAATTGCTTTTTAAAAAAAGGCAAATTAACAATGATATATGTCAACAAGTTTGCAATTGCTTATATATATATATATATAGGGCACCAATCCAGTAGGTATTTTTTTTTTTACCTATGCATAGGTATCAATTGGGCCAATAACAAATTTTTTTGTACATTTTTTTATATTAAAAAATAGGAGAGAGAAAAAGTATTAATGATGCACGTCATTTTATGCATCTCATTTTAGCCGTTAGATCATTGTTAGATGATGATCCAACGGCTAGAAAAAAAATACCTACACATAGGTAAAAAAAAAAAATACCTACCGGATTGGCAACCATATATATATATATATGTATGACTCTAATTCAGTAGGTATTTTTTTTAGCCGTTAGATCATAATCCAACTGCTATAATAATTCGGGTAGTTAGAAAATAAAAATAAAAATACATTATTTAATACTTTTCTCTCTCCATTTTTTATCATGAAAAACTTGCGTAATAAATTTTAATTGGATAAAATAATAACTATAGATAGATAAAAAAAAACAAACACTTACTGAATTGGTACCCTATATGTATATATGCATTATTGCATACTTATCGTCTCGATGTCAACTAGCGAAATAACACCACATAAGGAAAAGAAAAAAAAAAGGCAAATTGACAATTATGATTACAAGTAAATGGAAAAATAATAGCTCACTTTTGGTGAGCTAGTGGGCTGCACTAAAAGGGGATTGGGTTATTTTGTCCAATTCAATGTTTGGAGCATGAACAATGGAGGACAGTTTAGTGAGGGGATTATCACGTTTAATACATTGAACTATGATTAGGATTGAGATTATTCATCCTAGACTCGTGTTTGATGTCAACTAGGGAGTGTGATCAATAATCCACAAATTCCAAAATAGTCTCACGTGAGTGGAATAATTAATCTCATTTATAAGTATGATAGTAATAATTATACACTCAATAGTAGTGGAACCCACATCTATTCCAAATTCCAAAGCTAATGGGTCCCACGATAGGAGTACTTTTTACAATATTTAAGATTTAAATTAATCTAAAATTAATCTATTATATATTCTAATGAAAAATAGGTCCCACGTTATGATATCAATCCCAATCCAATCCAATATCACACTAAATATGGAATATTATTAAGTTTTATAACAATCCACACTACTACAAAAAGTGCCTACCACGGCACTTCAAAAGTGCCTTGAAAGGCCTATTACGATGCCTACAAAAGCGTCGTGTATCCGGGCCCCATAGTAGGTCCTGGTCTACCACGGCACTATTGATAAGCGCCCTAGTAGACTTATTACGGCATCTGAGAAGTGCCTTAATAGACCAACTAAGGCGCTTTTAGAGCGTCTTAGTATTCTGATTGACTTTTTTTTTAAGATGCTCTATAAGTGCCGTGGTAAACCATTTCCAAGGGTATTTTTAATATATTTTTGTACACCCCTGGATTTTTACAAATATAATCCAAATCTATGACATACACCATATTTCAAATAAAATAGAACATAAATATAAACTTACACACAATACTAACTAAAAATTACTAATACAACAATATAAAAAGAAACTAGATGAGTATATCAATATAATAGAACTACTTAACATAACAATTTGAACATTGGTTTTCTAATCTAAACTAACATGATAAAATACCTTATTTGTTAGAAAATGGTAAAAATTCAACAACAAAAAAGTGATTGATCAAATTAACTCTAAATTGGAAGAGAACTATTAAAACATATGTAAGTTACATACCATTGTAGAATCCATATTCAACACTTACCGGTTGTTTTGGACACTATGCATGAGATTAAAAAAAATAAGCAGTTTTAAATAATTTTATACCCAACAAGTATTATTTATTGAAGTTTAGTATCTTTAATTACTTATACACTGGGCCATTTTGTTGTCTTTGCTTCCCTTTCTCTGCATTATATATGTTGAATGCACTTTTTATTGACACAAACATAAGAAAAAACAAAAAAATGTTAGCGATAATAACCATAACTATAATACGATAAGAAACTAATTAAACTGTAGCCAAATGACCACTAGAAAACTTACTCGATCATCGTTAAACCAATTTCCTTACAGAGACTTAAGTTTAGAGGATTTCAAAACCATGCATAATATTTGAGTGGGTAAATGACAAGTAACTCCACTTGGATTTATGAACATATACCTATCTTGATGGCTATATTGTGTCATCATACGGTGTAAATACCTACAAGTATAAAATCGAATATTAACTAAGTATTGTATAATATAGTTGTCAAAAATGAACCAAGTGTTGTATTCTAAAAAATCAAACTCTTAGGCATTTTATCAGATAAATACTATGCATAATCTCTAAACAATTAAACTAATACTCTCTTAGGTATTTTTTCAAACACATACTATGCATAATTTCTAAACAATCAAACTCTTAGTCTCTTAGATATTTTATCAAACACGTAATATGTATAATTTCTAAATAATTAAACTAATACTCTCTTAAGTATTTTAACAGATATATACTATGCATAATTTCTAAATAATCAAACTCTTAGTCTCTTAGATATTTTATCAAACACATACTATACATAATTTCTAAACAATCAAACTAATACTCTCTTAGGCATTTTATCAAACATATACTATGTATAATTTCTAAACAATTAAACTAATACTCTCTTAGGTATTTTATCAAACATATACCATACATAGTATACCTTCAATTCTAAATTAGTAGAAATTGGGGGAAAACATACCTTGAATTCCAAATTTTGATATATCAATATCTATAATCTATAAAATGATAAATTCTAATTATATCATAAATTCGGACTAATTCATACTAAAATAGAAAAACATAATAAAAATAAGATTTCTAGAAAATAAATAATCAAAGGATACTTACATGAGTAGAGATTATCAATAGATGCTCGAGAAATTCCAATTTGAAAATTTAGGGTTCCAAATTTATAATCCTCAAATATAACTAAAAAAATAAAATTTATACAAATTAATCAGTCAAAATCATAGTTCAAACAATGGGTATTCTAATTTTAGTGGTAAATTTGAGTTTAAAAACTTAGATTTACCTTATTTGTCCGAAAAAATTGTCAAAATGAGGGGAAGGCGAGAGTTAGCCACGACTGAAGGAGAGAGGACTACTTCCATTTGGAGGGGGAGAAATGATTCGGCAGGGCTCGATTTTGGGATCTTTTGAGTCGGTCCCCTGTCACGGCGCCTCTATCACGGTGCCTTTTAGTTACCGTGAAATATATTTATAACGACCCATGCTGGGCGTCGTTAAATGATTTATGATACTACGGTGCTTATAAGGCGTCATAGTTCTTCAAGTATCACGGCATCTTTTAGGCGCCGTGGTTGTCAAGCTTCTATCACGGCGCCTTCTGTACGCGCACCGTGGTAAGCAGTTTTTTTAGTCAATTTATACAATCTAATCTGATATAATAATCCAATCTCAGTCATGCGTACCAAATGCAGATTACTATTATAACACATTTGTAAGATACTTTATACTTTGACATAGTCCTATCTTTTCCCTTTCCAATTCCCTTAAACGTGGGGTCCACATTTTCTACTTTTTGTGTTTTTGTTTACTTTTTTTTCATAACAAATATGGATTTTTATTGCTACTTTTTCTAATTATATGGGTCACATGTAAAATTTACTTGTTTTTTTATTTAGTCCCATCTTTTAGATCTATATTACACCTAAGAAATCTTATTACTAACATAATGCAATCCAATTTAGTTCAATTCTAAGCAATAGTCTAATCTTGCTTACCAAATGGTCTAAGATATGACAGAGTAAATCCTGCCACATAATATTATAAATCGAACGAAATAATAGCTTGTAGAGTGACATTGTGGAAAAAAGAAATAGAAAAGAAGATATTATTAACTTAAAGGCCTTCATTTTACCGTAGAGAGTAGTTTTCAAATCGAAGTTGCTGCATGAGATTCTTTGGCTGCCCTTGAAAAGATTTAGAAAAGCAAATTTTGTGACAATGGCTCTACAAACCTCAACCAAAAGTCGATCACCCCTAATTCAAAATCTGTGGAATATAATTGTCATTTGCTCAAGTTTATCATCATTCACATGAGCATATATAGGATAAGAAAACAATTTCAAATCAAAAGTAGGAGAATTATCAAGTCATGCCTCAACGGAGTCTTCAGATGACCAAATGCAGTTGATGAGAATCTTTTAACCAAATAGTGGGTATATCCAAAAGCTTCAATCTAAATACTTTTTTGACAAATCATAGAAAGCAAGCAGTAAACTTTCTTAAAATAAAATGATATTCAAACATTCTGCCACCAAAACTGTTATGGTATCTTCCTAATAATATAGCGTCTCACTATTGGTTCCTTCTTATAGTACCGATTCTCACAAAATATTATACAATTATCATAGTCAAAAATTCTATCGACAACCAGACTTAACAAATCTCTATCTAGGACTGTGCAGGATGTTAAAATTTTGAATAATGCTATAAGGCACCAGTGGTGCCCAGCACCACAGTGATGTGTCAGTTTGTCACTGGCTAATCATAATTATAATTTAAGTGGAGTCCATGTGGGACCCAATTTGTTAATTAAATCATCCAGTGACAAACAGACATGTCACTGTGGTGCTGGGCACCACTGGTGCCCCATAGCATTGCTCTAAAATAAAATTTTATATGGACTCACATATATTTTTCCACCACATTAATTATTTTCGCACAAAACCTTTTTGTGGTTTTTGAATACCTTGTTAAAGAAAAACTTATAAATAAATAGATAAAGAAAAGAACACAAGAAAAATTGTTTGAATCTAAGCTTCACCACCAGCGGAACCAATATTACAAGCTGATCCTTTCTCTTTGCACTCCTCTTCATCCATTGTATCGCAAATTGCTCTCCCTCTAGTCTCCGGCAGAAAAACGACAAACAACCCAAAACAACCGATCACTATCCCAAACACTCCATAGGACAGAAACCCATCTCCACGCCCAGCCGCCGCAAGCAGCGGACTCAAAACTCCGCCGAGCACCAGCGCTTGTCTAACCATAGACACCGCCGAGTTCCGAACTGACGTGGGGAACAACTCGATTGTGAATATCAGCAACAAGTTGTAAGCCGTACAACCGCTGAAAAACGACACCAGCTCAAGTCCTATCCGCAAGGTCGTACAGGACTTTACACCTTTCAATATTGACATTATACTGCAAATCCCGCTAAGGATGGTGAAGACCAAAAGCGAGGATTTCCGGTTCAGTTTTCCGACGAGAAAGAAAGTTAAAAGTGAAGCTGGGAGCTCGGATAACGCATTGAAAGTGACACTTAAATAGAGATTGAAAGACAAGTTTCCTAGAGCTAACGGCATGCCGTAGTAAACCATCCCGATACCTAAACCAACAGCCATAACCGCCGATAGTCGTCGAAAAGCCCATTTTTTCTTGACCAATATCTTGATTGCCGAGTAAAGACCGACGTTCCAGGATTCTTGCTCCACCGGCAAGCTTGAAAAGCTTAGGGTTAAGTTTTGGTTGTTTGCTGGAGCCATGGTTTTAAGGGTTTCTATTGCTTCTTCTTTTCTTCCTTTGACAAAAAGCCATCTGGGAGACTCGTGAACTAAGAAATGAACCAATATAGAGTAGAATATCGTCGGAATTGAAGTCCAAACGTAGATATTTCTCCATGTAGAGTCTCTGTTTATATAAGCTATTGCAGGTAGTGATAGAAACCCTAGCGTGAAGAAGAAGAAACCGACGACACCTACCCGGCTACGCCACCTCTTTCCGACGAGCTCGGTTGACAAAACAAGAGCGCACGTACCTATGGCGGCGCGGCCGAAGCCACTGACGAATCTCAATGCCGAGTAGGTCCACACGTTGGTGGCGAAGGTGGTGAGGAGCGTGGAAAAAGCCATGGCGAGGCACGAGATGAAAAGCATCTTCTTTCGACCAAGCGACTCGTCGGCGAGCGTGGAGAGGATGAGTCCGCCGAGAAGGCAGCCCATGAAGAAGGCCGACGCTGGCAGGCCCGTTATGATCGATCCGGCACACTGCAAGCCCCATTCCGATATGATCGAACTCTTTTCCGGCGAATCCCAGGCCCATAAGTCCCTCGGAAGCTGGCAGATATCGGAAGCCGAGCTGCACGAGTTGCTTCCAAGTGCTTCTTTGCAGTGCCAAGTCGGCTCGGCGTCTGTGAAGACGGCGATGAAAGACTGTTGCGCGTCGAAAAATCGGGCAAAGGAGACAACGACGGCTTGGAGAAATTGGGGCCACCCGAAGTGGTCTCCAATGCATTTTTCAATAGTTGAATTAAGGGAAGGAAGGTGTTGGTCCAGCTGAGGAGACTCAGAAATATTTTCTGAGTTGGGTTGGGAGAGCAATGGAGTTGAGTCCGCCATCTTGGCAGATAAACTTCACAAAAGCTAGATTAATGAATGGCATTATGTGGGGGATCTACTGAAAACATATATAAACATAAAATAATATATTTGATTGCAGATATGGAAGATATTTGGCAAATCGTGGATATGACATTTCTATAGTTTATTTTCTCTAGTGAATTATTTATAATGCACACAGCTCACACACGTATAACTAATTAATATGCAGTTGGCAACATGAAAACGTGCTTCATCTCGTACTTTTTCCTTTTTTTTTTTTTTGGGTTTGACTTTGTCAAACTTTTTCGGAAGCACAATTCACATTCGGAAGGACAACTGTTTTCCTCATTATTTAATGAATAGGGATGGAATTATGCAATATAGGGATGATGGGAAAACGTGGAAATTTTACGGAATTTATTTTCATATTATTACTGAATAAAAATGGAAATTAATTACTCGCACGCCATTCTAATATTTTTTTTTTTCATTCTAATATTTTTTTTTAAAACGGGATCACTTAAATAATGACCTATATTTATTACAAATTATAGGAAAAAATCTATTATTATTCAATCTTCACTCCATCCTATTAGGGATAATAGACTTTTACGCTTATCTCTGACTCGAGCCAACTCACTTCGTCATCGCACTATTCTAATATATTCTTAAACGAGAAATAAAACGAGACTCCTGAGAGTTTTGAACACTCAGATTTTCTCTCGATGTGTGAAATTGGATTTGGAGCAATGTATATAGACTTGTACCATACCATACATTATAGAAGTGTAGGACCTAATAAATATAAAATTAACATCCACACCCCCGGTTTTTTTCTTAAGTCCCACACATCTATGTGGTTTTTTTTTTTTTTTCCGCGACTGAATTCCAGATATTTATTTTTATGTGGTGCTTAGCACCATAATCTTTAACGTTTTCCTTGTTACTGAGATCGAAAGTTTAAAAATTTTGTGATTTGTATTTTTTTTTTTAAAAAAAAAATTGGGCTTAACTAATGACCACCACTTACTACAAATTAAAGGAAAATGGCACACACACACACTACCAAGGTTTGAACCCCGGACCCCCCCAAACACACACACAAAACTCTCAAACTTTGGACCAACTGAGCTAACCCCAGTTGGCAATTTTGTGATTTGTATTGAGTCAAATCATAGCAATATTTTGTTCGATGCATTTGTTTATTTATTTTTAGCTTAGTGTCACAGTCAACCAATTAACGGCCAATTCACATGGTTTGATTAATATAATCATAGGGCTAGAGAATTAACTTAATTATTGGGGAAACTTTTCATTCCAATTCAATCTATTGTTATAAATATGACTTTTTATAATAGCAAATTAGCTGCCTAAAGATTATATATATATATATTATAGTAATTTCTCTCCCAGAAAAATAAAAAAAAAATAGCAGTTTCAGTTTACTACTTTATATTTTATAATTTGCACTCTTTTTGTATCATCCATAGCATGACCAAACCACAAATTCATGCAGTAAAAGTTTTCGTCTAATTTTGAAAAACAAGAGCTACATATACTTTTATTTTTCAACAACGTGCTCTAATTTACGAACCTTAATTTTTACTAAGGGTATTATGGTCTTTTCATAAATTGAAGGAAAAAAATTAGTTAATAAAGTGGTTGAAAATTAAGTAAAATTTCCATAAGGGCCAAAGTGAAGAAGAAGTTAAAATTTTATGGCCATATGGTAATTAATGGGGACTTGAGTGATGAAACTCTTGAGAGCCAAGGGTTAAAGGGCAAATATGGGCTTCATATACCCAATGGAGACTAGAGCACGTGGCCCATTTGACCAGATCTCTCTCTCTCTCTCCTCCCTTTCCCTTTCTTTCTTTCTCTCTTCTTCTTCTCCTTCTTCTTCTCGCACCTTCCATTTTGCAGCCTTTCCCAACCACCATTGGTGCTCCTTTGGCCACTAGCTCTAGCCAAACTTGAAGCTCGCCGAAAGTGAACCTTCGCCAGCCAACCCCACTGCATGTCGCGTGGCCAACTGTGAGGGAGAAGCACGTGAAGTTGCGCCGTCGTACACGCAAGCCACGACCATTTTTGGCTCTCTGGCCACCGTTCAAGGCCGATGGTCACTACCACTTATGAGCTCAAGCTTTCTCCGACCTAGGGTCCACCCTTTACCATCATTAATTTCCAGCCAAGAAGCCCCGGTGAGCATTTAAAAGTTTTTGTGGTATTTTCGTCATAAAAAGTGCCATTTATGCAATTATTTTTGCTATGTTTATCCAATGCTCATGAAACTTTTGGGGATGAAAATATAGGTTGAAACAAGATGAAGAGTGGAAATTTTGTTGAAAATGGATGGGTAGATTGAGAGAAATTCAGGTCTGAATTTTGTGGCGTTTATCGAAATATTTTCAGACAATGGTATTTTTGTAACTTTTGTAATTAGTTTCTAATTAAGCCAAAAATTGAGCTAGAGGCCTCGAAATTGAAATTGGACTTCGGAATTGGACTAAGTAAGATCAAGAGACGAGTTTTGATATAAAGCATCAATCAATTTTGAGTTGGCATGAAATCCGAGACGCTGGGCTCGGGATTTTGCCTCAATTTGCATGCCACGGGCCCGGGGCCAAAATTAATCGAATTATATATCTAACCCAACATTTTTAGTTGCTCTGAATCCAGTGGTGACCTCCGTTTCACAATTTGAGGCTTTGTTTAGAAAGTCATCCCTCAAAGTGAGCTCACTGGATCCCGAAACGACCCTGTGAGTGACCGGGTGACCAATGGGAGAATCCACGGGTGCCGATAGCTTAGTCTAGCTATCCAGGCAAGGTAAGAGTTCAATTATCAAGTTTTGTACTTATTTTGATTTAAAATGTGCATTATGACCTATTTCTTGAAAATGTCGATTTTCATGGATTTCAATGGTTTGATTGGATATTTGATAAACTTGTGAACTATTAAGATATATTGGATTGTTCTGGGATTAGTTTGTATGATTTTTATGCAGGTTTGAAATTTTAGTTTTGGGAAAATACACCCGTTATGCTGCCCAATTTTTTGTAAATCCCAGAAAAATTCCAATGAGTTTTAAAGCATGATTTCTTGATATACTTAATGCATGGTTATTACATACTCTATGATATATTGTACATACCATAGGATCATACATTTGAGTTCCATTTTAGCATCATGGTAATTATATCGTTGATAAGTTGTTGCAGTGCTAGGTGAGAGGCCTAGGCCTATGCGCAGGATTTGTTGACATACCTTCGGGTAGTGTCAGGATACTTGATACTTCTGTTAAAGAGGCATTACAGGACCATGATGAGAGGATGAGAGCTCATACATATACTTGTACTTGGCTAATTTATGATATATACAACATGATTATGATTTTAGTTTTGGTTTTGAATACATGATTACTCTTAATCTTGATTATTTGTAAACTTGTTTTATAAATAGATTTTAGAAAGGTACTAATCATGTAGGTTTGAAAAGTTGCATTCATACCAAAAAGGTAATTGAATTCCTACTGAGCATGTGAAAGCTCACCCTCTTATCTTTCTCCCCTCAGGTGGTATACAGTGTGACTTGGGCAATTCCAAAGCAGTGACTAGAACTGGAAGATAGTTACTAGTTTAGTAGTTGGTAACTACTTAGTAACTCATTTTGGAATTATAATAATATTTAAGGCTCATACTTTGGATTTAGCCTGTATTATTTATTATGCCTACTTGTGATGAAAATGGTGATACACATATATATTTTATTACTATTATTAACAGTTTATGTCTAGTGGTGATCACAAACCGTGAGAATTTACAATTTAGATTATTTCTATAAACTTTTACAGAAGCTGTCATTTTTAAACTAGCTGTCGTTTTTCTTAAAAATTGAAGTTTCTAAAATTTTCTAAAACAAATTTTGAATTTCCACTTGTGAAATTCCTCTTCTACCATTGGCCCAGGTTTTGGGTCGTGACAGAAAATTTTTGATATCAGACCAGAGGTTTAATTACCTTGGATGTGATACCATTAGACTAGATTATAACTTCTTTTTTAAAAGTACTTGCATTACTGTCTCACTGACATTTTGGCATATGAATAAAGAATTATAATGCCTCTAAGGAGAAAAATACCGAGGCAAGAGCATAAGGCTGAAACTCCTCCACCACAACAGCAAATCCCTGACCCTCTGGCAAACCTATATGATGATTTATGAGCATTATCGGGTTTAAGGACAGAGCAGAACCCTGAGGCCCGTCGGGCTAATTTTTTCAAAGACTTCATGAAACTCAATCCACTATCATTTGATGGGAGACCTGATCCCACCTCGGCTGAGAGATGGCTTAAAGATATCAAGAGGACTTTTGCTTCTATTGCAAGTAATTTTTGGTACTTACAAGCTGATTGATGGAGCTATAAATTGGTGGGAGACAGTCAAGTTGACTCAGGATGTGACTGACATGACTTGGGATACCTTTGAGGAATTGTTCAGGAGTCATTATGCTAATGCTAGTCATATAACTGCTATGATCAGAGAGTATGAACAGCTCAAGCAGGGTGACATGACGGTGAATGAGTACTGTGTGCGGTTTATGGAGTTGGCACAGTATGTCTATACACCTGGAACAGACCCTATCCTCCAAATTGTAAAGTTCATGGAAGCTTTGAGGCCAGTCATCTTGGAGAAGATTGTGACTCAATCCTTTAGTAATCTTGTTGATGTAGTTGCTGCAGCCCAAAAAGCTGAGGCTTTTCTTGATGATCGGTCAACAATGAGAGATCATGCAAGAAACAAGAGCAATGGAAGAAAGATAAACAAGAAGAACCAAAGGCAATGGCAAAGGCGGAATTCTCAGAACAGTGAGAGTAGCAACAGCAGTGGCTCTTCAGAAAAAGGTCGCTCTGGACCTTATGGATGTTTGAATTGTGGACAATAAGGCCACCAAAAGAAAGCTTATCCCTATCGCCAACAAAAATCTTCATTGTCTCAGGGAGGACCACAGGGAAGTCGGAGTGCCTCAGTACCTTTTCAGGGTAATCAGATGAAACTTATGCAATCTCAGACTTAGCCTCAAGCATTCACTTTCACTCCTTATTAGTAGCCTTCCGGTTCTCAGTACCAGCATCAATATAGGCCACAAGGTTCAGGCTACAACCAAGGCTATACTCAGAATTTTCAAACTCCACAAAGTTCTGGGAACCAAGGAGGACGTGAATATGCTAGTGCCGGTCCAGAAATTAGTAGCAGCCACCCTCGCCAAGGAAGAGAAAACAAAGAAAAAGGCAAAGCTTCTGATCAAGCTTATGCAGTTACAGAGGTAGATGAGGCTCGTGACCACATTGGCAGAGGTGTTATTGATGGCATGATTTTTATTTTCCACTCTTGGGCTCATATCTTATTTGATACTGGTGCTTCTCATTCCTTTATCTCTGTGTTATTTTCACAAACGTTGGGATTGGAATGTTCTGTGTTGGATCATGTGTTGACTTTGGGAGTACCCATGGGTGGAGTTACTAGTGTTTCTACTATTTGTCGTAGTTGTCTTGTTGTGATTGATGGTAGGAAGTTACTAGCAAATTTGGTTGTGTTACCTTTTGTAACAATTTGATGTAATTCTTAGTATAGATTAGCTATCCAAATACCAAGCGACTATTGACTATTTCAATAAGAGAGTGACTCTTTTTCTAAAGGATGGGTATCCTCTTGTTTACTAAGCTCATTTGAATCCTTTGAAACTGAGTCCTATTCTGAAAGCATGCATAGTGGAAGGAAGAAACTAGAGTGTTATGGGAATTTGTTTGCCATCGATGGTGAGATAGGAACTACCAATCAGTACCCTTGGATATCAGTAGTTAGCGAGTTTCCAGATATTTTTCCGATGATATACCAGGGCTACCACCTGATAGAGAGATTGAGTTCTGCATTGATTTGATTTCCTGAGCTCAGCCAGTTTTTATTCCAGCCTATCGTATAGCTTCAGTAAAAATGACTAAGTTGAGAAGTCAGCTGGATGATCTTTTATCAAAGGGATTCATTAGGAATAGTACCTCTCTATGGGGTGCTCCTATCCTATTTGCCAAGAAAGCTGATGGAACGTTTCAGCTATATGTAGAATACAGAAGACTGAATCAGCTAATAGTGAAGAACAAGTATCCTTTACTAAGGATCGATGAATAGTTTAATCAACTTGGTGGATCTAGATTCTTTTCCAAGATTGATCTTAGATCTGGTTATCATCAGTTAAGGATCCGTTATGGTTACTTTGAGTTCCTAGTAATGCCGTTTGGTCTGACTAATGCTCCAGCAGCATTTATGGACCTTATGAACAGAATATTCAGGCCTTATTTAGATTGATTTATGGTTGTCTTCATCGATGATATCTTGATCTATTCTAAAACTCGAGATGAGTATGCTAACCACTTGAAAATTATGCTTCAGACCTTAAGAGATCATCAACTTTATGCCAAAAGATCCAAGTGTGACTTCTGGATGAAAAAAGTGAAATTCTTGGGGCACGTTATATCTCATGAAGGAATTTTAGTTCACCTTTCCAAAATAGAATCGATTCTAGAATGGGAGAGACCGAAAAGTGTAACTGAGATAAGAAGTTTTCTTGGTCTAGCAGGTTATTACCACCATTTCGTTGAGAATTTCTCGAGAATTGCAATGCTTTTGACAAAATTGACGAGGAAGAATGTCAAGTTTGTATAGGATGATAATTGTGAAGTAGCTTTTATGGAATTGAAAAGAAGATTGACAATTGTACCTGTTCTTACTGTTCCCAACAGTAACGAATCTTATGTTGTATGTACCGATGCTTCTGGTTCGGGATTGGGATGTGTCTTAATGCAGAATTACAAGATAGTGGCTTATGCTTCCTGTCAGTTAAAGCCACATGAGAAGAACTATCTCACTCATGATTTGGAGTTAGCAGCTGTGATTTTTACTCTTATGATTTGGAGATGCTATCTGTATAGTGTGAAATTTGAGATTGATTCTGATCATAAGATTCTGATGTATCTATTTACTCAACGAGACTTAAACTTGAGACAAAGAAAATGGGTTGAGTACATGAAAGACTATGACTTCAAACTTCAGTACCATCTTGGAAAGGCTAACGTTGTAGCTGATGCTTTGAGCAGAGAGTCTCATATTATGCTTGCTTCCTTGATCCTAAAAGATTGGAAGAATTCAGTTATCAGTGGTGACTACAACTTAGAGTACAGCAAAAATGGGAAAACTGCTTGTGTTAGCAACATTGTTGCTACACCATCACTTCTCCATATAGCACAATAAAGTTAGTGGCAAGATCAAGAACTGAGAATAATCTGGAGCCAACTTTAGAATGGTGAATAGTTAGATAGTTGGAGTACCAACAGAGAAGGGTTTGTACTTTTCAATAGAAGACTAGCTGTAGCTAATGACCCTCATCTTAGAGAGACTATTCTAATTGAGGCTCATAAGTCTAAGTTCACAGTACATCCTGGTAGCACTAAGATATACATGATCGAAAGAGGCAGTACTAGTGGAAAGGCATGAAGCGAGATGTAGCTACTTTTGTGGCTAAGTGTATGACTTGTCAGCAAGTCAAGGCAGAACACCAGAGGCCAGCTAATCTACTTCAGCCTTTACCTATCTCGGAGAGGAAATGGGACAAAATCACTATAGATTTTGTAACAGGTCTACCAAGAACTTGAGGAAAGAATGACGCTGTTTGGGTGATAGTTGATCAGATGACAAAGACCGCTTACTTTATACTGATCAGGATTGAGTTTTCACTCACACAATTGAGTCGTCTTTATGTGGATAACATTGTTTGCTTACATGGAGTACCATCAAGCATAGTTTCTGATAGAGATCTAAGATTTACATCGAAGTTCTAGAGAGCTTTGCAAAGGGTTTTGGGAACAGAACTGAATCTCAGCACAGCTCATCATCCTCAGACAGATGGCCAATCTGAGAGGACTATACAGATTATAAAGGACATACTTCGCTCACGTATACTGGATTTTGGTGTAAATTGGGATGATCACCTGTCATTGGTAGAGTTTGCTTACAACAATAGCTACTAAACCAGTCTTGGCATGGCTCTATATGAGGTACTATATGGGAGGCCATGCAGATCACCCTTGTGTTGGGCTAATGCAGAGGAACGTGTTACTCTTGGGCCAGAGATAGTACAAGAGACTACTGAGAAGGTTAACATGATCAAAGAGAGACTTAAAGTTGTTTAGAGTCACTAGAAAATCTATGTAGATCCAACAAGACACGAGGTAGAGTTTGATGTTGGTGACAAGGTAGTCTTGAAAGTCTCGCCAATGCATGGAGTCATGAGATTTGGAGTTGAAAGGAAGCTAGCTCCAAGATACATTGGACCATTCGATATTACTGATAGAATTAGGCCTGTTGCTTATAATCTGGATCTACCACTGCAGTTAGGTTGAGTACACAACATATTTCATATCTCTATGCTCAAGAAGTATATACCTGACCCATCTCATATTATCCAATACATGAAAGTGTCTATCCAAGAGAATAACTTATGAGGAGCAACCAGTTCGAATACGGGGAAGAGAACTCAAGGTGCTTCGTAACAAAGAGATTTCGCTTATTAAGGTTCTTTAGAACACCACAAAGAAGAAGAAGTAACTTGGGAACTCTAGACCTAGATGTATAAAAAGTATCCTCATTTGTTTAACTTTCAACTTGAGGTTGTACTTTGATTTGTACCTTGTGCTCTGAATTTCGAGACGAAATTCCTTTGAGGAGGGGAAGATGTAAAAACCTTGATTTTTACTAAGGGTATTATGGTCTTTTCATAAATTGAAGGGAAAAAAATTATTAAATAAATTGGTTGAAAATTAAGTAAAATTTACGTAAGGGCCAAAGTGAAGAAGAAGTTAAAATTTTATAGTCATATGGTAATTAATAGGGACTTAAGTGATAAAACACTTGAGAGCCAACGGTTAAAGTGCAAATATGGGTTTCATATACCCAATGGAGACTAGAGCACGTGGCTCATTTGACCAGATCTCTCTCTCTCTCTCTCTTCCCTTTCCTATTCTTTCTTTCTCTCTTCTTCTTCTCCTTCTTTTTCTCGCACCCTCCACTTTGCAGCCTTCCCTAGTCGCCGTCGGTGCTCCTCCAGCCACAAGCTCCAGCTGAACTTGAAGCTCGCTAACCAGTGAACCTCCACCGGCCAACCCCGCCACCTGTCACGCGGCTAACTGTGAGGGAGAGGCGTGTGAGGTTGCGCCATCGCAGACGCGAGCGATGGCCATTTTTGGCCCTCTGGCCACCGTTCAAGGCCGAGGGTCACCACCACTCACGAGCTCAAGCTTTCTCCAACCTTGATTCACCCTCTACTGCCACTAATTTTTGGCCAAGAAGCTCCGGTGAGCATTTAAAAATTTTTGTGGTATTTTCGTCACAAAAGTGGTATTTGTGCAATTATTTTTGCTATGTTCATCCAATGCTCATGAAACTTTAAGGGATGAAAACGCAGGTTGAAACAAGATGAAGAGTGGAACCTTTGTTGAAAATGGATAGGTAGATTGAGAGCAACTCAGGTCTGAATTTTATAATGTTTATCTAAATATTTTTAGAAAATGGTATTTTTGTAATTTTTGTAATTAGTTTCTAATTAAGCCAAAAATTGAGCTAGAGGCCTCGAAATTGAAATTGGACTTCAGAATTAGACTAAGTAAGATCAAGAGACAAGTTTTAATATAAAACATTAATTAGTTTTGAGTTGGCACGAAATTTGAGATGCAAGGCTCGGGATTTTGTCTCGATTTGTGTGCCACATATCCGGGGCCCAAATTAATCAAATTATATGTCTAACCCAATGTTTTTGGGTACTCTGAATTTAGTGGTGACCTACGTTTCATAATTTGAGGCTTCGTTTAGAAAGTCATCCCTCAAAGCGAGCTCACGGGATCCCGAAGCGACCGTCTGAGGGACCGGGTGACCAACGGGAGAATCTACGAGCGCCGATAGCTTAGTCTAGTTATCCAGGCAAGGTAGGGGTTCAATTACCAAGCCTTTTACTTATTTTGATTTAAAATATACATTATGAACTATTTCTTGAAAATGTCGATTTTTATGGATTTCAATTGTTTGATTGGACATTTGATAAGCTTGTGAACTATTGAGATATATTGGATTGTTCTGAGATTGGTTTGTATGATTTTTATGCAGGTTTAAAATTTTAGTTTTGGAAAAATACAGCCGTTATACTACCCGATTTTCTGTAAATCCTGGAATAATTCTAATGAGTTTTAAAGCATGATTTCTTGATATACTTGATGCATGGTTATTACATACTCTGTGATATATTGTACCTACTATAGGATCGCACACTTGAGTTTCATTTTAGTATCATGGTAATTATATCGCTGGCAAGTTGCTGCAGTGCTAGGTGAGAGACCTAGGCCCCACGTGCAAGATTTGCTGCCACACCTCCAGGTAGTGTCAGGATACTGGGTGTCTCTGTTAAAATGGTATTACAGGACCGTGATAAGAGCTCATACATATACTTATACTTGGTTGATTTATGACATGTACAACATGATTATGATTTTAGCTTTGGTTTTGAATGCATGATTACTCTTGATCTTGATTATTTGTAAACTTGTTTTATAAATGGATTTTAGAAAGGTACTAGCCATGCAGATTTGAAAAGTTGCATTCGTACCAAAAAAAGATAATTAAATTCCTACTGAGCATGTGAATGCTCACTCCTTTATCTTTCCCCTCTCAGGTGGTGTACAATGTGACTTAGGTAACTCCAGAGTGGAGTGACTAGGACTGGAAGATAGTTACTAGTTTAGTAGTTGGTAACTACTTAGTAACTCATTTTGGAATTGTAATAATATTTAAGTCTCATACTTTAGATTTAGCCTGTATTATCTATTATGCCTACTTGTAATGACAATGATGATGCACATGTATATTTTATTATTGTTATTAACAGTCTATGTCTGGTGGTGATCACAAACTATGAGAATTTATAGTTCGGATTATTTCTATAAAATTTTACAAAAGCTGTCATTTTTAAACTAGCTGTCATTTTTTCTGAAAAATTGAAGTTTTTAAAATTTTTTAGAATAAATTTTGAATTTTTATTTGTGAAATTCCTCTTCTGCTATTGACCCGGGATTTGGGTCGTGACACTAACAGTGATGATCAGCGCCATAGTATACATCCGAGTCATTTTTGAAACAATCAAATGTGCTCTTAATTTGATCATCATTTCTTCAACACGGAGTAATTAGCCTCCTAAAGATATATAAGCCAGCTAGAGTGCTTGGAAAACGTGGCAAAGACCAAACGATAAGCTTAATATATAAGTCTCAACTGTGTTGTGTTGGTCACATTATGAAGTACAAATTAAGGGATTAGTACATTTATTCACTAAATCGATCAAACTTGCAATTGACTTATTTTCTTAGTAATTTGCGTTTTACAAGTTGTCTTTCCTTTTCGGAAAAATGTAGGTAACAGAATTAAAGACAGGTTCTTTTAAAACAGTAGCTTTTATTTGTATTTGAAGAATCGTTGATAAATGACATCAGCTTTTAACCGGAGAACCGGTGTTATTTGAAAAGAAACAACGCTATGTTGATTTGAATTATTAGATATCTATTTAAGTCGTACTGGCCTGGGTGTCAGGAACCTGCCCATACGACGTGGTTTTAGGGGTAGAATTGCGCCCTAATCGCTTATTTTCCATAAACGACTCCTTCTGGCAATCATTAATCAAGAATAAGCTCTGATCACAATGAAACGACATCGTTTAACCATAAAAGAATTGACGAATTAAAACAAAACGTGCTGTATTAATTGCTTTTGCCGCCTAGGCTGAATTTTTGTTTTTATGATCCCCAATGTTTGAAAACACAAGAGTAGGTTTTTGAACCTTTATGTCAACATTTTTCATTAAAAAAAAAATCTCATCTCTCCTGCACACTGTTTTCACTCTGATAATGATTATTCATCCCTTAAATTTGCAGCGCTCTTTAGCAAGATTATTTTTTTTCTTCTTATTTCTCATTATTTGGCTATTTAATTGTCTTTACTATATTTTTTTCCTCTTTATTTTCTGATCTTTTCTTCGTAGAATTTAATAAATTCGCATTTTATTTAGGTTGCTTCTGCTAATTTGAGGAGCTTCCAATTTTTGCCTTTTAAAGGTAGGGATGTCAATTTCACCGAATGGGGTGGTGCACCGGCCCGAATGGAGCGGGCTTTCACCGTTATAAATGGTGCGGGGCATGGGGCGGGGATTCCCCGTTTAATATTTAGCGGGGCGGGACGGGCTTGGGATTGAGTGTCCCGCACCGACCCCGCCCCGATTATATATAAGTTAATTTCTATTTTTTTATATAATAGTGATTCAAGTAGATGTTTTTTAAAAAGAAAAAAAGATATAATAATATATAGTCATATACTAATATTTTTTGAGTTATTTGGGATTATGTTAGCTTTATGAATGAATGATATGCTATATGATTTTAGTATTAAATATTTTATATTTGACAATTCTAACATGTTAAAGTTTTATTTGAATGTGTTTTTTAGTTATTTAGGTCTAAAATTGGAATTTTCAATGAAATTAACTTTAATTTTCAGTGTTTTTTGATGTAATTAGACTTTTAAAAGATTTGAACTAACATAGAATTGTTTAATTTATACAAGATGACGATTCTAAATGGGGACCCTAATATACCAACGGAGAAACCGATCCCCGATGGGGATTCCCCAAAATTATCCCGCACCAAATAAAATGGTGAATAATACGGAAATGGTATAGTAAAATAATAATGGAGACAGGGATGGTAAACACAAAACCGGTCCCGTCCCGCCCCATTGACGTCCCTAAAGGTTCAAACTCCTCCTTTGTTTTTTTATTTTGCCCCATTGACGTCCCTAAAGGTTCAAACTCCTCCTTTGTTTTTTTATTTTCATACCGATTGTCTTTTTCTTTTTTTTAAAAAAATTTTATTGGTCTAATATATTACTGTGCATGCAAGAAATTGTAGAACTGATCGTAAATTTTTTTTTCCATATTTAATAAACGTAATTCGACCATCTCATAAGGCTATTATATATTTGTTGTCTCATCCACTTTGATAATTCAACAACAATAATTACTCTTTAAAAAAAAAAAAAAAAGTTATAACCTAATTCTCTTAAGCTGTTTTTGCTTTTTAAGTAACTGTTTTAAAGTGAATTGAGATAAACAAAAAAAAATGGAACATTATGAGGCAGCAGATCCCGTAAGTGGACTATCATGTATTGTTAATAAAAGGAAGGTTAATTCACAAATCTTTTCCAACACTAGCCGCGTACTTTTGTCGTGGTCACACTTTGTTCAATATAATATATGACCACATGACTCTGTCTTTTATTTATTTTTATTTTTTTGAAGGAGACCACATGACTTAGTCTTGATGTGTCTAGTTCAATATATTTAATATATATAACCACATAATTCTGTCTAATTATTGAAGGTCTGCTTTACAATTTCAAACTGACGATAAGAGTTATCATAGGGTACATGGTCCCACGACGGATAAGAGCTGCGCTGTAGCTAGCGGACCATTTTAATATCAAGTAATACTTTATTGTACGACTCGTATCAGCACCTAGCTAGCATAGACGCGTCTTCCTTAATTAATCTTGAAATCAATACCCCATAATTTCCTATCAACTATAGTATATATTCACATGGATAATGTTAGAAATTTGCTAACATTAATAAAATATAAAAAAATTTCTAAGTCCCTTATAGGCGTAAGATGAAGGGGAAGAAAGGCTATGAAAAGAGACTACTTTCCTAATTACTCATCACCCAATATTTGGAGTGAGTTGTAAGAACCTATATTTTAGTAAGGGTTAAACGATCTTTTGACAATTTTCAAATTAAATAATGGAAGAAAATTTTGAAATTTAAATTTGGATTTAGTTGAAAGAAATCTTGAAACCGGGGACTAAAGCACAAATTAGAAGGACAAAATTGAAACAAAACTGAGAAAGTAGGGGGCCAAAGTGTAATTTTAAAAAATTGCACTGCCCGCTTGACTAGGGCCACATGGCCCACCTCGTTTCCTCACTTTCCTTATCTGTCCTCTCTCTCCTCTCTCTTGTGCTCTCTCTCTCTCTCTCTATCGTCGACGTAGTATAGCTGCCGCGCGGCCACTCCTCCTCCGACGGGCCTTCGACACGACCCAATTGACACCGAAGAACCGCCATCCTCTAAAAGCTCCGTGGCGGACTCGAGCGCCACCGGAGCTGTGGATCGCTATCAGTAATAGAAAAACTTTTGAGGACAAAAGTTGACGCCGGCAAAAATTTCGGCCACTTCAGCTCATAAAATTGGTGTTTTTTTACTCCTCTCGACACGAGGATTGACGTGGTAAATATTTCACGACTTGACTTTGCTCTATTTGAAATTTGATACATTGAGTAGATGGGGGTTATCTTTTATATAGTCAAGTTTTAATTCGACTATCAGATTGTCAAATAAATCTCATTTTTAGAATGTACTTATGAAATATGAAAAATGACATATATATTGACCGTTGTTGCTGGCCGAAAAGGAAGTCGAAATTTGATGGGCTCTGATTTCTCCTTGTTTTGCATGCCACAGGTCAAGTTTCAGTCCGAACCCAAATTCGATGAGTTATATACTTTACTTAGCTATTTTAGATGCTAGGAATTTAGTGGTGATATATGTTTTTCAATTTGAGGCTCTGTTGGAAAATCAATCTTTCAAAGCAAGCGATTAAGGGTATAAAAACGCTTTCTGATTTTCTAATCGATCACCAAGATGACCCCACACGTGCTCAACGGTGCTGTATTGCACTATTAATGAGGTAGGGGATCCAATTACCTTGTTTTCGATTGTTTTGAAATAAAATTTTATTATGTTACAAAATTGGATTTTTGTGGATTTTATCGAATTGAATTATTTTGAACAATTGTAAGATATTGTGGACTGCGATACTGTAAGATATTGTGGACTACTCTGGATAATTTTATATGTGATTTTGTGTAGATTTGATTTTTGGGTTTGGATAAAATACTGGCATTATCCTGCTAAATTTTCGAGAACACAAAATAGGTTTCAATTGAAAATCAAAGCACACCTAAAGTGTTTAATCACTATATAGTTACATTTTTTTTTTTTTTTTTGAATTCTCATATCACACATATCATAGGATCACATATGAGGCTTATCTTATGCATCGAGGTATTTAATGGGCGGCTAGTATACCCTACCTCGGTGAAAGCCTGTAAACCTGTGCGGAGTTTCTTTTTCTGATTATCTCAACTCAGTAAGTATAGGTGTTCAATACACCTCCAGTTCAGTAGGATTAAACATATAGTTGTCTCTCCAGTTTGTTGGGGTAGGTATCAGGTAGAGAGCACTCAATACACGTAATAAGATTTACTCTGGTTTCATGATGAGAGGATGAAAGCTCATGGGTTGGGTTGATTTACATTATATACACTATGGTTTTTTTTTTTTTTTACTATGGCTTTTCATTGCCGTTTTCACTATGGATTCCTATGTGGTTTTGTACTATGAACTTGGAGTTGGTGGTTAAATCTGATTTTGAGCATGGTTTATTTATGGCTTTGATCATAGTACCATAAAATGTCTATATTGCTCCACGTTTATAAATTGCTTTCCAAAATGGCTAACCATGCAGTATCTTCAAAACAAAATTATTTTTCCAAAAAGGTAATTGGGTCATCTATTAGGAATTTTATACTCACTCCCTTCTTGCTTCTTTTTCAGATATTTATCTATTTGAGGTAGTTGTCCTGATGGCTAGACAAGCTGCTTGACTTGTGCTTGTGGTCCTATTCCTATTCCCTAATTGGTGTTCATATCCTATTAAAGTTTCTTTTTATGTCTAATTATTTAGCCAAACTTAGTGTACCTACCAAGTGGCTGTAAGAGGGTGATTTTATTATTATTTAAATTCTTAATGTATAAATGGGATATTATAGCTCCATAGGCATATATCTTCAAAATTATAAATACTTAGAATTATGGTTTATTTATTGTAAACTATTTGAAACATACGAACTCATAAATAAAGTAATGTTTTATCTAGCTAAGTTTTTATCCAAAATAACTAGATTTCTCTTAAACTTTAAGAGATTTTTTTCCTTGGATAAATAAATCTAACGAGAGATTTCCTTTGGTATCGAAATTGTAATAATTTGAGGACTAAAATATAAAAATCTAAGTACTTGGTTTGTTCCGAATTTTGCAAATTCACTATTATTTATATTTTTATTAAAAATTACTAAAAGTCGCGACTTTGGATTTCCAGTCGTGACACATGAGTTGTTTCTCCTATATCATTTTAGTAAAATTATAGGAATAATTAGAAGTTTTATATTTGAAAAGAGAATCTCATATATTAAGGATGAGATACGGTAATTTCTTATTAGATCGCTATTTGTTAAGAATCTGATTTTTATATATATTTGGCTCCTCATCTAAATGAAAATATACCAAATTATTTTGAAATAAGATTCTTTAATTTATCATGTTATCAGAGTAGGATCCTTGGAGGTTTATGATCTTTGTTACACTTGAAGCTACTGTTGCAACAGTAGCAGTAGAAACCGAAAACGATGGCAAGACCAACCGATTTGGTAGGATAAGAATAGTAGAATGATAATTCTACGATTGCTATCCTCGAAGATCTTACGACAAGAATGATTCAGGCTTTGAATTAATCACTTGAAGCAAAAAACAAAAAAAAAAAAGAAACTTTAAAAAGTCGTGGAAAAATGTGAAGAGATTTTAAGTCTAGAATTATAAGCTAATCATTGAACAAGCCAATGTTAAATCATTTACCACAATGGTATATATGTTTTATTAGTTCTCTTCTAATTTAGAGTTTGATTGATCATTTTCTAACAAATAAAATGTTTGAATTTGTATTTTAATGGACAAAATTTCTACACAGAAGATGATATCAATGGACTCCTTGTAGAGTGGGTTGAAAAACTAATGCAATTTCTCATTTGAGATTCCTAGATTTTGTTCATTTAAACTATGTAGTTTTTTATGATCATGTTAGTTTGGCTTAGAAAACTAATGCATATACTTAGTTTATAGACTATATGGATATGATCATGATCAAGTTATTATGCTAAGTAGTTCTACTATATTGATTTACTCATCATCTATTTACTTTTATATTATAGACTATGATTATATTATTAAGTTTGTAATTTTTATTTAATGTTAGTATGTAAATTTATATTTATATTTTATTTTATTTAAAATATTTAGTGTATGTAATGAATTTGGATTATATTTACAAAATTTCAGGGGTATAGACAAATATATTAAAAACATCTCCTGAAAATATATACCATGTCTGTATCACGGCGCTTATGGAGTATCTTAATAAAATAACATCCATCAGGATGCTAAGGCACCCTTTGAGCGCCTTGGTATCTAGGAGCTACCGAGGTATCTATAAGGCTGCAACAGTGCCTAATATGCACCGTAGTAGATCTTCCATGGTGCCTTATAAGCGCTTTGATAGCTGAGGCCTATTACGGCCCGGAACCAAGGCGCTTTTGGGAGTAACTTGAAAGGTCTATTTTTGTTGTGGTGCATTCTTATTTCTATTCCAATTCTATTTAATTATGATTCTCATTACCACTCCTATTTCATTCTACTAAACTAAACATGATCTCAATTCTCAGCTAAAATCTGGATTATTCGATCTGATAATGGAGGAAAGTATGCAAATCAATATTTCCAGGAATACTTTCAAAGAAACAATTGTTTCCATGAAACTTCATGTAGTCAAACTCTGCAACAAAATTGAGCAGCCGAACGACAAACCAGACACATTTTAGAAATTGGACGTGCATTATTAATTGGGATGATGCAGTTGTCACTGCTGTCTACTTACTGAACCACTCTCTAAGGTTTCGGTGTTCATATTATTTATATTATTTGTCAACAAAAAGGATCATTAAACCAGATTTAAATAGGACTGCACAAGTTATCTTCCTTTGATTTCAATTACTTTATTCCCTACTTAATGATATATGATAAGATTTTTCATCTTTTTCTTATATAAGTATACTGATATATATCTTATCAATAAATAGATACACCCAAATGTATACATACAATTTTGAGATGAAAATCATTAGTACTTAGTCCCTTTTTACTTTTCTTGTCCCCTTACATATATGTAGAGTGCAATAAACCACACATGACAGATATGCGTATATTTTTGGCATTTCAATGAGCATTAAGGGTGTTTAAGATTAGATTGGAAAAAAGGTGTCCACATAGTTTGACTCAGATTGTTTGACACATGAAAATATTGTACTACACATGTGAATATTTTACTAGATTATAAAGTATCACTATCACGACCCAAAATCCGGGTCAGCGGCGGAAGGAGAATTTCACTACAGTGGGAAATTCCTTGATTTATTTTAAAAGGTCTTACAAGTTTCAATTTTAAAAATAGTTCATTTAAATAAAATATTTGAAATTTCATCCGGTGATTCGTATACACCATTAAACATAGATCGAATAGCAATTGAAAAAAAAAAAACATAAGTCAGAAGTTTATGGACTCTACATCGACAGTGGCATATATGGCACCATACTATAAACTCATGATGCTAACACGTTGCTCATGTATAATTCTATGACATGTGCAATATAGAATTGAAGTGTGAAAACTATTGTGCTCTAGTTTTTTAATAAAACAAGCATATAAAGTTTTATAGAAAAACGGGCAGTATAACGGCCCTATTCGTGATATACCTAAAAATAACATGTACTCAAAAAAGTCCCAGAGCAATACAATATATATATTATATAATCAAATTCCATCATAGATATTCAAATAGTTCTAAAATCATATTTGTCATCATATGTCGCAGAAAATAAGTTTTATTCAAAAATAATATAAAATAGAGGTAACTGAATCCCTACCTCACTAGAATAGCGATACCATACTATTGGATCCTCACAGTATCATTGAACGATCGCTCGGAGGGTCGGGAACCAATTCCAGGCACTTGATCGTTCTCTTGTGAAAAACCAACTTCTCAACGGAGCTTCAAATCCTCAAATGGACCTTTTCACTGGATTCCTAGCACCCAAAATAGCTAGGTTATAACTTGTCCAATTCGGGTCAAGACTGAAACTGGACCGGTAGCATACAAAATGAGGCAAATCTTAGCCGTCTGATTTCATTTTTCGTACTAGTCACCAAACATAGTCAATATATATATATCAATCTTTTCTATTTTCTGAGTACATTCCAAAAATAACATCAAAAATACAATCTAACCAGATCAAAAAGTCAAACTCAAGCTCAAATAACTCAAAAATAGCAACTTTCAAACCGGATAAAATGGAGTCATGAAATATATACCTTGAGGTTCCTCCCGATGAAATGAATCTAACGTGCCCAAGAATGCGAGGGGAAAGGGCTCGAAACGATGCCGGAAAATCAAACTCCTCCATAGCCAACAATGGCATTTTCTAGCGAGGGAGGCTCGGCGGTGGCGCAGGACAGGTGGCGCGGCTCCCTGGAGGCGTGGCAAGGCAGTGCCGAGGTCCCTCGAGGTCGGATGGTGGCTGGGCGAGCTCCGGCGGCCTTCGGTCTCCTTTGGCCGTTAGCAAGCAAGAAAGAGACGAGAGGGGGGTCGGGAGGAAGAGAGAGAGAGAGAGAGAGAGTGACGGGGAAGAGAAAGGGAGGGCCACGTGGCCCTAACTAAATGAGACTGTGCAATTTTTAAAAATTGCACTATAGTCCCCCATTTCCCAAATTTTTCTCACTTCAGTCCCTTAAAATATTGCAATTTAGTCCCCGCTTTTTAAAACTTTTGCAACTTAGTCCCTCCATTAATTAATCCGATAATCATTAAAATGACCAAAATACCTCTTAAAAATCTGGGATTTTACAATCACAACAAATAAAACACAAACAATAAAATCACAATCTTGTAAATCCATTAGCAAAAATATAATTCGATTTTGATGTTCTAATTAAGAGGTATTATTTGAAAAGATAATATGATCAATTAATTAATACCTCAAAAAATAAAAATAAAAAAAATAATTTAGAATGTTAACACTATTAAGATTCAGTTCTAGAAGAATATTGCATAGATTCACATATTCTAATTCTCAAATAAAAGCTTAACGGAGTGTAAACTTAAGAAACTTCAGTCAATAATTTTGAAACTTGATTTGTCCAAATTTCTAAAATTATTAAGAAGCCTTAAAATAATGAATCTCTATCTCTTCATGACCCATTTTCTCTTTGTAAAACAACATGAAGATTCTGAGATGCTATTGAGATGCTATAACTCGTGCCAATGCTTATTATTATTATTATTATTATTATTATTATTATTATTATTATTATGAAGTTAATCCAATGCTAAATTTTAGCATTTGGTGAAAAAAAAAGTGTATCTAATGACATGTTGTATACAATATACTTTTTAGTATATTTTATTTACTGTGTTAAATACAACAAAAAATAGCATATGCTAAATTTTAACATGTCCTAAAATTTACAATCTTGCCATTATAATGTGTGTTAAATTTTATATTATTATCATTACTAAAATATAAAATAATATAAAAAATTATGACAGGGCCAAGTTGGTACATGTATAATGAAAAAAGTTGTTGAAAATCAATGTTTTACTTGAAAAACTTTGGTGGTAATAAATCAATAGTATATAATTGATTTACTTGAATAATTGGGAAAAAAATTACAATCAATTAGCGTATATAAATAATTTATTTGAGGAGGAAAAAAAAAACAAACAAACAAACTATATCCCATTTTTCATTCCACTAATAAAAAATATTATTTTATATTTTTTTAACTTTTATAATATTTTCTAATTTATAATAAATTGAGTTTATTATTATATCCAAGTTAAATTAATTATTTACAACTATTATAAAGTGATATATCACTTATTTACCATGACCTAAAAAATAACTTATTTGCCACTTACATGCAATGGTATATTTACCGTTATATTTCTGGTAAACTACTTATTTATCACTATTGTAAAGTACTATGTCACTTATTTACTACAATCTCGAAAAACAAAAAAAAAAAACAAAAATAAAACAAAAAAAAAACAAAAATAAAACAAAAATAAAAAACAAAAATAAAACAAAAATAAAAAACAAAAAACAAGAATAAAACACTTATTTACTATTATTATAAAGTGCTATATTTACCATTATACCCCGTTAAATTACTTATTTACTACTAATATACAATGGTCTTTAGTTAATTTACTAGAATTATTGATCTGATTTTGCATTTATTTTCCTAAAAAGGTGATTTTATGTAAATCAATAAGTAAATATTTGAGATACCATCACTTTAGCCATTTTTCAATATTATTATTATTTTTATTCTTAAAGCAATTTTTCTTCAAGTAAATGTTCTAATTAACTGATTCAATACGATCGACTTATTTATTATCATTATTAATTGAGCGTGAGAAAATGAACGGGAATTTTCTCTCTATGGAACAGGTTTTTGGTTAGTATATAATTACAATTTTTTTATAATTCTGCAAAGCCATTTTCCATTTTTAAGTCTTGATACACGAATGCCTTGATCTTAAAACCATGTTGGGTTACAAGGATAATAGCAGGTGCAATAGTTTAGATAAGTATATAAATATAATATTATATATATATTTTGGAGCTAGTACAATATGTATTTTTTTTAATTCACTATTAGTAAGTATATTAATTTTGACCATTAGATTGAATTAATTATATTGAAATAAGTTTCAATATAAATTAAATGATATCATTTATATTTATAACAATACTTAGATTGAAATCTAACGGTCAAAATTGATGTATCGGTAGTGAATAAAAAAAAATACAAATTGTATTAGTTATATATATATGTGAGATGTATGAAATGATTTTTAACTTAGTGATTAATTGATTTACTAACAAAATTTCAGTCAAAACAAAGCAAAAACAAATTTCCCAGTTCTTTAAGAAGCTTACATCAAACAGTTGGTGGGTGTTACTCCAATTAATAGAAAAACCTGAAAGAAAGAAAAGGAATATAATGAAGAACTCAAATTCAAATTTTCGAATTCTTTTTCTCCAAAAATAAGACTAATATGACTTCACTAGTAAATTTTCATGCAAGAAAAAGTACATTTAAAGGGGTATTTCCAAGCATATCCTAGCTCTCTCCTTTAATTTGCTCACTGTCCACAAGATCCTCTATTGCTGGTGGCGACGACCACAAACACCCAATCGAGCACTACAACCTCATCCAAGTGCACCTCTGCCTCAAAAATGCCGAGCTTCGATTGGTTAACAGCGAGCTTCTCAAGATTAATTTTGAACTGATTCAGCAACTGAGAGAGAGAGAGAGCAATTCGTTAAGAGAAAGCATGAGAAACTACACAAGAAACCATGTAACAGAGTGTTGAACCAGTCAATAGGAAGATAATAGAGTCTGGTAACGAGTTACCCATTTAAGGGTAATTCTGCTATTAAAAAATATAAAAATTTGAAAGGGCATTTTTGTTCATGAAATTAAAAAAAAAAAAAAAAAAAAAAAAAAAAAAAAAACTAGCTCAATTAATCTAGGATTCTTAGAAGTATGTGTGAGTATATAGGAAGAGAGGGGTTTGAATCCTAGTTAGGCCAGTTTATATATAAATTTTATAATAAAAACTTTTAAAAAATTATATGCAGTAAAATGGATCCTAGGGGCATTTTTGTTCATGCCCCAAAAAGAATTTTAGTTAAATTAAATTTTTATAGTGACGGATAAATATATTATAAATCTAAAATTTTATCGATTTCTCAAGATCTTTAAAAATTATTCAAGAACACTAACTCTCCCTCCGTCTATATCTAAGATTTGGCCATTTCGGTTCATTTTGGAAATTTTCAATTAGGGATTCGCCTCTATTTTGTTTGATTGGTTCTTGATTTCTTGTGGGTTTGCATCTTTGGTATTTGACTCTCTCGTTGTTTGGGCTATTTTTGGGTTCCTTTCAGTTGTGATTTAGATTTTTTATCTGATTATCGGTTTCGGGCACATTGACTCTAATTATGGGTTGTTTATTGTGTGTGTATATATATATATGGAGGACTTCTCAATAGTTACAATTTTTTTATGACCATGAATGGATACTTAAAAAAAGTAGTGATAGCATTAAATTTTTTTGATGGTAATAAATAGCATTAAATTTTTTTGGCTAACTACCAAACTAATCATCACCGTAGGATATTAGATCTAACGGTTTAAACCATTGTAACCATTCATGGGTAAATATTGTTATAACTATTTAAACTAAACCCATATATATATATATGTTTATATATATTTTTTTTTGGGTTGGGTTGTGGTCTGGGGGCGAGGCTTGAGTTATTGAACTATTTTTGGTTTAGGTATTCATTGGGGTTGAGTTATTGTGGGTGTGTATTCTTTTGGATTTTGATTTTAAGGGTTATATATGCATTTGATTTGAGATATTCATTGGGGTTGAGTTATTGTGGGTGGGTGTTCTTTTGGATTTTTATTTTAAGGGTTATGCATTTTGATTTGAGGTTCTAGTGTTTCTGTGGTTGGTTCTGTGTGACATTTTTTATATGCATTCTCATTTGCTCTATCTCTATTTTTAAAAAATAAAAATAAAAGAAGTAACAATTTTTTAAGTTATAATAGGATATTATTTAATGTTATAATATGGTATTATTCTTGTAGTGGGTTTAGGTGTCATTTTTGGTTTGGGTATTCTTTTGGGTTCTTATGTTGACGATTAATGGTTTTTGTTCGGCCATTGTTCTTGTGGTTTTGGTGTTCTGGTGGCTAGTTTTGTGTATATTGATATTGGGCCATATTGGTTTATGTTGCATGGTTTACTATTTTTATATGTGATATTGTTTAGTTTTTTTACTATATAGGTCATTGTGATGTGTAAATGTGCACACTTGGTAACACTTGGTACCAAGTGTTACCTGTGCACCTATTATATGCACACACTAATTCTAGTATTGTGTGTGCAGACCACTTGGGACTTGATGTTTTAGGTATTTTATTTATTTATAAAAATATACATATAATTTGATAAAATTACTTTTTTTATTTAGAAAAAAAATGTCACTACAAGAAATGAGACTTTCGTCGATGCATTAAAGCGTCGGCAAAAGTAGCACAAATGCATCAGCAAAAGTCATTTGACTTTTGCCGACGTAATTTTCCGTCGGCGGCCATCGTCGGCAAAAGATCGTAACTAAAAGTCACCTACTGACGAAAAATGACATGCATCGACAAAAGTACCTTTTGCCGACGCATCACCATTTTATACCGACGCATGGGTTGCGTCAGCGAAAATCTTACGTCGGTGAAAATGTGGTACATTTGGAGTAGTTGGTCAACCAATCACCGACGTAAAACATGCTTTGCGTCGGCGAATGTCAGACTTTTACTGATGCAAAAATATGAGTAAAAAGAATAGTTAATAGTTAATTTATTTAATTTAATAGAACTTTTTCCGATACACTAGTATTTATGCGTCGGCAAATGTTTTATTAATTTTTTAATTTAATAAAATTTCTACTGATGCTCTAGAATTTATGCATCAGCAAATATTTTATTAAACTTAAAAAAATTAATTATTTATTATTAATTAATATGATTTAAAAATAATTTAATATTATATATAAGTAATACTTATATTAATGATTGATAAAAAAATAATTTTATTAAATAGTAAAATTGATACAAATGGTTCATAAATTTACAATATAAATAAAGAAAAAATAAATAAACTATGAGAGGTGCAAGTGCCAACTGGATGTTGAGGCCGTTGCTGCCAAGTTGTCAAATCAATGCTTGAAGTAGCCACAGTTGTATTTAAAAGAGAAAAAAAAATCTAGAAAATAACAAGAAGCAAAAAATATAAATAAAATGCTCCAAAACAACCATATCTATGATTGAAAAAATAGCCAAAAATAAAGACACAATCAACATATTTTTCCAAAAACAGAGCAATAACCAAACAGCAACACTAAAACATGCCTTTTCTTTGGCTAGAAAGGAAAGTAGATGCGGGACAAATAAAAAGTTTACTTATAAATGATACTATGCTCATTATATGCATGTATACTAAATCAAACTTGAAGTATATAACAACTCCCAAATAAACATGTAATTAACAATCTTTAAAAATTATTAAAAATATACTTACCAAACGAAAGTTGTATTTAGAACTCCTTAACGAAAAAATGCCTCAACAGAAAAATTCAAGAGCTTTAAAATGATGGCCACACCTAAAATTGACAAAATCAATATGTATATAGAGATATGTATATATAATAATAATAAGACAAAAAAACATTAGTCATTTCCACACTAACAACCAAGGCAGGGGCATTAAAAGCTCACAGATCAAGAATTCAAGCAAGTTTAAGAGAATCCAAGTTCTCATAAATTGTAATAAAAGAAGCAGAGTACAAAATTTAATGAGTTGAGAAAAAGATAAAAAAAAAAAAAAGTGAAAATGTTTAATCAATATGAAACATAAAATTTCCTCATATATAAATATTATAACTTTCTCTTGGATAGTTACTGATTTCAAGTCTTGATTTTTATCATTCTTCAATGTACTTTCACTAAAAAGATACAAATCCACGAATAGTTTAACGACATTTCAAGAAGTACTTTAACATAAATGACTTAATCAAACTATCAGGTAGCTTAATATTTTGTTTGTATAACTCCTTCAAACACCTTAACAAATCCATTCACCAATGTTTCTATTAACTGTGTTTACCAAAAAGCTAAGATGAACAATAAATGAAATTGCCTAAAGCTATAATATGTACGTCCTTCAGTTCAGAAGTACTTATCTAAAATCAACCTTGCAAATAACCTAAGAACAACACAAATTTACTAGTAAATTTGAGTGATACACAAATACTATACGAGTTCAAGAGACTATTGCTACATGATAAAAGTGAAAATGACCTAACACCATACGAGTTCAAGAGATTATTGCTACATGATAAAAGCGAAAATAACCATTACAAGCTTGAAACTTAACGGTCTTCTGAGTATAATTTCACCCAGCAGCTAGAATACATATATCAACAATCAAAACTGACATCCCGTAATATAATAAGTACCACTCCATGTGCCTAAAATTGGAGCCATGCTGTCTTAATCCACAATCTAATAGAATGAAGCACAAGAGAAGAAAATGGCATCTTTATTAACAACATAAGTGCAAGAATAAAGGCATATTACATAGGAGAAAAGTGAGTTTACCGAAAAAATAAAGTTAGAAGCAAAATTGTTTCAATATTACAAGAGGACACTTGAAAATGGGACATTAAAGCATACACCAGAAAACCACATTACTATATAAAATTATGTTCAATGAAAACAAATATAGGTTAAATCAGGGCAGAATATTATTATTTCTTTCATGATAACAAAATATCAATTAAAACATAGGAGGATAATTTAAAAGATACTTATCTTATCAATAAGTTTTATAAAAGAAAAATATATACAAGCATTACTATTACGTTTTTCTTTTCCTTTAAGCTCTTCTGCTGCTTCTTCTACTTCCCTTCGAGTTTCTTCATCAATAAAGACAATTAGTAACACAATGTATATACGCTGGCACCAATAATTCAGCTCATGCAATTATGTGATTGTTATCTTATTATATTAAATAATTCAATGTCATTATATTAAAAAATAAAAGCATTAACCAAGTCAAAATTCAACCTTGCTAATCTAAACCACGACTACTCTACACGTATTTTCCACAAAAGGTCATTTACAAAACCAAAATCCATTCACATCATTTGGTCCACATAAATTAAGTGGCCAAAAGATTCTTTCTTTTTCACCACCACCTTCCCAGTAACCAAATAGAAAAACAAACAAAACTCATTAAGCAAAACACCATAAATAGGTGGAAAAAGAGAGTACATGGATTCCAAGCGTGGCCATTGGTGTGAAAGTCGGTCTTCTTGACAGTCACATACCGCAGGCGTGTTTGGCATGGCCCTGAGGAAAGTAAAACACCTTAGCATTCACCTCTGGCATTAGAACCATACCACAAACACAGGCATGCTATAGCTGAGGATCTAAACACTTTTCCACCTCCTTCATTTCTCTTTTGAGTCCATAACCGTAATTATCTTAGTTCAACTGAAAAAAAAAAAAAAAATTTGAAAACCACTGTAAAGTTTCAGCATTTTAGACGCAAGTAATCATAAAACTGAGTAAAACTAGAACTAATACTAGATAATAACACAGCTAGAAATAATCGCATAAGATAAAAAGGCAATGATCACACAAGCTTAGATTAGATTCCTCGCCTTATCCACCACAGGGGACCTAAAATTCAAATCTTTAACCCAAAATCCCCCGAAATAATCATTGATTGCCCATAAATTATAACCTAAGTTCAAAATACTCACACCGCCTCTGGCAATCAAATCATTGCCTGAACCAAATTTATAGAGATTAATTTCAGTCGTAGTTTCCTTTCAAATCTCAGCTGCCGTTTCTGCTGAAATCAACCTCACCGAAACCCAACCATTCTCAACCTTCAAAAGAAAAAAAAAATTACGAAATCAAAACCCTAAAAATCAAATTCTAGAAAGCTAGAGTAATTTCATGGGTTTAAGAGGGAAGGAATTGGGGATTTGGTAGATAACCCTCTCTTACGTTTTTAGATTTATGCAACTGTGGTGGGCTTTCAAGACAATTGGATTCTTTTAGATGGTGCCGAAAAATAAAAATAGTAATACTAAAAAGGATGAGATTATGGGAGGGAGTCGAAAAATCTGTGGCAGAATTGGTGCGAAATTTTCTTTTTTTCCTATTGGAAAAATCGAGCGGAAAAATAAGGCGGGCTGGCGAAAAGAGAAGGCGCGGCAAAGAGAAGGTATTGGTGAAAATTGAACTTTATTAATCCTTTTAAAAAAACATACGTTGGGTCAGCTTTTTTTTTTTTAATTTTTCCAATTCTCGTACCGTTTGTTTATAAGTATACCACTTTTTACAAAGTTTTTTAAAAATATAATTTTTAAAATAGTTACTAGTTACCAATTTCTGAAAACTTATTATCAGTTACCTACTATCAGTTCCATACCAGTTATTAATACCTTTTGTTATTGGATACTCCTTACTGTATTTATAAATGGCATTTTTCTCAATATTTTATAAAAGGTGGCATTTTTCTATAGATTGCGGTACCAGTTTTGAGAAATAACAGTTTACATACAAGAGAATAATTTCTTTGACTTGTTCGATAAAAAAAAAAATGCAAGGATTTTTGGGTATACCTCAAATTCTGGGAAGTGGAAACTTTGTATATATTATATGTCTTATTTAATTAGATTATTACTCTGGAGATTTCGTGATCAGATTCTAGCAATGACGTAAATAGAAAATATGTGCTATTCAAATCATGGTAATGTTAAATAAAGATAGATAGATCTGCTTGGATACGTCTAAGTATGTATTAAGTTTAATTTATTAATGAGTTGAAATTTTCGGCATCTATAAATGCAGGTATGTGGAAAAGAATTTAAAAAGAATCCATGTAGAAGAATTCAAAGGTTTTCATGTGAATCAGATCATTTTTTTCTTTTTTCTTTTTTCTTTTTTTTTTCTTTCTTCTTTCTTCTAGGATGATCGTGTGTTCCCCCTCCCCCTTGCACATGTCACGCGTTTTTTTTTTTAAATATAACATTTGGAAAGGATGTGGGATATCTTGTGGTGTGGTACAGTACGTAATATGGTAAATTGAGATTGTTTATTCACTGTAAGATTAAATAAAAAAGCCCTCTTACCTGTGGAGAGTTTTTGCCCCTCCTACACTAGAATTCCCCTATATATCTAATTAAATAATTTTAAAAAAAAAACTTAAAAACTAAGTTTAGAAATCTCTATTATTATTTTACTACATCATCCATGCACCATTCACTATTTAATTTGATGTGGGATAGTTTCACAGAATCTATCGGGAATTAGTTTTCCTATTGGTAAAAAGGACGACTTCTTCTTGTGTGAGAAAAAATTTTAGATTAATAATATATTATATTTTTGTGTTTTAATATTCAAAATGGAATTCTAGAAAATATTAACAAACCAAGTTGGTAGGATTTGAATTTTATACATCAATAATGGAGGCGAAAATTATATATAACCACCGATTAGGCAAAGTTTCATTTACGGGTGCTCAAAATCCAGACCAAACCAATTAAACTGACCAATCCAATTGCCAAAAATTGGATTTCTAATTACAATTGGATTTGATTAGATGTATAATTCTAGATTTTAATTTGATTGGTTCGGTTGGTAGATTTCATTTTGAAAAATCCAATTAGAACGTCCAAACCAATCTAATCTTTATTAGATACATTAAAAGATTAATATTCAAGTATTTTTGTACTTATGACTTATGATTTCTTAGTATAGACTTTACTCCAAAAGATTAAATAACAAACATAACTCAGCTAAGTAATATTCTTATCTCATTTATTCAAAATTTACCGCAACTTCTTAGAAATATATTGGTAGAATGCCAACAATTTAAGACCTAAGAGTTTTATTATATAATATGAGTCGTGATTTTTCCTTTTTCTAGTTTGAAATATATACATTGGAATCTAACACTTTTTAACTTAATGGTTGGTCGGTTTTTTTTTTTTTTTTAAACGTACCATTTGTTTAAAAACATATCACTTCTTATAAAGTTTAAAGAAATATACCATTTCTAAAATGGTTACTATTTATCAATTCTAAAAATTAGATATCGGTTACCTGCTATCAGTTCTATACCAATTACAAATACCATTAGTTACTAGTTATCAACTAGTAGTTACAATTTTTGAAAATACCTTTTTTCTAAATATTTTATAAAAATTAGTAATTTTCTAAAAAATGCAGTAATAGTTTTGAGAAATAACAGCTTACATAGTTTTTTAAGAGTCTTGGGTTTAGTAATAACTTAACGTTAATATTTATATAGTGTTATATATATATATATCTAATTAAATAAATTTTATTAATAAAAAAACTAAAACTAAGTTCAGGAATCTCTATTATTATTTTACTATATCAAAAGTATAGACAATAAAAAAAATAAAACTAAAAATAAATAATGCTTGAATAAATAAACACTCACTCAAATTTTGCATTTTTGTGGGAAATATTTTTAGGAGGCAAACCTTTGTCGATGCAAATTCAACAACACATCAACAAATGGTATCTGAAGATTTATTTAAAATTATTTTAGGGCAACCTTTTACCGACGCATGATCTACAACACGTCGGCAAATGACAACACGTCGGCAAATATATTGCAAATTTTTATCCAAATATATTGCAAATGACAACACGTCGGCAAATTTTTATATATTGCCGACACAAAATCAATAAGTCAGAAAATGTATTTCAATTTTTTTAAGAATAAATATGCATTGAAAAGCTTTTTTGGGATAAGCTTTTGCCGACGCAAAATTAATAATGCGTCGGGAAATGTATTTCAATTTTTTTAAGAATAAATATGCATTGAAAAGCTTTTTTGGGATAAGCTTTTATCGACGCAAAATCAATAATGCGTCGGAAAATGTATTTCAATTTTTTTTTAGAATAAATACGTGTTGAAAAGCTTTTTGGGATAACGTTTTACCGACGCAAAATCAATAACGCGTCGGGAAATGTATTTCAAATTTTTATTAAAAATAAATAAGCGCTCAAAATTCGCCTTTTGTGGAGAAAGTTTTTTGGGGCAATCTTTCGCCGATGTAAAGTCGATAACGCGTCGGCAAAAGGTACATTTACCGACGCACAAATGTAACTCCTATTGAATTTTTTTGAAGACACTATGCCGACGCATAGATGTCTGACACGTCGGTAAATCATACTTTTACCGACGTATTATTTTAATTACGTCGGCAAAAATAATGTTTCTTGTAGTGTTCATCATTTTAGTGCACTAAAATAGAACTTTTAGTGTATTAAAATGTTGAATTATTTGGGACCAATAAAACATCCTCAACTTGATTTTTGAGCATTCTACTCTGAAAATTCGATCATCCCCCGAAAAACCAAAACATGACAAATTACCTTGAGCCTTTACTTAAGAACCGAAAAAGGGAAAGAAAAGAGGGTCAAAAAAAAAAAAGAAAAACGGAAGGAAAAGATGGTGCAAATCCAACAATTAAATTTCTAACAAAAAAATTGTCTTCGCATGATTATCATATGGTCCTCTGTTGTGGGGTTGTTTTCTTTTCGTGTCCTTTTCAAGTTTGGTCTGTTGTTTTACATGAAAGTCTTTTTTTTTAAATTACTTTTAATGTTTGTTTAAAAGGGTAGAACCTAATTTTCCTGTAGGTGGGTTCTAGCCTAGTTTAAACTAGAGAAAACACTAAAAACGTGTATGTTCGAACAAAATACCAGTTTCAACTTTATTGTTTTAGAATACAAAATGGATTCTTTTTAGTTTTTTAAACTAGATTAAATTATCTATTGGGTCAGATGTGGTAAATATTATGTTGTTGGATGATACTATTACCTTAGTTAAAATTAATCGATCGAATAGTCAAATTATATTCTTAATCCTAACCAAACAAAAAAATTGAAATTTAGCTAGAACTTTTTAAGATAAATGAGAGTATATGATATTTAAGTTGTTTGGTTCTAACTTCAAGTTCAATGAATAATTTGCTAGTTGGAGTAAGACTAATCTGGTTATTATTAATTAGGTACAAACACAACAAAATTCAATAGAAACTTGCTTAGAACAATCTTTAACTCGATCTACACAAGGGCGAAACTCGTAACTTTTCGGTATTTTCCCCATTACACAATCAGTTTGCAAGGCGGCGAACCTCATCTAAAGACCAGCTAAGGAGACATTTGAATCAGTGGTATTCTCCAAATGACATTTCTTTTCCCTCCAGATTGACATAAATTACAATATATGTACTGTTTTTTTCTATCTATTATATA
>JXTC01000164.1:0-10439 GCA_002914845.1 Trema orientale
AGTTTGTCAATTTCGCGTCTTCAATAATAGCAAACACCAGGAACACTGCCAGAAACACTGGAGTTAACCAAAACCAACCTCAAAGCACTGCTGCTGCACAGGTCGATCCCGCTCAGGATCAACCTGCCGTGACCGCACTAGAGAATATTATCCAAAGACAAGATCACATGGAGGATGCACTGGTTAACCTTCAGCAAATCAGTAATCAGATTAATGATTCTCTACGATGACTTGATGAAAGACAAATGGTGACTCCTCCACAGCATGAACGTTCCAGAGATCGTCCTGCTCGACGACCTGAGAGAGAAATTCAGATCCTAGAGACAGGGAACCGCGATCAGCCCAGAACCCAACAGGAGCGTCACGCAGATCGCTCTTCCCAGGGAAAAGACAAGGTCACAGACTTGCCACAGGAATCTGGTACAGGGAGTTTAAGCACAGATCATAATCGAGGACAACCTTCTCGGATAGCAACCGTTAATCGAGATCGTTCGAGCAACGAGCAAAATCGTCAATCGAGGAATGTCTTCGAAAAGATTAGCAGGGAGCCAAGGCAAAATCCTGCAGACCTGAGACAACACTTGGAACAGCGACGTAGTCATGAGCGATTCATATCGCATCATAACGGCCGAAGTTGATCTCATCGCACTATTTCAGTGGAATCTTCACAAAGGTCGCAGCAGACCTTGCCTGATCAACCTGTCTTACGTTGTGATAATAACGACCAAAGGCCACCCTTACTGCTAGTAAGAGATAATGCCTTTCCTCCAAATATCGATGTTCATAATTTGAGGATCGCATTAGACGCACTTGCTGGCTGGGACGATGAGCTCGCTGATGGGAATCGTCAATCGCCATTCAGCGAGGAAGTTCGAGCTGCAGCATTACCTGTTGGATTTAAACTTCCCACCATAAATACTTTTGATAGGAAAACTGATCCACAGGACCATATAGACCACTTCAGCGACCTCATGGAGCTTCATCGAGTCGATGATCACGCACGATGTAGGTGTTTTACTGTAACTCTCATGAGAGCAGTGAAGAAGTGGTTCCGAAGACTTCAGCCTGATTCGATCTCGTCTTGGCAACAACTTTAGACCGCATTTTTGAGACAATTTCAGGCTGCAAAGAACTTTACTGTTCTATTAATCAGTCTGTCTGTTATTCGACAATGTCCAGAGGAGACTCTACGATCTTACCTTAATCGTTTTACTTCAGAGTTGGCAAAGGTCAACAACCCACCTGAAGGAGGAGTCCTGACTTTAATGATGGCCGGAGTGCAACCAAAGACTAAACTCTGGGAAGAATTATTGGAGCGAGAATGCAGGACTCTTGAAGACTTCTATCGGTGAGTTGGTCGACATCTAAGGGTGGAATCTTCTCGAGCAAATCTTTATAAGACGAAAGAGGAAGGAGAAAAAGATACAACCAAAGATGCGACCACAACAACAAACAATAATAACAAGAAGTCAAAGAAGAGGAAGAGTGAGCAACTGACTGAAAAGCAGCCTGAACCGAAGAGGTAGGAAATTCCACGGGCTCCCCTATAATTCAACAACTATACCGAGCTGAGTGCACCCATAGATCATATTTATGCGGTCACAAATTAGCATGAGCAAGATCGTCAGCTGGGGCCGATGAAGCGGGATAGGGGAAAACGCGATCTCAATAAGTTTTGCCGATATCATAACGATATTGGACACTATACCAACAACTGCTACACCTTGAATGATGAGATCGAAAGGTTAATCAGAGAAGGGCTGCTGTGGCAGTATACCAGGCAGAACGATGGAGGACTTGTCCATCAATGAGTCTTCGAAGGTGTTTAAAATCAGAGTGAAGCTTCAAGAACCCATGTGAGCTGAACTAATCACATTCCTAAAGGCAAATTTGGATGTCTTCGTATGGCAACATTCGGACATGGTAGGGATTGATCCGAATGTTATTGGCCACTGCCTCAATATCACTGTCTCAATATCGAAAAAACCCGTACGGCAGAATGAAGAGCGATGGATCCAGAACGCTACGTCACATTGAAGGGGGAGGTTGAGAAGTTACTCGAAATTGGATTCATCAGTGAATCTTTTTATCCGAACTGGCTTGCAAATCCGGTTTTGGTGAGGAAACCTAATGGAAAGTGGATAACCTGCATCGATTTCATCGATCTTAATGAAGCATGTCCGAAGAACAATTTTCCACTTCCAAGAATTGATCAGCTCGTAGACGTCAATCCGGACATGAATTGCTGAGTTTTATGGATGTGTATTCTGGATACAATTAAATTCCTATGTATGAGCTAGATGAGGAATACACCCTATTCATCACTGATCGAGGATTATATTGTTACAAATTGGTGAAGTCGAAGAAAGCTGAAGATCACATTAACGACCTTGATGAGATGTTTAAAATTCTTTGAAAGTGTCAGATGAAGTGGAATCCCTAGAAGTGTGCAATTGGTGTAGGATCTGGGAAGTTTTTGGGATTTATGGTCAATCAGCGAAGTATTGAAGCTAATCCTCAAAAGATCAAAGCATTGATTGACATACAGTCACCTCATAAATCGAAAGATGTGCAGAGCTTGGCGGGAAGAGTGGCTGCACTGAGTCAATTTGTATCAAGATCAACCGAAAAATGCTAAATATTCTTCGAGGTGCTGAAGGGATCAAGGAAGTTTGAGTGGACCGAGAAGTGCGAGCAGGTGTTCCAAGATTTGAAAAAATACTTGGGATCTCCTCCACTCTTGTCGAAACCAAAGCTGGGCGAAAAGTTGTACTTATACCTCGCCGTTTCCAAGTATGCGACAAGCGCTGCATTAATTCGAGAAGAAGAAAATATACAGCGACCTGTATATTATGTAACCGAAAGATTACTCAATGCCGAAACGAAATATCTGGAGATGGAGAAATTACCAGTAACGCTTGTCATCGCATCTAGGAAGCTTCGACCATATTTTCATACACACTTCATTGAGATTTTCACAAACTTTCCATTGAAACGGGTTTTGCAAAAGCCTGAAGTGTCAAGACAATTTCTCAAGTGGGCGGTTGAGCTGAGTCAATTCACATAAACTTTCGACCTCGCATTGCGATTAAAGGTCAAGTACTTGCAGATTAAAGATTGAATGAATGCAACTATGCGGCCTCGACGAGATCTTCTCAAGATCTCCATTCGGTCATTGAGCTCTCCATTAAACGAGCTCTCAATTATGTTCGAGCATCTTCATNCATGTTCGAGCTCCTCATTATCTTTGACCTCGACGAGATCTTCTCAAGATCTCCATTCGGTCATTGAGCTCTCCATTAAACGAGCTCTCAATTATGTTCGAGCTCCTCATTATCTTCGACCTCGACGAGATCTTCTCAAGATCTCCATTCGGTTATTGAGCTCTCCATTATACGAGCTCTCAATTATGTTCAAACATCTTCATGTTCGAGCTCCACATTATCTTCGACCTCGACGAGATCTTCTCAAGATCTCCATTCGGTCATTGAGCTCTCCATATTCGAGCTACCCATTATACTCGAGCTTATCATTATCTTCGACCCTAATAAGATCTTCACTCGGTTCTTCAACCTTTAAGATCTCCATTGGGTCATTGAGCTCTCGATTACACAAGTTCTCCACCATGTTCGAGTTCTTCGAGATCGTCACTCGGTTTCAAAAGACCTCGATAAGATCTCTACTCAATCATTGAGCTCCATCATATTCGAGCTCCCTAAGTACGAGCTCTTCAGTAGAATTCTCAAGTCTCTTTACCTCGTATAGACTATTATGTGATACTAGCTCATGGGGTATCTTCATATATTTCGATGACTCCACCAATGAAGGTTTATGCATTTTCTTCATACGAATCTTCATTCTTATGCATCGTCTACTTACAGTTTTATGGTAGTTATTGCAACACCATAAAACTAGGAGGATTATTCGTCATTCGAAGAGATCAGTAAAGGCATTGTTCCTTTGATTTATCATTTTGATACGTCTTATTCTATTGGATCGTCTATTATAGTTTTATAACAGTCTTCGAATACCATAAAACTCGGGGGGGCAGTAGGATCAGATCGTCATCTTCTACTTGCTTCCTAAGGAACTATGCAAAACGTTCATTTAGAGGGGTTGGAATTTTAGATCGCCGACTTTCTAAAATTTAAAATCTTAGGATTTTCTCCTCGCTTCATGCCATAGCATGTCGTATTACGCAATTTTCCTCCTCGAACAGAAAGTAACTAAACATAACGTTCATTGTTCGATGTGATATATTGCTATAAACCTCATTTTGACATGGAACATTTGAAAAATAATAGAGTTTGCACCACTCAATTGTTATTTTTCATAAGTGACCTAACCCATCCTACTACTTAAACCCCGGTTTAAGTTATTGGATTTGAATCGCAATAGCATACCGATCAGTCACTCAGTGATTGACTACTTGGTTAAATTATGTATTTATATGCGAGGTGATCTAATGATTCCTATTATTAAATTGAATAACGAGCTATGGATCTATCCTATGGAACAACTCGATTCTTAAGGAGCAAAGCATCTTAAAGAAAGTGCAAGCTCAGCTAAAAAGCATGCGACCCAAGGGTCAGGTATTATTTACATCTTTATTTATTTTTAATATTTTTTGAATTTTCTAACCTTTTGCAGGAAAATTCAAAATATGACACCCTTTAAAACTGCTAAGAAGCATAAAAGAAGTTCATGTCATTCATTAATTCAACTACTACGAGCTGCTCTTCAACGACATAGGTGTCATCAACTACGTTTTCAGGGTAGCATACCTTATTTTGTTTCTTGGCAACTTCATTAACCGCCTTCAGAATTTCAACATAAAAGCATCATGTCTAGATCAAGGCTTTCAGAACAAGAAGCATACTTCTTTAATGTGAGCACTATCTCAAATTTATGGTTGAGAAAAGATCTTCTTTAAAAGACTTCGTAGCCTCTTCAATACTCTACTAGTAAACAGTCGCATCAACAATGACATAGCTCTTAAGTATTTTCCTATTTCTCCATAAGTTTCTATGGAAGATCAATGAGATCGCTTTTCAGTCGCATACTTCACTTTTGCTCTTACTGTTGGAGAAGCTATGTTTTTCAGCGTACTAAGAGTTCGATCCTTATTAAACTCACCAAAGGTTAATTCATCTATATATGAGAGAGATTCAACAAGGGTATGGTCGCACTATTTGATTGCTGCTTTATACCAACCAAGTCAATCATCGACATCAACAAAGAAGAACTGAGAGAACTTGCAACAAGTTCAGTTGAAGACTTGAGCAAGGACTATTGATCATAATGGCATGCGGTCAACTATTTTATCGAAGAAAGCTTTCAACACGTCAAGGACGCATTAAAAGCTGGGAGGCTATTGTTGTGTGGTTTTTTACCACCACAAATAGTTGACCTGCCTAATCCCAAAAAAGGCAACTAGCTAAATTGAAGAGGAGATAATTACCCATTATTGTGTAGTCACCCAATCTCAATATTATATTGTATTTTATTATGTAGTTTCCTATTCACAAAATTGGGAAACCTGAAGCCACCCTCACCTATATAAAGGGGGCTCAGTCTCATAATTTAGAACACAGAATATCACACAATATCTGATAGTCATCTGACAATCACTTCACACTCTCTCTGTAATCTCTCTCTGTAATTCTCTCTCTGCTCTCACCTTGAGGCTTAGAGAAACTTTTGTAATTCTCCAGAAAATAGTGAAGAACAGTGGACGTAGGCTCATCTTTTTTGGGGCTGAACCACTATAAAATTTGTGTCTCCTTATTTGCTTTACTTTATTAATCTTTTTCACACACAAGCCACATCTCGCAATTTCTTATATTCATTGTTAACAAAACATCCGTCAACAGTTAGTAAGAATAACCTTTTTGACAAATTAATAAATAGTTGTTAAGATGATGAATAGAAAGGGTCAAACCAATATATCAAAAGAAATTTTCTTAGCTTGAAAACTTGACGAGAGGCAAAAGAAAATGAGCACCAGATTATTCAAAGTCGCGGTAAACCTACCTAGTTTTCGCGCTAAGGAGGTGCTCTTAGTCTTTTCGGCGCTTCTAAAATATCTACATGATATTCATCCTTAATTATAATGATAATGACTGATACATCTTCCAAGTCAAATGATAACGACAATTATAATAGTGACTGATACATCTTTAACGCAATTCATCGATGATAAAGTTTTCCATATTTGAAGTAGTCATTAGCTCTTTCATAACTTCCACAGCAATCTTTTTCGTTTAACATGATATGTGTCTCCACCTCAAAATTAAATGTTGATTTAGTTTTAGATGAACCAAGATATTTAAACATGTTTGATATTTGTTTTGTAGCTAGTTCCAAGTGACACTTCTTTTAACTGTGTACAGCTGAATATTCTATGGTAGACTTGCATCGTTTGTACAATATTTTTGCATGACTTTCATTGCAGTGGATTGAAATTCCCAAAGTATAATCAGACTCTCTCTCTCTCTCTAAAATGACTTTGGAGAATTAGAATTTGAACTCAAGACTCTCCATGTCGAGAAAAGATAATTAAATTGAGCATGTGACCATATAATAAATACAACAACTCTCTCGTTATCGAATAGAATGGAAAAATATTACTTTGTTTGATTGGTCTTAACTAGCGGATAGAGAAATTTATTTGAATAGGACACTTTTTCTCTATTTTAGTGAAGTTGTCATTCCCAAATAGTGAGAAGATGTCAGGAATGATCATTCAATTCCTTGAATTAAGGAGTTTTTCACTATAATTGTCCATCTCAAGCCTACATAACTTTCCTCTGGATCTCTTCGCCATCTCTCTCAGTCTCTCCATGATTTCTCCATCTCTGGTGGATTAAATTCCAAGTACAAAAATAGACTTGGAACAAAGTAAGTCTCCCACGCTCTCTTTTTTTTTTTTTTTTTTCCGAGAGGAGCAAGTCTCCCACTTTTGGCGTTGGTGTTCTTCTAAATGATGGCGAATTAAATTCCAAGTACAAAAATAGACTTGGAACAAAGCAAGTCCCCCACTTTTTTTTTTTTTTTTTTGAAATAAGAGTCTCCCACTTTTGGCTTTGGTGGGTCTTCCAAATGATGGCGACTACATGTACACAATTAGTCTTCTAAATGCTCTAAAGTCTGCTATTAATTGGAACATAACAAGCATCAAATTATATCAAATTCAAATCATACAAGATTCAAGTCTAGTATGACTTTTTGAATATCATAAGTTTCAAGATTAATATTGACAAACCCAATAGACTTTCTTTAATTTTCTTTTGAACATCATATAATTTTTCCTTTTTCTTTTTTCTTTTCTAAAGACAATTCATCTTTCGTTTCTAAAAATAACATAAAATTTTTTATTTAGATTTCAATTTACGTTATATCTACCCAAGTGGCATAAAGATATCCGTATTTTTTTTTTAGAGGAAAAGGCACAAATAATTTAAATTACAAAAGCTATTAGCTGGTTTTTTTTAAGAGGAAAAGGCACCCATAAGAAGAAGTGTAGTTTTTTTGTATGGTTTTATATTTCAAAACCATTAGCTGTAGAAGTCAGAGAAAAAAATTAATCAGGAAAAACAATTACATATGAGTTTGGTTTAAATAGTTACAACAATATTTACCCATGGATAGTTATAATAGTTTAACCCGTTAGATCTAGTTTAGTGGTTGGCCAAAAAAATTTAATGCTATTTATCAGCATCAAAAAAATTTAGTGCTATCACTATTTTTTTTAGTATCCATTCATGGTCACAAAAAATTTGAAATCATTGAAAAGTCCTCCATATATATATATATATATATGGAGGACTTCTCAATGGTTACAATTTTTTTGTGACCATGAATGGATACTAAAAAAAGTAGTGATAGCATTAAATTTTTTTGATAGTAATAAATAACATTAAATTTTTTTGGCCAACCACCAAACTAATCACCACCGTAGGATATTAGATCTAATGGTTTAAACTATTGTAACTATCCATGGGTAAATATTGTTGTAATCATTTAAACCAAACCCATATATATATACACATATATATTAAACTATCTGCTAAGAGAAATGTTGAGGAATACTTGAGCTTTGTTACAAAGAGCAGTGCTAAATATATTATTTTTCTCACTTTCTTTTATACTCTTCTGTCTTACTGCTTGATACATAGATTCTTAGTAATCATAATAAAATTCATGTTTTAAGTAATGAGACTGAGAGAGTGCAAAAGAGAGTATAAAAAAAATGCAGCTAATATTTCTCTTGTTACAAAACACACTAAGGAAAGAAACTGATGAGAATATGTACGACTCGCAGGTAGAGAATCTGCTTTTTTCAAAAGACACGTAGAATAGTATTGCTCCTCACTGATATATATATATATATATGCCATATTCGTCTCAATCTATTACTCTTATCTCCACTTTCCCAATTCTTAATTTGCTGTATATTCTGTGACATAATTTGCCAAGAAAAGATTGCCGCTAACTTCTCTTTCAAATTGTAGAAGTTCAAAAATGATCAATAATATTTAGAAGATAGAAATTTTTACAAAAGGGAGGAGGTATGATTGTTTGTGTGTCATCTACATATAATTGTATGGGAGGGAAAGCGCGCATTATTGCTGAATGATCTAAAGGTATATTTTGCCTTTTCCTTTCAAAAAAAAAAAACGTATATTGCCTTTTTTCGCTTTTAATTTATCAAAACAGAACATATAGTGATTATGTACAAATAAAATAAAAAATAAACTATATGGGATGCTTATGTAATTTCATATCCTAATGAGTTAAATTCAATAATTAATTTCAAGATGGAAAATCTTTTTGGGGTCAAAAGAAACAGGGACTATTACGGTATTAATCTTAATTCTGTTTTTCTAGCTAGACAACGAAACGTGCTGATTTGGAGGGATTGCAAAAAGGCAAAAATGTTTTCATTCATATGTTTGTTAGACTGAATTAGAAGGAATTGCAAACATACAATTTAATAGTTTTGATCAGGATTGGAATTAAAATGAATAAATAATTAAATCCACATATCAATTACTTATGGTTAATAGTCGTGAGAATTTAATGATGGTAAGTCCTGTTAAATTAATTGACAACTATGAAAATTAATTATCACTAATGAGTCAAATGAGAATTAGGATGCTTTTGTAATTTCGTATTCTGATTTCTTTAAAAATCATGACTGAATAAATTTAATAATTAACCTAAACAAAGGAAAAATTATTTCTTTTTGTTAATCTTCATATTGTTTTCTATACAGCAAAACATGCTGATTTGTATTGATATATTTGTTAAGCGAAAGTAGAAGGGATTGCAAAAGGGAAGGGGACACTGTATTGATATGTATGTTAAGAATATGAACACCCAGATTCATTATGCTTAGGATACTACTTCAAAGAAATGTTAAGAAAAATAGAAAAATAAATGCAAGAATCAACAAGATACACAAAATTTACGTGATTCACTTAACTTGGCTATGTCCACGGAGCTACTGTAGATTTTTCACTATAGGGAGAAAGTTTTTTACAAGTGTTTACACACATTCACTTACAACCCTGATCCCAAATACACCTAAGTGCTCTCCCACAAGTATTCTCTTACTTACACTTTTCTGATCTCTTTGAAAATTCATCCCTCTTACATAAGAAAACAAGAGAACTCTTACCTCCTAATCTTTGAAAGAAAAGATACACAAAGAGAACAGAATAGGAATTTTCTTAGAGGAAGGAAATACTTGACATGCTACTGCATATTCTGGGATGAAGAAAATAAAGAAATGAGGCTCCTATTTATAGGTTTAGGCTCAGCAACATCTTCACTAAATCCTCACATGATTACCATGTATAATGCACTGCTTGTATGCTATAAATGCGTGTTTTATATCAACTATACCTTATACATCTTTTTGATATAAATATGAAGATATTCTCTATCCTCTCACACGGATTGTATGCAGTTTGCACTCGGTTTGCACACTACCTCTATGTGTTCACATGTGTTCACACAACAAGCTGAATTAGGATCACAAAAAATTAAAAGATTTTTTTTTTATCCGGATTGAAAATAAAAATAAAATCATCATGTCAGTTACTCATGATTAATAGTCATGGGAATCGAATGATAGTAAGTCCTATTAAATTAGTTAACTAACTATGAAAATTACTTATAACCAATAGTCAAATGAAAATTCTGTTTTTAAGTGGTCGTAATGAGAAAGGTTCAAAATACTTGAATAGTTTATAAAGGAGTCGTGATACAAACAAGGTTGAAAAAACCAACTAAGAGATTCTAATTCTGTTGGGAACCATCACATGGTGCAGCGGAAGATGGTGGGTGTAATATTCAAAATTTTACACCCATATCAGAGTTTAGGAATCAATATAGTTTTGTTGCTTTAATACGTTAAATAGAAAAACTATTGA
>JXTC01000164.1:32433-57092 GCA_002914845.1 Trema orientale
TATAAAAATTATTATTTTAATTACATAATTAAAATATTTAATTTTAAAAAAAAAAACAAAATTTTCTTTAAAGCGGCGACAATTGTCGCCGCTTTAGGTTACAAAATTAATTAATTATTTAAGTACATAAAATATGCCCTAAATAGGCGACAATTTGTCGCCGCTTTAGGTTGCTAAATTAATTAATTATTTAATTAAATAAAATTCGACCTAATGTTGCCGCTTTAAAAAAAATTATAGCGGCGATAATTTCAAAATTGTCGCCGCTATTGGTCTGTCAGATAGTATTTCTGTCGACTTTTTAGCGGGGACAACTGTCGCCACTATAAATTTCTAATACGGGGACAACATTTGTAGTCGCTTTAGGTGTCTATACCCGCGAACCTTTAGCGGTGACTCTAAAGCGGGGACATTGTCGCCGCTTTAGATCTAAAGTGGCGACAATTTGATTTAATGCGGCGATATTTGTCGCCGCTCTATTCCTGTTTTGTTGTAGTTGAATCATTAGAAATTCTATATAAGGAGTCTATCTTTAGTTTGATTTATAAAAATAGATAGACCAATTAAAATTCAAGAAAATATAATCAAGTCGTACCAAAACTTGATTTAATAAAAACTTTAATGTTGATTAAAATGAAGTTCGCAAATCTTGAGTCGGAAAGTCCAAGAATTAATTTACAGAATTAATCAAAATTCCAAGTACTTAAAACTTTAAAAATATGTTCCTTAGGAACTATAGTGTCCCATTTATGCACCAAATCCTCAAATAGTAGTAAATACATCCTCATACATTCACTAAGTATAAACAACAAACTTAGCTAAATAATTAGACACGGAGTAAGAGGGAGACAAGGAAAAGATACCAACCAAGAGAGGTAGGACCCCGAGCGTAAGCCAAGCGACTTGCCTAGCCGACAAGATAACTAACTCGAATAAACCACCTGAAAGGAAGGAAAAATAGAAAGGATGAGCTCGAAAGTTCAGTAAAGAAACTGTTACCTCATTTTAAAAACTCTTTTAGTGATGAAAAGTCTCTGCATGGTTAGCTTAATCCAAAATCATTCTTTTTGCAAAACTATAGGTATATACCTATACATATCTATTTCCGAAACTGATAATCCGTATATGTATATGCATATAACTATATATATAGGTATAGAAACATGATATCTGAAAATCAATAGTTCGTATGCACATACATATATATATATATACAAAAAGTATGATATAATGAAAATCAATCAGTCCATAAACACATGACACAAATCCACCCATACCTATGAGTTCACCACCTCTCATCAATGGAAACTAGGGTGTTGGCACTCCGTGTGCCATACAACCTACCTGACACCTAGCCCATAACTGGAGGGAACACCCGTGTGTTGCCTACCAAACCTGGAGGGGCAACCACATTGCCTACGCCTGCCAAATGGGGAGGTAATCAGAAGAAATACCCAGTGCGGGTTCACAGACTCTGCACCGTCCGTAGGGCCACAGCCCCACACTGTAAAAATCCTATAATGCTAACCTGGGACTCATGTGTGATCCTATGACACGTGTACTCTGAACTGATGTGTAAAAGTAGCTATGCTGTAATTTAAGTTCAAATAATGCTCTGGTTTTTAATAAAATAATTAATTAAATTTTGTAGACAAATGGGCAGCATAATGGTCTTATTTTAATATATCCAAAAATAATCTACACTCAGAAAAGTCTAGAGCAATCCAATACATAAATCATACCATTCAATTCCATCACAGATATTTAAAATTTCTAAAGTCACATTTGTTCTCATATGTTGCAGAAAATAAGTTTTATTCAAAAACGACGTAAAAGAGAGGTAACCAAATCCCTACCTCACCAGAATAGCAATACCATGCTATTGGACGCTCAAGATGCCGATTGGACGATCGTTCGGAGGGTCGAGAATTAATTCCACACCCTCGATCGCTCACTGGGGAAAAGTCAACTTCTCAACGAAGCTTCGAATTAATGAACATACCTCTTCATTGAGTTCCTAATGTCTAAAATAGCTAAGTTAGACGTATAACTCGACTAATTCGGGTCTGGACTGACACTAGACCGGTAGCACACAAAACTAGATAAATCTAAGCCGTTAGATATTAATTTTCGTGCCGGTCACCAAATATAGTCAATATATATATCAAACTTCACCATTTTCCAAGTACATTCCAAAAATAACAACAAAAACGAAATCTAACGGTCGGATCGAAAGCTAAAATGAAACTCAAAATACCCAAAAATGGCAAGTTTTGATTCGAGTAGTATGGGGTTAAGATACATATACCTTGATGATCCTTGCAACGAGACGAATCCAAAGAGCCCGGTTAGAGGTCCAATGGTGGCCAGAATCGTCGCCGGTGACGAAAACTCCGAAACGACTCCAATGGAATTTTCTGGCGATGCGGCAATCGGCGGTGATCGGGGACAGGCGGTGCGGCTTCCTGGTGGTACGGGAGAGGCTCACGGGTGGTGGGCTGGCCGGACGGAGCTCGAAGCAGTGGCAGTAGCTCCACTGGTCTTCGGCCGAGCGAGAGAGACGAAGGCGAGAGAGAGAGAGAGAGAGAGGTACAGAGAGGGTGAGAGTGAGTCAGGGGAGAGGGAAGAGAGAGAGAAGGAATCACATATATATATTTAATTAGTTTTTTTTTTAAAAAAAAGGTCAAATGACCATTCTATCCCTCAAAAAACTGGGCTTTTATATTCTCCCCTCCTTATAGAAATTTCATTTCGAAATTCGAGTACAAAACGGCAGTGCGAGCAACGTCAAAAGAATATTCACCGGAAGTGTAGTGAATACTTGATTACAGAATTTACGAGTAGTAAACCGAACGTGAGTTAATGGAAGCATGTGAAACAGGCACTCCTCACTTAGCATCAAAATCCCGCCAATATACCGAACTACTCAATGGTATGGTATAAGGATGTGCACGAAGAGATACATAATCAAAAGATGACTCAACAATAGGTATAAGAATCTCAACACATGTGGTTGAAAACGACAACCTCAAGTATATGAGTGATGAAAAGATAATAATGATAACCATTGCTAGAAGCCGAAAACACATAACTCCGAACACTAATTGTAAGGCACCAAACTAGAACAACAGACCAAATATCAGTTATAAGAATACCGTCCCCTTGATTATACCAGATTAACAATCTCCTAGGACATATACCCATTTATCTGCAGCTAGAACCTGGACCTAAATAATCTCCGAGTCAATGACTCTAATGAGAGTCTCCTTACAAGCACAGAACACAACCGAATAGAGTTTAAGACGAAGAACAAGGATCTTTGTGTTACACCATACAAGATAAATGCAATTACAGATCCAAGATAAAAAAGAGAGTCCAATGGCTCATAGCCATTTTCCGTTCTCCGATTAGAACGAGGAATAACACTAACATGAAACACTTCTAGTCAAATCCAAGACTAGAGCATATCCAAACAGGAAATCAACAATGCAAAACGTTAGTGCAAACTTCAATCTCAAATGCAAGCACCCAAACATGAGAAATTTCAAAAGCATTTCAAACCATTATCCAATGTAAAACCTCATTAAAGAAAACCAAAGCGAATGCTGACCCAAAGACTCTACAAGCTCTTGATACAAAGAAAACTCCATGGACACAATCCAATGTCCTAGAAATATGCACATAACTGAAATCGATACTAAACGCCCCAGAAATAAGGTTCTGACAGGATAGGCTGTCTAGTACCATCCTCGAGTGACGCCTATCTCCTTTGCTACCTCATTTCAATTTTTAATAAAAATAATTTTGAAAACAATTTTTGAAAACATCGGATGTACAAGGTGTTGGGGCCTAGGAGTGCTACACTAGTTCACAATATGGTTTCTCTCTAGCCAAAGATAAACCACACCTGAACTTCGAGTACCCTTTACAATATATAAGTAGAGTCCAATGACTCTTAAGGTAAAATCCATGAGTAATCTCACTCCAGTTACCATTAACTACATAACAATAACTATATTATATATAATTTAAACCAGATAAAGGATATAGATACAACCAAATATCAACATTTAGGAAAAAATTTCATTCCATACATATATGATGAAAATCTCTAATAGTCACAAGCATCAACCTAAGGTTGAGTCATACATGATAACCATTTATTAAAACTAACAGGAAATGCATGAAAAGACACTAGCATGTTTTCCACAATCAACAAACGGACATTTATTAAGTAAACCGCACTTATTTGGTAAAATGGGATTATATATATATATATATATGCAGTATACATTATCATGACAATCGCTCCCATATCCGTACGTTAATTAGTAACTGCTAGCTTTCACTAAAGTTTGTTAAATTTAATTTGAAGGTTAATCCATTAATTGCATTACCTATATACATTCATGATTTACGAATGTACGACTACATGTATATATATTGGTATCTTTATATGACCGCCCATCTAACGACTATTTTTTTTCTTTTTTTTTAAGCTAAAATCTAACGACTTTTTAACTTACGTGAGTCAGAAGCACTGTATATCATGCTAAAAAGTATCAACATTATGAACTCGCTAGTTAGGAACGGGCCGGTAATTCAGTACATTACAAGAAGAATTCCTAACTAGCCGGTAATTCAGTACATTACAAGAAGCATTCATTAAGAATTGGATAATTTCTTTTTCTTCTTTTGTTTTAAGTATTTTGACTTGTATCAGCAGCAATATTGACTACAATTAGCTATCTAATTAACAAATGAAGTATAATAGGGACATTAGTGGTACTTAATTTATATATATATCTGGGGCTTATATCCACATCCCTAAGTTCAATAGCACCCCTTAAATTAGTGAAATAACTATAGGACAATTACTCAATCCCAAATTGTACACCCCAACTGGTTCTAATCCTCTCCTGCATAAAGTTTTCCCCTCCATTCACTAGACACTTTCATGTCTCACTCTTCTCCAATTACCATGGCTATTTCATTCCCATTTTTCATCTTTTTCCATTTTTCTCTTTGTCAAGGTATACTCCATCTTCATAATGGTAGATTTCTTTTTCTTTTAATGAGTTTCACCTTATGAGAATGATATTTACATATACCAAATCAAAGCAATTAATAAGATAACAAAGAGACAAAATAACTTTATGAAGCAATCAAATTAACAAAAGAAAAAGAAAACTAAATACTTAAGTTAAAAATGAATTTTGACACAATATCATGAGTTTTTTTTTTTTTTTTCAGAAACATTCAAATATACTTTCAATTCCTTGGAGAACTAAATCTTCAACAAAATTATTTGTAACAATATTTATTAAAAAAAGTACTGTTCATTTGTTTTTCACATTAGGGTGAATATGAATGATCATGATAGAGAAAATAGATTGAATGATAAAGGGAGAAAAGGGGCATTCATAGTATTTTTAATTTTCTTCAAGTCTCTTTATCTATATAATAATCAACTGGGTACTTTTATATTGGTAGGAGGTGCGAATATAATCACCTTTATATATGTATACAAGGGATAATTACCTAATTATATATATATATATATATATGTTGTTTGACCTTATGTTTAAATTGTACTTTCAATTTTATACATCATCAACGTTGTCCTTCTAATTTTAAAATTAAAACAACTTGATACCATCATTCGATCAAATTCGGAATTGGACATGAGTCAAACTAATTGAGGCTTCTAAAATTGCCTTCAAGGGTATTTGGTTGTGATCACTAAATTTGTGTATATATATCGATATATGTATTAGATATCTTCTTTGGCGTTTAATTTGTATAATTTTCTAATTACATTTAACTAATCATTATTTTATTTGATTGCTAACAAGTTTAAACATCCTCAAGGGTATTCAAGTAAACTATGGGTAATTAAGGGTTTATTGGATGAGGGTATAAATTTGCTTTAGTTCTAAAATTAATTTAGAACGACAATGTTAATAATGTGGAAAAACTGAAGGTACAAGTTGAAAAATAGGAAAAACTACAAGGTAAAATTAAGTAATTATTCATATATATAAATATGCTTTGGTAGTTTAGTCGTTATATATTCACTCAGTTCCGTGTAGTAGTTAAATCGTTATACTAGCTTCTTTCTTTCATTTTTTCCTTTTTTTCTTTTTGCACTAATTGGAAAATAAATGTAAATTACTACATGACCTGAAAATTTTTATTTCACTATAACTGGCATTATTTTTTATGTAATGGAGACCAAATTAATATATGTTCGATCGAGCCAATGTGTTGAAGGAATTTTAATGATTTAATAACACAAATGTTTTACCCTAATTTGATCAAAAAATTTAATCTTTTGATTTATATATGGTGGGATGATCGAATCTTAATTTAAGAACAATTTCTGTCATGGAGGTCATATTTGGTGCACCTTATTATGTTTATTGTATTGTGATGTATTGTATTGAGTTATATTATATTGTATTATTCTATTACAGTACTATGTTTGTTTTGCATTTATACTAAGATGTTGTATTAAAAAGTTAATTTTGAAAAATACTATTTTTAAAAATTGACTTAGAAAATACCATTTTCAAAAAATATTTAGGAAAATATCACTTGTAAAATTACAACCTTTTAAAAATTATTTATGAAAAAGCTCACTTTTTAGATATAAACTTAGAAAAATACCACTTTTAAAAATTTATTTGGGAAAATACCACTTTTGAAAGAGATAAAGTGATGTGAAAGAAAAAGTGATGAGAGAGAAATTAGGAACAAAAAAAAAATAAAGAGAGTAGATATTGTACAATACTATGTCAAAGTTAAAATTATATAATACATTATAATACATACATTTTATTCTGTATTAGATAATACTCTCCGTATTATATTAAATTTTGATATCGTAATAAGTAATATAATACAAAAATAGAACCAAACACAGTATTATATTTAATTAATATAATACAGAGTTCTTATACAGTGTACTAAACATGACCTAATTTGTCTATTGTGCCAAAATACTTCATTTGATGAAAGGTGAGCTTATTACTACGCAAAAATATGGTCTATTAACTTTGGATAGAAATCATCTATCTGTAAATTATGTCCAATTTTCTATTTCATTAATATTAAAAGGTCACATTTCCTTTTACTAGTCAAACATCCATTGTACTGATCTGTTCTGAGATCAAAAGGCATTATAAACCTCCGGCCGCCATTATCTGATCAAACTTAAAATTCCTAAGCTTCCAAATTGAACCAGCAATTGTAATAAGCTAACAGATCCCACATATATATAAGCTAACTCCATAGAGCAAACAATATGAGTAAAACTGGTGGTTGAGAGGCACATGAATTAATTTTAGGTGTGCGCTGCCATTCTAATGCTTTTGGAACAAAGTAAATTGGAATAAAATCAAAGGAAGTCTGGGTTTCATTTTCGTGGTAATTGATGGAAGTCTCAGGCGAGGAGTCTAATTTATTGGTAGTCTTTGCTAGTACAAAAAATTAAACCATTAGTGGTGTGGAGCATATTGACCGAGTCAATTGAGCATTCAAAGTGGACTTTTTTTAAAAAAATAAATAAATTCATAAACACGGAGTAAATTTTTTTGCTTTTCTGGTACTCGTTCTTTTCCTTGAAAACCATAGGATTGATATATAGGTGAGAATAGTGGCTCACCGACCTGGCTTATGTGCCTTTTTCTCCAAATTTTTAATTTTTGTTTTTCTGTACAAACAAAATGTAGCTCGCTAGTGATGGTTTGAGGAAAGGAAACGTGGCTATTTTGTAAAATCCTGATTTTAAAAGAGGCAAATGAGTCATTTTCTTAACATAATTACATTTTGGTAATTTAGATTTTTCGAATATTTAAATAAAATATCCTGAATTTTTAAATGGGGGCTACAGCTACAAATTTTTGCTTAAAACCACATTCTCACACATAAGGGCCCGAGGAAGCGAGAGAGGGAGTAGCTTGGCTACTGTTAATCCGAAGTCGGACCACCGCCCGAGCCGCCTCACGCGCCGCCCCGCAGGGAAGAGCGGTCGCCAATAAAGTAGTGCCACCTATTGCCGCCATGTTTTGCCACCCCTCACCAGAGATCGGCTCCTCCAAAGTTAACGCCAACTGACCGGTTTTTCGCTCGCCAGAGCTCCATCAGACGTCGTCTCGCCTCACCATCAGCATGTCTAGACTCCACTCGTCATTGCCGTTATTTCCCGACTGGTCTCAGATGATAACTCCCCACCGGTAAGAATCTCTCTAATTTGGCCGTTTTACTAAAGTTTCTAAAAATTGATAAGTTTATAATTATTTCGTTAGGTACTTAGTTTACCTAAGGTAATTATATGAGGTGAAAGTCGGGCAAAAATCATGAATAATTACAGTTAGTAGAAGTAAAAACGATATCCAGAAGTGCGGTAATTTTTAAATAAAAAAGTGGATATTTTTCGAAATATTTTCAAAAAGTGATATTTTTGTAACTTTCGGATTTTGAAGCCCATTTAACGTTCGGGACTTCGAAACTGAATTCCGACTTTGAATTTGGACTCGATGAGGTCAAGAAACGAATTTCGATAGAAAATATCGCTATGTTTCGAGGTGGCATGAAAATCGAAATTCGTGGCTCGTGAATAATGCCATGTTACGTGCTACAGGTCGGGTCCCGCACCAAGGCCAACTTTTAACAAATTATATATCTAACCCAATATTTTTTAAAACTCTGAATTCAGTGGTGACCTCGGTTTCTCCATTTGAGGTTCCAGTGGAAAAGTAACTTTTTCAAGTGAACTTACTAGGATCTCGAAACGGCCGTTCGAATACTCAAGTGACCAAATTATTTGAGCGTCATTACTTGGTATTACCATATCGAGGTAGGACTTCGATTACCTGATTTTATACCTGTTTTGATTTATAATTGCAGTAAAATTTAGTTATGAAAAATCATTATTTTATGATTATTTGACGAATTATTGAAAATTGTTGGGTTATACTGGGATTAGACTATATGAATTTTTATACATATTTTTATATTGTGATTATCGGGTAAAATAGCGGTGTACTGCCCAGGTTACGATAGATCCTAGAATAATGCCAAGTGAGATTTAAAGCATGATTTGATTCTTGGATGCATGATTGCTATAAACTATTACATGTTGTATATACCATAGGATCATACACTTGAGTTCCATTACTGTATCGTGGTACTTTAGATCACTAGCGAGTTGCTGTAGTGCTCACCTAGGCCACTGAGCAGGTTTTTGCTGATACGCTTTCGGGCAGTGTCAGGATGCTAGGTACCTTTATCACAGACGTATTACAGGACTGTATAATACGTCTATGACGGGAGGATGAGAGCTCACTTTTATATCTTATTGTTGTATGATATGTACAATGAGGTGGATTTGGTTTTGATTTTGAATATGTGATTATTTTAGATTCCAATGATTTATAAACTTGATTTATAAATTGATTTAAAGATACTAACTATGCAAGTTTGAGAAATTACATCTATTCAAAAAGGTAATTGAATTCCTACTGAGCATGTGAAAACTCACCCCTTATTTTTCCATTCTCAGGCAATTTTCAGTGTGACCTTGGGAATGCAGGAGCAAAGTAATAAGGAGCTGGTTACCTTGTTAATAATTGGTAACTTTATAAATAATTCTATTTATTTACCTTGGTTTGTATTAATACTTAAGGATCTGTTTCACGAACTCAGTCTGTATAACTATTATGCATAGACTGTGAGAATGCCAATAATGATGCTTAGTTTATTTATTAAATTTTATTAACACTCTATGTCTAACGGTGATAGCCAAATTGTGGTAATTTTATTATTAAAAGTATTTTTATAAAACAAAATTTCAAACAACTATTGAATTTCTATTTGTGAAATTCTCTTTTTGCCACTGACTCGGGGTTCGAGTTGTGACATATTTAATATTAATGAAACAAGAAATGTGACACCATTTGGAGAATGATGATTACCTTGTTGATTTGCTTATGAATGCTATTGGAGACGAACATTTTTTTTTTTAGTGCAAAACCTCAAGAGGAATTTAATTAATTTTTCAAAATAGGAGAAAAATGTTAAACAAAATGCAAATCAAAAGTGAAAAAAAAGCTCAAGAAAATAACGAAGCAAAGAGAAAGAAAAGCTAGTATTTAATAGTTTTCTCATCAAATCTTTTCCGATTATATGGAAAACATCTAAAATCTTTACTCATCTTAAATTTAGGAAGGACAATCTCTAGGCCGTATTCAGAATTGGTGACCACAAGTTCCATTTCTAGTTATGCGTGCCATTGTTGAGTCAGCTCTCTGCTTCATCAAAAAATATGGTCCAAGATAGGTGCCCATGTGAAGCTACAACATTTGACTCACGAGCGAAACTATGCTGAAAAAACAGTAAGTGAAATGATAAACAAAACATAAGTTCCCTCGCCAGATCAACAGGAAGAGAAACAGGCATTATATACTTTATCATTTGCAAAGAATACCAAAAAAGTTAAATGGAAGGATAGAGGGTAAAAACTCATTTTAATTAAAGATGAATTAAATTCGATTACGATTAATAGTTGGTAGTTGCTCAAAACAACAAAAGAATCCTAACAATAATAACAAAAAATAACACAATCAGGAAATTAAGCCGAAATGGTAAAACAATCAAAATCCAGGAAATACGAAAATTGAAGGAGAAAAAACAAAAATAGAAATTTCTAATTACAGTAAATAGGGAAAATACTCCTTACAAAACCCCTTAAACAATATATAGTTAGCGCAAATAACAGTAACTTAGGACCCACTAGCTCTTTTGATTAATCACTGGTGGCTCATTTCCACTTGCAAAAGCTCAAAAACTATTGATTTGGAAAAGTTATTAGCACTTATAACATATATCCATTTTTTACCCTTTATTTTAATAAATGTCCATATTTTTAGTTTTATAGTAAACAACGGAGTTTTATCATTTTAAACTGAGTAGACAACTAGTAATAACACATTGAAATTAATAAATTCGGTCATTTTTGCTGTATAATTTTTTATTTATAAAAAAAAAAATAGCCATTTGAATCAGACATAGATCATATATTATGAATATTAACAAATTAATTAATTTTATTCTAATATATATCATTTGAGTATATCTGATATCTAATATAATAAAACGGATCAAGATCCCCTGTCAAAAAATGCTATCCCAAATTGTGACCAACCAATAACATTATGACAAGTCATTTAAAATATTTAAATGGTTAAATGAATTAAATGGGTTAACAGAAATTTATCTCACTCCGTTTCTTTCAACTTCATTATGTTACGTTGCAGTTTCCTTTTTTTTTTTTTTTTGTTCTGTTCCTTCTTTCTTTTTTTATTAATTTAATAAACAAAAGCATAAACAAAAAATTTTATATGAAACCCTAAACGCCGACAAAAGTCTGCAGAAAAAGAAGAAAGCCTAGGAATGTTATTGTATTAGACTTGTTCCACACCATTTACGAGGTACTTTCTTTCAAACTCTTATATCTGTTATTCAATCTTTTTTTTCTTTTTTCTAGTAATAGTCGTATGTTATTCAATTTTTACCAATTAATTAATCTATTTGATTTTGGATTGGAATGCTAATAATTTTACTCTTTTATTTTTCAATTTTTGCGAAAACTATTTTGATTTCGCATTAGAATGTTTTTTTCGAAAGGGATAATTTTTTGAAAACTACTAATAAGGTACCAATATATATATATTTTATTTTAATTTTACTTAAATTTGTATGTTTGTTGTTTTATTTATTCATTGTTCATTTTGCCGTAAATATACTTTTAACGAATTGTTGTTATTTATACACTTATTTTTCACAACATATATTGGTGATTTTGTATTGAAGTTATGGATGACAACGACAATTGTGCGGAAACAGAATTTCGTTTACGTCGAAAACTAGAGTTTCGAATAGGAGAAAATGAAGTCAATGAAGATAGAGTGAACAACAATAGTAAGAAGAGTATAGAAGAGATACATTCTGAAATATCTGAAAAAGTAATACCGAAAATTGGTATGGATTTTGAAACTGAAGACGCAGCTTATAACTTTTATAATGCTTATGCTTATAAGATTGGTTTCAGCATTCGAAGAAGCAAAGGGTACAAAGATAAAGATGGCAGATTGATAAATAGAATTTTTTATTGTTCTAGTGAAGGGTATCGAGAGAAAGATAAACGAGATGTTATTGTAAAGAATCATCGGGCTGAGACAAGAGTTGGGTGTCTAGCAAGAATGAAAGTTGATTGTCGTCTAACCGGTAAATATCATGTTGTTGAGTTCAACCCTGAGCATACCCATGGAACATCTACCCCGTCTAAAAGCCATTTACATAGATCACAAAGGAAATTGACTCCTGCCCTAGTTGCTGAAATAGATTTGGCTAATAGTTCAGGAATTGCTCCTAAAGCAGGTTGGGAACTAATGGCAAAGAGAGCTGGGGGACGTGAAAGTCTTGGAATTACTCACATTGATTATAAGAATTACTTACGAACCAAGAGAACAATTCAAATGAGATTGGGAGATACAGGTGGTATTCTTGAGTATCTTCAAGGCAAGCAGTTGGAAGATCCTAGCTTTTTTTATACTATTCAAGTGGATCAAGACGAGCTAATAATAAATATTTTTTGGGCAGATGCGAAAATGGTTGTGGCATATTCTTATTTTGGTGATGTTGTTTGCTTTGATACCACTTATAGAAAAAATAAAGAATGTCGACCTTTTGCTATGTTTCTTGGGGTGAATCATCATAAGCAAACTACTATTTTTGGGGCTGCACTGCTATATGATGAAACTACTGAATCATTTATGTGGTTGTTCGAGATGTTTGCTAAAACAATGTCAGGAAAGAAACCGAGAACTATCCTTACAGATCAAGATGCGGCAATGGCAAAAGCATTGGCTTCCGAATGGCCAGAAACATATCACTGTTTATGTGTATGGCATTTATATCAAAATGCAGCAAAACATCTTAGTTGCGTTTTTGAGAAATTTCAAGAGTTCTAAAAAGATTTTAGTATTGCATATATGATTATGAAGACGATGATGATTTTTTTCAAGCTTGGAATGAGATGCTCAAGGAATACAATCTTCAAGATAATGATTGGTTGAAACGAACATTTGCTTTGAGAGAAAAATGGGCTTTGGTGTATGGCAGGGAAACTTTTTGTGCAAATATGACTACTACTCAGAGGTCTGAAAGTATGAATAATGTAATAAAAAAATACGTCAGTTACAAGCATGATTTACTACGATTTTTTCAGCAATTCGATAGATTGATAGAGGACCGTCGTTATGAAGAGTTGCAAACTGATTTTAGGACCTCTCAGAGTAACTTGTCATTATCATTTCCCGTTGAAATTTTAAAACATGCAGCTCAGATATACACCCCAGAAGTATTCAAAATGTTTCAAGGTCAGCTATGCAATGCTTATGATTCTGTTTTACACACTTTTGATGAGACAATAACATCGACAAAATACAAGGTCACTCCTCACGGAAAATCTGTTAATTACACAGTTGAATATTCGTCAGTTGATGGTACATTACTCTGTAGTTGTAAGAAGTTTGAATTTACTGGAATTTTATACTCACATGCTTTGAAAGTTCTTTCTTCGAATAATATTTCAAATATTCCCGATCGGTATATATCAAGAAGATGGACAAAACTTGCAAAGGTTGGAATCAAAGCAGACACATTGAAAGAGACAACTAATAAGGATCCCAAGGTCAAAATAGGGATGCGCTACATAGAGTTGTGTAGATTGTACACTCAAATAGCGACAAAGGCAGCAGAACATGAGGTAACATATAAAGTTGCTTTAAATGGTTTTAATAAGATTTTGGGAGAAGTGGATGCATATTCAGGAGGAAGAAAAATTGAAATACCTACTTCTGATGTGAATGTTGAAACCAATAAAGGTGAAAACAATATTAAGGGGGTTAAAACTAAAGAGAAACATCGTGGAAAATCTACTAGGCTTAAAGGTGCTCTTGAGAAGGCTAGAAAGAAGAAGAAGATTGTTCATGAAAATTTGTCTCTGAAAGAGGTATATTTCATATCTTATTTGACGAGAATATTGAGAATTTAATTTTCTTTATGTATTTCGATTTTAACAACACGTTATAATATATATATATATATATATATTTGATGGATTTACAGAATAATTTATCAAATTATACCAAGAGTACAAGTAATTCTGCAAATTTGGAAGCTCCAAGTCAACATTTGTTATCAGCTTCACTAGAACCTATTCAAGTATTTTCTTTACGTTTATATATGTTCAAGTAATAACATTATTTATTGGTGATGACATTTTTTGCATTAGCAGCTTATAACTGTTTAATTGATTTCATATTATTAAACAAATATTATTGTTGAGTTATAACATTGGTCCATATTGTTTTATAAATCATATATGCACGTTGTTTTTATTTTCAGGTTTCATCTAATAGTATACATGGAAAATTCAATGAGGAATTTTCTTTTGCTCAACAACATTTGTCAAGTTCTCTATTGCAGATACCGTCATTGCCATTGTCCTTCAATCAAGTATAATTATTTTTATAAGATTATAGTCTTTATAGATTTAACTGCTATATTTTGTTGAAGTTATATTTTCATTTCTTTATTGTAGTTCCAAGATGTATTTGCTGGGGATCAAATTAATCAACCAAGCATCCTTGATCTAATGCGGTAGGTAACCAATTTGATTGTACTTATTTTAATATTTCATTACGAAAATTTGTGATGTGATATATAATATTTTTAAACTTGTTTATTTTATTTTACTTAATTTTTTTTTTTGCAGACCCATTCATTTCTATGAAAACTGAAGCTGTTTTGGATATATTGAAAAAATGAAGCCCTGTTGGATGTATTGAAAAACTGAAGCTGTTGGATATATTGAAGAACAATTTCAAAATAGAAGCGAAGTGTTGAGTGGTTATGATACCAAAAATATGACATTTTAGTTTTGAAAAATGTGGTTGTTATCTAACTTTAAAATTTTTCTTTTTTTTTTATGAATTATTCAAATGCATTATGAAAGAAGTTTCTATTTCGTTTATCTCGGTTTTGTCTTTATATTTAAACTGTGTATACCGAAATCAAAAAATTGCTTCAAAGTCGTAGAAATAAAAAAAAAATCCTGAAGTTAATCTATTAATTAGTAACTCAAAATAAAGATAAATAATTTATTTTTTCTAAAGAAAAACGTAAAATGCAAATACTTAAAGTTAATAGTTCTAAGCGTACAAAAAGAAAAAAGAACATTTTTTTAAAAAAATCCCGAAAATAAAGGAATATAAAAGTAGAATCTGCTCACTAGTGTTCTCTTATCTCCAAGAAAAGAAAAAAAAAAAAAAATAGTCGGTGAGAAATAATGATCAACGCTATTAGCTATAGGTATAGCCGTACACTAATTAGGAAAAGAAAAAGAAAAAGAAAGAGAAGTAAAAAAAAAAAAAAAGAGAAGATGCATCCCATAAAGGATATAAATGATAGAAAGAGTTAAAATTAACGGATTAAAGCACCGTTAAAGGCCTTGTAGTTAAACCATTTAACCATTTAAATATTTTAAATGACTTGTCATAATGTTATTGGTTGGACACAATTTGGGATAGCATTTTTTGACAGGGGATCTTGATCCTGATAAAACTGAAATACATATTTTAGAATTGATAAACTTTACCATTTTGGTCTAAAAGAAAAAACTGACATTTATTAAAGTGAAGTATGAAAAACGTCCATTGCGCTGAAAGTCCCAAAGTAATATACCACTGCTTTTATTATTCTTAGATACATATACCGCATTCTGGAGTTAAAAATAATAACGGCATAACAAAAACTAAAACAATTTAGATTAATTTAGAATTATATATTTGACATGAATACAGAAATAAACCACAACAAAAACTAAATCATTTGTCTACATTAAGAATTATATACCATAATAGAAAATACTAAACTCACCACTCCAACGCATGCCTCGGTGGTCATTCACAGCGACCCATGGATGGATTGGGATCATCTCAGTCCGACAACTCGACCACCACCGTTGCCTTTGTTATAGCCATAATGAGATGGTCTTTGCGAAGCTTCAGAGAATTTAATGTACGTAGTGGGAGGTCTAAGACGAGCTAGTGGGGATGTGGTTTAACAATGCTCATTCAGAGTTGCGCGGGATCTATTTCCTCATAGAATTATTTGGACACGTACCATTGTCCAAGTTCAGTTAAAATTTTCCCTTAATCAAAGTTGGGCCCTGAATGATGTCCAAGCTAGAGCCATGCATTGTACACAAAATTTGATTTATAAGCGTATTTGAGGGTGTATTTATATGTGGAAACAAGAAAATTTCGAGAGAGGAAATCAGTACTCAGGCTTGTCAAAACATTACGGACATGCATGATAAATGTTAATGACATATTTCGCTACTATAGCTAGTTACCCTGCTAAGAGCGAGATCACAAAGAAAAATATATTCGTAAATCATATACCCTTTTAACTGAAACAAAATAGTGGCACTAAATTAATATAGAATACTGTTTTGCTTTTTTGTTTGTTTGTTTTTTTTTTTTATCAAAATAAAATAGAAAAATAAAGCTAGCGTTGGTCAATTTTCTTCACATGTCCAACATGGTTTAGTTAATGACGTAAGTTGCAATTTAAAGATGACAAGATATAGTGGGAATATTATATTCCATCGTTCTAAAAACTTTTCGGAAAGCATTAAGTCAGGACAGACGCCAAAAGATTGCTTAATGTCTCTCATCACAAGGAGTGTATAATGTCTAATGTCTATAAGAAGAGGTGAGCTGACTTGCTTTTGGCCATCATAGCATCATTCTGTCTCCACTTTTAGATTTTGAGATATTAAGTTTATCTCTTTAAGAATGAAAACTTTTGTAACAAGGACTTCAGCAAAACTTTTATATAACCATACAATCCTCACATAATTATAATCTAAAAATAATTCCTGATAAAACATTAGCAGTCAAGTCATCCAAAAAGAGGAACAAAGAGGAACATAAGGGCATAGCTGGTTTACTTTTGTAAAAGCTATCAAAGTTGATTTATCACAGCTCATCTTAATCAAATTAAAGTGCACCACCTGTGGCCATATTACTGTACTTACTGCAGAGCCAAAATAGTTACCAACACATTCAATCTTTTTCAAATTTGTTTTCACTAAGCCCGCAGTGCCCGTTAGCATCAATAATATTTAACGAGTCCAATTGTGACTGTGTAGGGTAAGGTACATTTTGTATACATTTAATTGGTATTGGATAAGACCGAATAAGAGAAAAAAGGATAATAAACAAAAACATCTCATGGCGTGAAATGCTCATTTATCCTCAGTTTTCATAGGTTACATATTAAAATATCCTTTTGGATTAATAAATTGATACAAATTCTGCCCTCCATATAATTTGCTTAAAATTAAGCTTATTTTTTGTTAAATAAAATACCAAGATACCCTTATCTAAACATAATAAATTTTTAAAAAAATAAACAAAAATTATATAAGAAATTTTTTACTAAATATTCTGTCTTTTTTTTTTCTTTTTTTTCCCCCCTATACTAAGCTTTTGTTGCCTTCATATGTTTCCTTCATGTGTCCCATGGGGATAGCCTTGTATCATCAATCCTACACTCATATTTTAAAGTTAATAAATATATGATTAAGAACTAATAATCTACTTGAGTGTGTAACAAGTTAAATTGAAAGGATCACAAGACATTCAAGATGGATTATGGAAAAGAGCTTGAAGACAAAGTTCAAGATTACAAGACCTAGGCTAGCAAAGGTTATACACTTAGTTTTTGTACTTGAATAGTTGTTTACACTTAATATGATCTTAATGGCTCAAATTTTTCATAAAATTTGAAATTTTCAAACCAAAATTGTCAAACTTGTTTATCTCTAATTAAAATAAGAAATTTATTTTAGACAAGTTTTTAAATTGATTTATGAATTTCTATAGTTTCCATATTACATAAAAAATCAATTTTATGAAGTTACATTTTGAAAATAATTGAAAAAGACTTGAAATAAAATTCAAAAATTACTTTCGGGTATTTTCGGCAGACTGGCTGTGATTTTTGATCTACCGATTCTCTGTCTAATTTTTGACAGATTTTCAAATTCGACCATTACAACTGCACTTTCAACGGCTAGTATTTTCGGTCGACCGAAAATGACAGATTGTCTACCAAACGATCTAAAATGGCTAGTATTCTTTCAAGTCTATATATAGAAGCTTTTTTATCACTTGAAACAACTTTTGAACATTCCTACATTGCTTTAAACATACTTTTAAGTTATTCAAATCATCTTTTGTGAATCAAACTTTCAAATTTATTCTTTTTTTTTTTTTACAAAAATCATTTGAGCCAAACTAGATTATATTTTGTGTTCTCATTTATTCTCTTTAGACTTACCTTGTATCAATTATATTCTTAAGAGAGATTCTAGTTGAATGTATTAATAAACAAAAATTAAAATTGTATTTATGAGGTGAGGTTGACACTGGATTCATAAACAACTCTGATTTAGGTAAGATTGGCACTGAAGTCTAAACAATCCTAGTTAGGCGTGATAGAGTCGAATTCAAAGCAATTGTAAAGGCGTGAGTGTGCCTAAGGAGAAATCACGTATTGTGTATAAGGGTTGGTCAAGCCCATTCTCTTGATCCGATAGTGGAAAGCTCGAAGCGGGTTGCCAGGAGCCGGCGGCATAGACAAACCATCGTGTTTGTTGAATCTTGTAAAAATAGTGTTTGCATTTCTCTATCCCTATCTTTTTAATTTATTTATATTGGGCTTGTGCATGCTATTTAGCTATTTTTACTTGTTATTGTCATTACTTGCATAATTTACTTGTTTACTAAGAAAAGTTTGCAAAAATTTTTAAAACCTAATTCATCCCCCTTTTGGGTTAGCTAATCTTAAGCTAACATATATAAATATAAATATATTATATTTTCTAAAATTTGTCCTTCGTTTCTTGAAGTTGTTCCATCTATTAATGACTGACAGGGCGAGCCAACTTCTTTATTTAGATTTTAATTTTATTTAACATCTTATTCTTTGTTCAATATATCTACATCATATACCACAATGCTTTAGCCAATATTTTGTTTGTCTTTTGATTTTTATGCCAACTTTTTTATTGTCTTTTAGTTTTTATTTATCATGTCATTCTTTATTCAATGTATTTGTTGCATACACTACCAAAACTTTAGTCAACTTTTAGCCAACTTTTTAATTTGGACTTATTTATAATAACATGCTGATTGTTAAATCATTTTCGTAATCGTAATAGATCTACTACAAGAAAGAAAATCATTGCCGACGCATTTTTGCATCGGTAAAAGACTTGGAAATACGTCCGCAAAAGTGATTTGACTTTTTCCGATATATTTTATCATCGATAACCATCGTCCGCGAAAGATCGTCGCTAAAAGTCACTTTTCGATGAAAATTGAAAGTCATCGGCAAAAATAATATTCACCAATGCGTCTTTGACTTTTTCTGACGCTCTGTTTTCGTTGGTAAAATTTTTCCGTCGGTGAAATAATCCCCAAAAATTGACTTTGGTTAACTAATCACCGACAAAAAACATGCGTCGGTGAAAGTTCTACTTTTGCCAACGAGTTTTTTCGTAGGCAAAAGTGTTTAAAAAAAATTAAAAAAAATATAAAAAATACATTTACCGACGAAATAACACGTCGGTAAAGGTATTTTCAAACTGAAAAAAAAAAAAAAATACATTTGCCGACAAAAAATCGCGTCGGCAAAGGTATTTTTCAAAATCTGAAAAAAAAAACAAAAATATATTTTCTGACAACAAAATGCGTTGGTGAAGGTGTTTTCAAGAATTTCAAAAAAAATTTTACCGACGCGTTTTTACGTCAGCAAAAGTTTTAATTATTTAAAAAAATTAATTTTTTAATTAACGATTAAATAAATAATTAATTTCTTTAATTAATATATAAAAAATTAAAAGGAGGTAAATTAATAATACAAATTTTATTAAATAAAGAAAATGTACAAACTATTTCTAAAATTACAACATAGAAAAAAAAATACATCTACATTTCTGGAGGGGAGGAGGTGGCATTTCGATATCGAGCTTTGCAATCAAGGTTTGAAGTATTCGGTTTTGTCGTTGAGTTGCCGCTGAGTCTCCTCGAGCCAGCATTGGTTCTCCGCTTCCTTCCCGGCCTCTGCCGCTGAGTCTCATTGATCCGCCGTGCATGCTCCGCGTCCTTCTCAGCCAGTTGCTGCTTCAAGGTAGCAATAGTCTCAGCGACTTGTCCCGTGCTGGCAGCCTTTGATCCTCCTACACTCTTCAGCTGAGGAAGGCTCCCAACCCTTTCTGCCACCTAAATTTAGTCCCTAGAGCCTAGGACATGATCTGAATCTCATCAACCTGTTCTGGCCCCACCATAGACTTAGCAGACGAGGCAACATCACTAAGCTCTTACTGAGCACGAGCCTGAGTTTGAGTGAGCGCCTCTGTCCTAGACGTAACCATCTCTGCCTATAAAATAAAATAAATATTAAAGTAATTTATATATTTACTAAAAAAAAAAGCATGAAGATGAAGTATAAAAAAGAATCCAAAGCCTAAAATCGCACTAAAAATCCAAAATCACCACTAAAATAAAGAACCCATCAGATCTAGAGAGAGAATATCACAAAATTTACAACCCAAAATCATAAAACCAAACACAAATTCAAAGCTATAAGATTAAAGCCCAAAACAAATTTAAAACAATAAAAATACCAGGAAACCGAGAGATGCAAGAGAGAGGATTAAGGAGTTTTTTTACCCTAACAACGAAAAAAAATTAATAAAAAAATGAAAATTACAAAAAAAAAAAGAGTGAGATTCTTACTGAGAGATGGAGTGAAGAAAGATGAGTGAGTGACGCGATTTTAAGAGAGAAAGAGATGAGATCTATGAATTTTTTAAGAGAGAGGTTGAAAGGAAGAGAGTTATGTGATTTTTAAGAGAGAGAGAGAGAGAGAAAGAGACAGTGACTCATCTGAGAATGAAGCGTGATTTAGGTTTAATTAATAAAATAACATTTATCGACAGGTCCATATTTTCCGTCGGCTAATATTTTTTAAAAAATATTTATAAAAATGACTATTTAAAAAAACGACCGTATTTTAACTTTAAATAAAGACTTTCACCGACGGACAACACAAATCTGTCGGTAAATATATTTTTATAAAATGACTATTTTTGGGGTAAAAAATAATGGCGTCCAAAAATTAATATTCACGGGAAAAAAACCTAGATTTTTTTCCACCTACTTTTTGCGGACGAAAAGTTAATCACGCGTTGGTATATTGTTGGTATAAAGGTCCCAAAAGTGGATTTTTGAGGCCATCATTTGCTGACAGAATTCAGTCTAGACCATCGGTAAATGTAACTTTCCCTGACGAGCTGACCTTAATCCGTCGGAAAAAGTTCATTTTCTTATAGTGAGATATAATTACGAGTTCTTTCTACATAGGTATAGTTTTTGCTTAACCTTATATTGTATTGAATTTAAAGTGTGCTTGTTTAATAATTGGTATTGCAGAATTAGGACTTTTTTAAAAAATAATATGTGATTTAGGTGTGTGTGATTGAAATTGTAATTAAGTTTCATGTTGTTTCATTATTGTTATTGTAGAATAATGACTCGTTTAAGTTTAGCTGAAAGATAAATTATGAGAAGGAAGGAGATTATGAGTCATGTAAGTTTAATTAATCTTATTTTTTTTTTTCATATAAAATGTAGAGTCATGAAGAGGCAATACCATTCAAGACAAAGTCAAGTTTTTGGTAAAGACTGTGCTATTGGAAAAAATACAGAGACATCAGCTGATCTTGTTGACAAAATTGATAATAAAGAAGACGTTAATCTTGATGAAGATGATTTTAATAATACTAACAATATGTAGGGTATAGATGAGGTATAATTAGGGATGTAAACGGGGCAAGGCGAGGCCAGGGAATGTCCCCTCTGCCCCTGTCCCTATCCCCAGACTTTATCCCCGCCCCCGTCCCCGACTTCGGGGAATCTCTGGGGGGGGGGGGCAGGGCCAGGAATCCCCATCGGGTTCAGGGCGAGGCAGAGAATCCCCGCCTGATAAAAATAAATAAATAAACACATAAACCATAGTCACATCTCACTCCTAAAGGTGAAATTTCATTTTATGAAATCATTCAACATCATAGAGTGATTTCAACCAAAAAAAAAATCATTGTGTTGAAAAATATATATATATATATCATAGAGATAAAAGCTCTACTCCAATCTTATTAGAATAAAAAACACGTATAACACCAAGAACAAAAAAAGAAAACACAAGTCCAACAACTAGAAAAACACCATGAGTCTATGAATACCATAATGTAATTTTTGTTATGTTTATATATATATAATTTCATTTTTGTTATATTTATATATATATATATATAATTTTTTTTATAAAATAAATAATGTAATAAGTATATCGGGGCGGGTTCGGGGCGGGGAATGCCTCCCCCAATCCTGCCGCGACCCCGACCCTGACCCGAGTATGTAAATATATACCCGACCTCGATCCCGTCTCTGAATAGTCCCCCCCGAACCTGACCCCATGGGGCAGATTGACAACCTTAGGTACAATCTATGTCTTTTTCAGAAGCACTAAAAGTTGCTCAATCTCAATCCCAATCAAATGGCTCATCTAAGAAAAAGAGGAAAAGTGCAAGTAATGGAGGCACTTATGAAGCACTTAAGGAATCATCTTATGTTATTGCATGAGTTATTGAAAAAGCTTCTATTCGTTTGAGCAAAGCTATTGGTGAGGATATGAATGAAAAGCATATATAGAACTTGGAAATAAGTTACAGAGGACCACAACACTTACATAATGGAGTGCCATAAGGTAGCTCAAATGATCATGTAAGACAATGCTATGGTTTCGTATTTTTTTAGTGTCTTTGATGATGGTAGGGATGAATGGATAAGAGCTCTCCTTGACGGCACTATCTAAGACAATACATTGACACAATGAAGGAAATCTTTTTTGAGAAACAAGTTTTGTGTATTTGGCAAGTTAATTGTCATCTTTTGGATATGATCATATATGATTTTCTTTGATGAATATTGATTTATAATCATGTTTTGAGGTGACATAAACATCTTATTATGTATTTTGATTAATTATAAGATATTTATATATCAGTGTGAGATGAAGTGCTATTATATAGCTAATTAATGTAACTCTTCTTTTATTAATGTGGTAATTACGTATATGATTTAGCCAGTTCTATTTTTATATATATTTTTTTATATAATGACATGGGCATTATGGCTACATCGTATATATAAGCAGCAATTAGTATATCACCATTTATAAAATGTGATTTATTATTAATATTTTTATAAAAAAATTAATTTTTTTAAAATGCTAAATGTGTTTTTTTTTTATAACCAAAAATGTAATTTTGAAAAAAGAATAATGTCAAATTGTTTAAATATGCATTTTAAGATTGAGAACATTTTTGTCAAAATACATCTAATTCTATTCATTTCCAGAGTCAACAAAGCATAAAAATGCCCATTCAGCTACTGATTCCAAAACTCTAACCAAAGAGCATAATTATATTCTTATTACCATTACTATTACCATTACCATTCCACCACTGTAACCAAGTGGACCCTAAAGTATGTTAAAAATTTTGGAATCAGCTCAGAAAATTGAAAAATCACTGTTTCATTTTAAGAGCTCGTAAGGATATGCTTTACTTTTTAGAAGTGTTGTTATAATATAAAGAATACCATTCATCTATGTAAACATTATCTGCACTTGTTTAAGTTTTTTGACTTTTGTTAGAATTATTTTCACATCCTGATTGACTAATTATATTCATTGCTCATCTTGTTTGAAAACTGATGGTTTAAAATAAATATTCTTTCAAAAAAAATAAAAATAAATCATTGCAATGAAAAAGAAAAAAGGAGAGGAAAAAAGAATAAGTAGATCTTTGCTAAGTTTAAATATTGATAATAATGCTCTCAAAAAGTAAGATAGTAATAGTAACATGAAGATGAATATCAACTGAACCCATGTAGATAAAGGTCCATTTTGAGGTGTTGGAACACAACATGCTATCCAATGTAGAAACTAATGAGATGTCTTCATTGGCATAGGACTTTTAGTGGGGAAATTGACACAGCTATTTCTTTTTCCAACCAAATGACTTTTCTAGTCCATTTTTTCAGAATGACTTTTCTAATACACTCTTGGGAAGAAAAAGTCTAAAAAGCCCTTCACTTACACTGTCGTTATCACAATTTTTGAGCTCTCTTTTGGTTTTACTTTTTCTTTTTCTTTTTATAGACAAAGTTTGAAAACCGTGTACTGGGGAGTGGAAGAGAAACTTTCGAGATCCACTTCCTCATTTCTCACCCACAAAAAACCTCTAAACCCCATTACAGACTATCATAAAAACTTTCAAAATCATCACAAAATCACTGAGCATCTACATCGTTCCCCCCTCATTCATTCTGACGAACTCCTCTCGAGGTTCATTGAAACCCATTTTTCAAAAAAGCTTAAAAGCTGTGGAA
>JXTC01000164.1:58957-71205 GCA_002914845.1 Trema orientale
AAAAGAAGAAGAAGAAGGTTGTTGGCTTCTGTGTTTTGGAGAAAAGAAAAGTTTCTTTGAAAAAATAAAGAAAAAAATAAAGAAAAGTGAATGATTGAGGAGCTTTGTACGTTTGTGAGAGAAATGAGGAAGAAATATGGGAAAGTAAGTACAAGAAGGGACCCAACAAAAAAAAAGAAAGAAAAAAGAGGAAAAGTGGGGAACACACCTCACCTAAAAAGATACGTAAGTCTCGTTGAAAAAAGAAAAAAAAGGCATAAGGACAGATTTGAAATGGTGAATTTTTCTCTCTCCAAAATGAACTTAAAATGTCATAATTTTGTATTAGAAAAGTCATTCTGAAAAAAAAGAGTAAAAAAATCATTTAGTCACAAAAGATTCTATCTACGTCAATTTCCCCTTTTAGTGTCAAAAATTGAAATCAACACCTATTGCCATCTCTTTAAAATAATTGTAAAATTGTCATTCAAGAACTTATCCGATCTACTAAGTAATTGTAAAAGTGCCATTCCATCAAAGTTGGAATGGTTTACTGGTCAACTTTGAGCTGGCGACTGGCGATAGCTTTCTTCAATTTCTAAAATTACAAGAATGTGGACCGATGGCAAGAATGTAAATTAAGATGATAATTTGAATTTAAAAAAAAAAAACCATGAAATTAACAATAAACACGTGGCACGTGCATTGCACGTGCCTTCCTTCACTAGTTCTATATACGAATTTCTAAAACTTTCATTTTGAGTTTGTATTTAATATTCCGTTATAGTTCACTTATTCATATTGATATTAAAGACATTTTCTTTAATAAGGGATTCATTTCCAATAACCCAAAAAAAAAAAAAAAAAAAAAAATTGATACACTTCACTTAAAAATTATACTGGTCCTAGCTGAGATACTCAAATAACTTGGAGAAGCTTTATAACTCCAGCGTTGTATGGATTACTCGCTAGACCAAGTAAAGGAGTTGATTCTCAATCTGACGAAGGACAAGGGACAAAAAAAGGATGACAATTTACTTTCACGAAGGGGAAAAAATATATAATAAATATAACGAACATTCTATTCTCCTAACAAAATTTGTTTTGAGAATAGAAAATAAAAATAAATAAATAAATCTTCCTTACAAATTACTACTCTTCACTCCACCAAAACTTTGACCGACTTTGAGGTTAGGCTGTGCTGAGCATTCCTAATTTACACAAAAAAGATGAGAACCAGCAAATTACTTTTACTAACTATTCTAATCATCTATGTACTCTTTAACACTTAACATGCTTGATTTTTCGCTCATATCAATTTTTCAATCTCCTATCATCAGCTTTGCCTGGTGATCTAGCTCACTATACCTTTCTATCTGCTTAGCTGCCATTGGCCATATATATATATATATATATATACATCGCCTGGAAAAAACTTCTTAGCTTTCTACACTGGAAATTAACCTTTTCACGAAACAAGTCCCCATTAACAAGGTAGTGCCAGTTTTGTTGCGTTAACATTTGAGCATGCACGGCTATGACTACTGCATGTAAAACAGTCCTTCTTGTGATCCAAGCCATGCCCCTATACTAGAACTCTCATCGTTGTACTCTTTGGTGCTTTTTGTTTCGTTCTGCTCACCTCCAAATCCTATAGAGGGCTTCAACTCTAAGCCAACCAGGAAAAAGTGAATAAATTAACTAATTTAAGCTACAAGCAGTCAATGAATGCAACAAAAAGCACAAGAAAACCTAAGAACCGATTACCTGCCCTCCTCTGCCAGCATACGGTTGAGAGGACTGTGTCCGAGAATTTCTCTTGAAAAAGCAGTTCACCGGATTTGATGCTCCAAAGCCGTAAGTAGCAGTCCTCTCCTCCTAAAAGGTATAATACATGAGTTGAAAAGCCCGGTGAACTCGAGAAAATAAATTACTAGCAGAGTCATAATACCTGACATTACAAATCTCTCAAGTGGATCAACCCCAAGCTGTATACGGGTATGAGAATTAACAAGTCCCTCGTAAGATTGTACAGCACCTCTCTGGCAGAGGCGATGGTCATAAAGCTTTACCTGCAATGGACGGGAACACCAAAGTGGTACCAAACAGACATAAAAATCCAGAGAAATTTTAAGAGTAATTACAAACCGAAAAAAAAACTAGACAACTATAAACTTTTAACATCATAAGAGGGCATTAAAACAGATATCATACATGCGTGTGAGTTAAAGTGGAGATAAACACTAACCGATCCATCCATGGAGCTTGCCAAGAAGTACTGGTCATCATACATAAGTGATACCAAACTAGAGATGGAAACCGAAAGGCACAGGTTATAGACACTTGAAAGTGTAAAATCCTAAAATATAATAGCAACAAATAAAAATCTAAAGTTCCAGCAAACTTGAAATTGAAAAGCCGACTAACCAGGAGATAGAAGAAGGCAGCTTAATAGTGTGAGAAGGATATAAATTTCCAGAAAGCTGTGCAAAAAGTAGATCATCAGTGATAGTTTCACTGAGAAGATCAAAGAAAATTACCATACAACAGCATCACAGCAATATATCAGCCTCAAACTTGATAGAAAAACGACAGAAGTTAAATGGGAAAAAAGAAAAGGTTTTTTAAGTGCATGGTATCCTTCAAGAATAAAATATTTTTCTTTCACAGTTAAAAGGAAAAAAAAAAGAAAAAAGAACAGAATATCTAGTGTCAAGACAACGAATACAAAGATTATGATAAACATATCAAACTTTGGAAGCAGCAACTCCTACATAAATTCTTTTTCCTGAACATGATTTTACGTTCATAAAGAACTTAGTACCTTAAACCATCGTTTGCTTGGTTTGCCAACAGTTTTTTCCAAAGGCAATTGTGGTATACTATGTCGGACAAGTCTAGCAGATCCATCCCGTTTCTCACGAACATCAACAGTAACAATTGCTCCATTTCTAAGTCCACATAAAACAACATTTCCCTACCCACAAAAAAAAATAAAAAACAAAAAAAAAAATCTTCATAATTATAAGGTAGTACAAGTCTAAGATTGTTCATCTTTAGAAAGGAAATATCTAACAACCTCAATTCATCTCCAACAACACTTGTTATTAAGCGTTTCAGTATAAAGCTGTTTTTATTTTTCACTATTTTTTCACTCCAGGATAAAACCGATAATTGCTTGTAATTTTTTTTTTTAAATTGTTGTCATTAGAAGAGTTTCCATCTCTTGACAAGGTCGCATAATTTTCACTAGTTAATGGCAGTCTACGTGAATTTTATGTTTCTATGTCTAGTTGCTCATTGGCATAAGTAACTTTGGCCAATACAGTTTCATAATATATTGATGCAAGTTGTTTTTTCTACTCATATGACTATGTGAGAGTTTCGTTCGTACTTAAAATCAACTATCTTTGGCTAGTTTTACAATCACACAAATTCTGCTATTATGTTCTGCTAATATTGTTTGTGGTAGGGGTGCTCAAAAACATCAAACCCGCAAACTTTCGGGTAAACCCACCTGCACAGCAGTTTTTGCCTGGAGGGAGAGGTATGGGGTTTCAGACTACCCGCCCGCCAAATATTTTCTTTTGACTACAGAGTTAGGATTTGAGAGAGATTTATGGAGTAATTTGTCATGCAACTCATTTTATTTGTACTTTCGAGTAAAGATGTCGTCAGCTTCGTTTAAGTCACTTTTTTCATTTTAAATAGAGAACTACTTATGGTTTCTGTAAAATTATTAGCATTAGATCTAGAAGAAACATTCCTCACTAAATACATATAGTTTAGATTTTGAATCTAAATACACATTTTTCATAGAACATATGATTACATGCAGCAAGTAACTAGTGTAAGCCTCAAGTAGAAACATAACTTACCGAGTGAACAAGTTGTTGTGCCAAAACATCACTTTTACTGTGCAACACCCATGATGCCATTCCCGTTTCCGTATCAACTAAAGCAGCCCCCATATTGGTTCCTGAAATAGATCAACAATTAAGTTCTAAGTATGTAGCAGATAAATTCATGCCCAAATACAAAAGAACAAGAACACCTTCAGTTTTCCATTTAACCAAACAATTTGATAGATAATTAGTAACACAACTATCAAGCAAATCAGGGAAAGAGCTGTGCATTAAAAGAGTGAAACACAATAATTGTTGAAACATTTTGATGCTAGAACCAACAAATGGAAACTGTAGGTAATTTCTGGACATTGCATCTATAAAAAATAATGGCTGGAACTAAATGAGGAACCTTCCGATCAGATAACATCAAAAGTAACTTCAAAAACCAAAACTGTACTCTGATATTTAAACATAATATAAAAATAAGAAAAAAAAAATGCTAGAGACAAAAGAAGCTTGCCAATCACTACTCGATTTTCATTAGATCCACAATCTGCAGTCCATATGGTACAATCAAAATTTGCAATCTCACGTATCCTCCGTCTTATGAAAAGAGCAGCTGGATTAAAATCCAAGGGTTCACTTAGATTAAGAAGGCAAAGAGATCCACCATATGTCTCGGACCCCAAAGTAGATATCCTGTTTAACTATGTTAAGGTTTTATGAAACATTTTTTTTTTTTTGGGAGTTTCTGACTAAGCCAGGTCAGGAGGTTGTTAATATATATTTTATACACACGCACACATTATAAAGAAAAAGTAGAAGCAAAGAGTGAACTCCAATCATAAAAACATTTGAACCAGAAACAACGAACCAAAGTACCAAAAAGCAGCATGTAAAGAGAATCCATCAATTAAAAGCCATCAGAGGATACAATGCATGCTGGATACTGCCACCATCCTCCTGGGCGAAAGGAGAGTTCTTTCTAAAAGCTTTTATACATGATATATTAGATGACATTAGAAATGAAAATCCTATATCTCGCCGTATATGTTCAGGTGCCCCACTACACTCTGTTTGATCTCCTTTGATGATAGGCCATACGCAATCAGGAACGCATTGCATTGCATGATCAAACTCTGGTCGAACTTTTCCAACTTCAGAAAAACTGCAAAGGCAACAAACTTCGCAAGAAATAACTAGTAATAAATCCGTACAACCATTTAAAAAAAAAAAAAGAAAAAGAAAAAAAAAAGTGCAAAATTAAAATTTCTGTGAAGTGGAACACGTAGAAAAGAAAATTTTATTCTCTTATAACTTCTGCTGAACAGTTCCAGTGCACTTCTTGCTATAAATTTAGAGAATAACCCGACATTCTACCAAAAATGAGGGAGGCATTAAGGAGGCATGAAGAGAGGTTTTCTTTGACCCTTTCTATTAAAAGCACCATTAAATTAAACAGTCTAGACACATAAAACATCATGTGAAGTGCAGGTTCAATGAATGGCACAGCAAACTCTCATCCAAGAGTTCCATACTTGACATAAAATGAATCTGTAATTCTAATTTCTAAGATATTAAATATTAACGAGTAAACCTACGTATATACTTACCAATATGAATAAATACATAGCAAATTCCTTAACCTAAATACTGTACAAATACCTATTCGCATAAATATATAGCATGCACATTATTCAGTCTCTCTCACAGTACATATCCAAGAGTAAATTAAACCCTAAATTGGCAGTTACTATGTATCACATGATAGCATCAAAACAAACGTTGTTATACACCACCAGATGAAACCAAGAAAATATTCAATAGAATGTTTCGACAATTCAAGTTCCTCCCAAAAAAAGATATTTTCCATAGACGACTTTTACGAAGGAAGTATACATGTCTTAGTGTTTTTAAATTCCCACTTGAATGTCTTAGTTATTACTTGTTGTAATACATACTTCTTTGGTTAATTTGCTATTTTTTTTTTTCCCGAAAAAGATAGTCGTTAGTATTACATACTAAGCACTGCATATTTGTTTTTCACCACGACCACAGCATCAGATAATGCTTAATCGTTAGCAATAGTCTAACAGATTATTTACTTTTGGAGTCTTGAATGTCAATTCTACTAAGAAAACAAATAATTGATTATTTTACTTTCACACAATGCAGAATGCATAACTTTTAAGAAGAACATTTAAAGGCATATCTATTCAATGCAGGTACAATTAATTGCTGTATTTATACCTTAAAGATCCATTTATGCCACCTGTCAATAGAACCTCTGTTTTGATTTGACCCTCCTGCATTTGCATATCAACATGTATGCGTTCCAAAGCTGAATCACCTATCTTCTCTGTTCCAAAATATTTCCAAACCTGCATGCATTCAAATGTAAATATTCTTTAGTTTTATTTTCTTTAAGGAAAAAAAAAGTTTTTGTTAAACCCCTTTGTTTTTTCGGCAAGAAGATGCAGTTTTGAGCTTGAGTTTGCACATCAGTTTAGGGGATTTCTGGGAATACCAAAAAAAATAAAAGATAAAAATAAATAAAAAATAAAAATTGCAGTATTTAAAATTATTAATACTCAGGCTCTGTTGGAACTTGGATTTTAGGGGAAAAAGAAAACAAAATTTCAAGGAATTCCATTTTCTCTTGTTTGAATTTCATCAAAAATGGAGGAAAAAATATTTCTGAGGGATGTTTATGATAATTATGGAGGATTTAGATGAATAAAAAGATTATGAGCGAGAAAGTTTTGAAAGTGAAACTTTTTATAGGATTTTAAGAAAATATTTTCCCTCCTCTTTTTATTTCAACTTTTCCCTCACTATTTTTTTCCTGCTAAAATCCAAGTTCCAAACATAGCCTCAAGCTTTGGAGAATTCACAAGAAGAAGTTAGATAAACAATAAGACAAAAATGTCACCGTGCAAGGCCTTGGTGGTTAACACCCACAGACACACACAAAAGGCTTAACATGAACCAATATGCTAAAATGACAATAAAACAGTTAACTAGATTGTGATGTAACAATTCGTTGATTGGGGAGAACCAAATGAAATTTAAAAGGATGAGTGGGAAAATAAAATGAAATCCATCAATCTGAGTAAATTTAGGGTTCAAGAGCCATATATTTTCTCCCAGTGAGTTGAGAGTATAAATCTTTGGCCAGCTTATTTCCTTCATGGTAAAGCAGTTTCGAACAAATGACCAACTTTTAATCCTAGTCTTGACCTAAATCAGAAAATTCAACACATATATATGTTTTCTCTCTCATTAAAATTATATTTTGATGAACTGTTCTACAGCCAAACTTCACCTCTCGTCTAGGAAATTATAATTGATCATAAAGGGGTAATAATAGGTCATTTTTGTAATACTACCTTACTGTGAGGGAGATAGTACCAGTCAAAAACTCAAAAGGGTTTTTTTCTCATTTTTTAAGAGATCAGTTAATTTTCTACTCCACAACCTTATCAAAAATTAAGATACCTTTGGATGGGATACTTGTTTCTTTCTGAATTCCTCCTTAAAGTTGCACTTTCCTTTATTTGAAGAAATAAGATTACCAAATAACTCCCTAGCTTGAAGCAGCTTAGAAGTTCTCACATTTTTCCTACATAACTTAATCACCTGCAATAAAACCAGAAGACTATTATTTGCAAAAACCAGAGAGAAAGCACATCAAAAGATATTTTGCAAACGGCTAAAAGACTAATTATATTTGCTGGTGATGCAAGTTCTCACCAAAAAGGCAATTAAGCTCAAATATTGGTTAACTTCATATGATGATTTTAAGCAAAGCAAGAAGTGAAGACCAAATAAGTTAACTTACCAATACAACTTCTACATTTATCTTTTCACGTGAGTCCACCACCGTGTTAACTAACAGGTTAAGAATATTTACACTAGACTAACCAGTACATTTCCCAGATAGTTGTACAGCTCCTATCAGCAGCATCTATAATAGAAAGACCGCTAGTACTAACAGATTCAATACTTATCAGTTATCACTTCCACCAAATAAGGATAAATGACCTTCTACTGACTACCCCATTCAGATATATTGCGAAAAATTGAAAGACATTATGGAAATAAAATAAAATAAAATACAAACAAAATATGATGAAACTAAAATGCATACTAGTAACAATTGTTTTCACAAGGGGGAAAAAAAGGTAAAAACAAGTAACAAAAAGTTACAATCAGAACAAAAGGAATTGGTCGCAGGAATTTCTCCTTTCCCCCAAATTAAGAAAAGAGAATACATGAAAATTAAAATGGGTAACATATTTAGCAATTTAGCACCGAAAAGCTCACGTGGATTTGTAGTCTTCATGATTAGCTGCAATAAACATACTGATTTACCCATAAGCGATTTTTCTATATTATGACACCTACACAACTGCAGACCAAAATTTTTAAACTCGCACATTCTCTCAGTATAACTCCAATTCAAACAAAACCGTTTAACTTGCACAATCTTTTTGCTGGTAACTGATTTTTCCTTTCCATAAATGAACAAATAAGTTCTTTCACATTCAGCATGCCTTATCAGCTAGCAATGTTACATCATTTTCCCATGAAGCCCTAAATAAAACATACTATAACAGAGAGGTCTATTCTTAAAGCAAGATAGTTGGCGTTGTAAGGGACCCATATAAATAGAATAATCTTTAGCAGTACTGATTAAAAGGCTTTAAACTCGGTTCTAAACCGAGAGTTCTCTACCATTGTAATACGAAGCACTCACGGACGTACTCGACTACTCGGAAAACTAGTATAATTTGAGTGGCCATAGTCCTCGACCAATCACATTCAAAGAATAAATCAACAAATCACCAGATTTCCCTCTTCTTTTCCCATGATCTTGAGCCGTCATATTAATTAGATAATGAAAATTTTAAACATCATGATCCTCGTCATGTAAAGGACATTCACTTCAACCTCACACGAGGTTTGCCACCAAGCCAAAAGCTTATTGGCATCTCCTCACTACTTGTTTATCAAGAACTCCATCATCTACCATTCCCATATTTATTTATTTTTTTAATAAGAAACAAGACTTGTATTGATGAAAAAAGAATACAAAAAACAAACTTAGTGGATAAGAAATCCACTAAGAGGGCAAACAAAAGGGGCAAAAAACTACAGCAGTGGATTCCAATCCCTCACTAAATCTGAGAAATTAAAACACTTGAATTCCTTTATATAACCAAGTAGCTACCCAAAATTTGATCCTATCCCATACTAATTGTATCTCTTCTTCTTCTCCATCGAAAATCCTACGATTCCTTTCTAGCCACAGAGCCCAAAAATCAGCTAACACAGTTACTTTCCATAACAGTCTTTATCTTTGATTAACAAGAAGACCTTGCCCACCTTCTAACAAATCTTGACAAAATCTAGGAATCACCCAGCTCCTTCCAAACTCTTTCAAAATCTTATACCATATTGACAATGAGAACGCGCAGTGAAGAAACAGATGATGCAAGGATTCGCTTTCTTTTTTTGCAAAAAACGCACCAGCCCGAAGATAGAGAATGGTAGGGTCTCTGTTTTTGTAAAACTTCACGAGTGTTTAGCTTTTCCAGAGCTAATAACCAAGCAAACACCTTTACCTCAGAGAGTACTGGTGCTGTCCAAAGAGACCTAGCCAGGATAAAATTGCCACGTTGCTCTCCTTGACGAGGCAAGAGAACGCTGACTTGCAAGAAAAGCCATCTGAAAGATCGTTAACCCAAATCTTCCTGTCCTCAATCTCCAAACAAAGACTAAATGAATCCATACGGGTCAAAAGGTCCAGGAGCCGAGGGATTTCTCTGTCAGTCAAATCTCTCAGGAGATGAAAGTTCCAACTACTAGAGTGACTTGAATTTGGATCTGATTCTTCAAAAAAATCCGAAACAACTCTGCCTTTGAAGGAGGAAAATCTATATAAACTCGGGTAGGCTGCCGCCAGGTTGTTATCCCCCACCCACTTGTCCTCCCAGAACGTAATCCTGGAACCCATTCCCACATTTACTAAGTAGCAAAAGACCAAAACCATTGATCATTAGATATGAAGAAACTTCACTTTTTAAATGGTCCCCTTTCTAAACATCAAAATAACATATACTTCAAAAGTTTTCAATTCAAGAGTCACAAGACCCCTAAATGTTAATAATGCACAAAGCAACGGATATCACTAGCAGAAAATGTCACAAAACCACCATAGCTATATTTACGGCAACGCAACTAGAGCAGTTTCAACTAAAGCATAAACCGTTTATACATAGATTATATGTACAAAAAAATTATTTTAAAAAAAAAAAAAGAGACAAGAAAAAAGAAAAAATAAAAAAGAAAAAGAAATAGAATTCGTTAGAGTTTGGCTCCATAAGATTGTACCTTGGTGGGTTTAGAGGCAGCTGAGGAGGAAGCACGAGCAGAACCGGGTATTGGGCCCTTAATGGGGAAGTACCTGTTCTTCTCCGCATCATAGTAAAACCCAGGAAGATCTGTGAATAGTAATAACACGCACAATTCGATTACACACTCATCAAGACCCAAAAATTAGAAATAATAAATAAATAGGAAATAATAGTTAAAAGAATTAAAAAAAACCTTGAGGCATGTTAATGGCAAGAAGTATAGTTGTATGAGGATTGTGGAAGAGGAAGAAAACGGTGGAACAGGATGAAAAGGTTTTGTATAGGAAAAAAAAAAAAAAAAAAACGGTTCACGACCTCTGTGTCTCCCGGTCGGTGCTAAACTGCAGGGTCAAAGCTGGGGCTGGCGAAAACGGAAAAACAATTGGGCCTTTGAGGGCTTTAAAACTATCTATTAGGGCTCCTAACGGGTGAGATATGTTTGGACCGTGGGTCTGGACTGATCCATTTGAAACAAATTGAGGAGATTTTGATGAAGAAAACTAGGTGGATTTAAATTCTTAAAGTAGATGTATATATTTTAAAAGTTATAGTAAATGTTTATTTATTTTTTTTTTAATTTCAGCTGTGGAATAAGTTGTATTTCTATTATTATCATAAAGTGAGTTAGATACTTAGTTATAAACTTTTGAATTTCGTCATATACTAAGTTTTGGGCCAAAAAATAGTCAAATTACTAGTCAACCCAATTAGATTAGTACCACTTATTATTACGGAAGTTAAGAGTGTCTCCTTTTTTTACACTTTGTTCGAATGAATTTTTTGTTCTTCTCTTTTTATAGCTAAATAGTATAGTATATGTATTTTAACACTTGGTATATATATAATTATATACTATTTTTAATATAGAGATAAGTTCATAAATACTCCTTTCTATACCCCTTGTTAGAGAAATATAGACTATCACGGAATACATTTTATGTGTAAAATGTATATCGTTATCTACATTTTATGAATAAAAATTACACTAAAAATTGGCTCACATTTTAAAATGTATATCATAGGTCAAATTTATAATGAAAAATATAAACCATGGTAAATATTTATGTTGTAAATATATATCGTTCATATTTTACACATGAAATGTGTACCTCATGGATAAAATTTACATTGTAAATGTGGACCACTCATATTTTGCATATGAAATGTGGACCGTAAAAACGGGTATTTTTTAAAGAAAAATTAAAAATGAGTATTTATGAAAATAAGTTTTAAAAACGGGTACTGGGAGTAAATTTCTTTTTAGTTTATGTACTGAGTATATTAGTTTTTATAGTGGGTACGTTATATTTTATAATTGATCTATATACTGATATGCCGGTCATTTTACTATAGCATTTGAAAAACAGATACTTACTTAAAATGGGCAAAAAAATCGGTAATTTTACTGTAAGATCCTGATTGTTATACCCAACTAATTATTTTTTAACGGTTATTTATTTACTCTACTTTGTACCATTTTTTTTTAAAGACAATCATTTATTGTTTGTACATTTACATGTCAATTCCAAATGGAAAATTTAGATGCTGAAAGTTGTTGATTAATTTACTAGACAAACCCGAATCCTATTTTGTCCTACACCAACTATAAATATTAATATACTCGATCATTTGGCTGTTAAAAAAAAAAAAAAAGAAAAAAGAAATTTATATAAAGGAAGTGTAAAAGAGTACACTCACTAATATTTCTGAAAAGATTTTCTTTTCTGATATAATTTCTGAAACAGATTTTGTTAACTTGTGTTCGGGATCGGACCTTGTGTTCTGATTAATTAACGGGACCTGTGATTAATTAAGACAAAATAGAGGCAAATTGAGATTAAGGTTAGTGTACAGGTGTAAGAGTTATCACAACACTGTCTACGTGTCGAAGTCCTGATAGGCAGTCAATATAAAACGACTCTTCCTACAGCGTTCTTGCCACGTTAGCGGTTGCAGGGATAACGTACTTACAATATAATAATAATTAATATAATAATGACGT
>JXTC01000164.1:72638-113913 GCA_002914845.1 Trema orientale
CGTCCAATTAAGCCTCATTAATCTTCTTGATCAAGTACTTAATCAATACTCAATTTATGTCTTAGGATTAACTCCTAAAATTAGGAAAACCCTAAAACAACTTGTTTATTCATGTTTTTTAAAAAGTGTATCTTGTAACTTATCTAACCCTATCTTTTTGGAACTTATTTGATGTCCTCGAATAAAAAAATAATGGGGCTTAATTTTAACAAAATGGCCGAATTTTGAGCCCCATAGAAAAATGCATATTTTTCAAATTCTTTAATAAAATGACCGAGTATATCAGTTACTAAGTGTAAATTTTGATTTATGAAGTGCACTATGCTCAGCAATAGAAAAATAACCATGCTACAAGTGAACAAACCAAATCATATTTTAAATTTCGTTTTAAAACGTTTTTTGTTTCTAGAAAATCTGGTGGCATAACGATTACGTAATATCAAAATTAAAATTCAATTCTAATTAAAATCACATTTAACAGTGACAACACATATGTAGATATTCAAAAATTATCCATATATCAATCGAATTGATTTTATACAACTAAAACTACTAAAATGTTGAAAAATTCACAAATTACTTGATCCAATATCATAACTAGTCAAAAGTTCGGTAATTGGACCCCTCCCTCACCATTATTGTTAGAATTAGTTGTTAGTTGCACGAAAAGTAACTCAGTTTCCCAATCAGAAATCGAACTGAATCAGGACATTCCAAAAGAGGTCGATTTTTAATCCATTGCTTTTAACACGAAATGCAACGTGGTCGAGGCCTGAAATGAGGTCGGAAGGCCCCCAAACAGAGTTCGCAGTCACAGTGGTAAGCAGCAAAATGGTTTCAACCTTGATGCCAAATTGAAGGTCTCGCCGAGACGATTGATATGCCTATCCAATTGGTTATTCTCAAAAGGTTGGCGGCGGGGATTTTCAGTACATAATAATTCGCAGCTTTGATTTGGCAATTGGGAGGGTGACAAGCTCTAAATCAGGGTTTTGAGACTCTCCTTGTTCCATTCCATCGGCATGTGCGTGCAGGCTATCGAGACTCCAGCAGTTGTGTGTGTAAGAGAGAATTTATGGGTATTAATAAGAGGAGAGACAAGAGAGAGTGAGTCGGCCATGTCGCTCACTCTGGTTTGTCCCCAAATTGGTTTGGTCAAAATATCAATTTGCCCTTCCATAAATTCAAAGTTCCTCTGGCATTTTCTCTCAAATTTTGAATTTCCAAGTTAATTAATTAAGTTTAAAAACACATATCATAGTGAAATTCCAAGTTAATCCCAACTTTATTTTGTTAATTTACATCAAGGGTTTTATAATATAGTGCGTACATATAAGCATTTCTAATACTTTGCTTATAAAAATCAAAAGAATCTCAAAAATATGAAAGTCATGTTTTTTTTTTTCTAATTTTTGTACTGTTTTTATTAGAAAATATCACTTTAAAAAAAATTAAAAAAATACAATTTTTAAAATGGTTACTAGTTACTAATTTCTGAAAATTGATACCAATTATCAATTACTAATTATAAATACCTTTGATTATTAGTTATCCGTACTCGAAAACTGGATACTGATTATTAGTTACTATTTTAAAAAATGGTTTTTTTTTTAAAATATTTTTAAAAAATGATGTTTTTTTTAATAAAAACCATACTAAATCTAAAAAAATACAACCCACCATATTTTTTAAATTATTTTCTAAAAATACCGTTTGAGACCTAATTTTCACCGTCTAAAACAAAAATTAAAGAAGGGAGCGTAAGTGCAGAAATTAAGGAAGAGAGCGTAAGTGCACACTGAACAATACACCATTTAATATAGCTATTAACTTTTTTTGATGTGAAATATACCTATTAACTAAATATACAATTAACCATTTTTACCATTTATATATGCACGCTTTAAAGTAGTAGTGTTAATATTTCTATATGTAGTTAATCACATGCAATTTTATATGGATACAAACAGTACTCTCACACACTGATTCTTCTTTTCAAAATAGATACAAACAGTACTCTCAAACACTGATTCTTCTTTTCAAAATAGAAAACGAAAACTGAATAGACTTCAAGAAGATATGTCTAGATACATGTACATAAAATGGAAAGTTTACGCCCCCAAAAAAAACAAAAAAATAAAAAGAAAAAAAGAAAAAGAAAAAGAAAGAACGAAAAGTTCGATCAGCTAACAATTCCATGCAACATAATCCATTGGACTGAGATGGCAATACATTAGCCCAGAATCTACTGTACTACCTGGAAAGTCAATTAAGTCAAAGTTAGAAGTCTCCAAAGGAGCATAATATTCCATGTTCTGCCCATCATTAATATTACTTCTTTCTACTTCATCACTAGCCTTCTCCAGTCGTTTTTGCTGCAATAATATTTCATCCTGTTTAGTGACTTTTCTGTGATCAAAGCTACTGATATCCCACAAGCAAGTCTCTTCTATTCTCTCAAACCCTGGTGGGTTTAATGGAGAACCACTACTTTGAAATTTTCCCTTTGAATGATGGCTTATTGTGGACTCCATTAAAGCAGTACTACTAGTTGGATTATTTTCTTGGAAAGTAGTATTACAAACCGTGTTCGGGTTATGGTCGTACTGATCATGATCATGAGCAGTACAGTTTGACATGATTGAACTTTCTAATTGCAACAAGTGATGAGCATCATCAGGATTTGATGGATAACTATGAGGAGGAGAAACCAATGGTAATGTGAGAATAGGTGCTTTTATGTTCATCGAAGTATGAGAAATATTTGAGCGTGAATTGACTGAGAAAACTGATGAAGTACTAATAGAAGTAGTAGTAGTAGTGGTAGTAGTACTTCTTTTTGGTTGAGCAATTGAGAAATTGGTAGTCGTTTTGTTATGAATGTAGTATTTTTTAGCACTAGTATTGTTGGATTTGGAAGAAGGGATATTGAGGAGATTGTGAGTGTTGGGATCTAAGCCTTGGGCAATCAGCTTTTTCTTGATGCATGAATTCCAAAAGTTCTTGACCTCATTGTCTGTTCTACCCGGCAAATGCTTGGCTATTTGAGCCCATCTGTTGCCCAGAATCCGATGAACATCGATTATGGTTCTTTCCTCTTCTTCTGAGAATGAACCCTTCTTCAAATCAGGTCTCAAATAGTTTATCCACCTTAATCTGCAACTCTTTCCACACCTTTGAAGACCTGTCAAGGAATATATAATAATAATAATAATAAAGAGAGAAAACCAAACATTATTTTGATTCATCACAATTGAATTAGTCAACGAACTTATGTATGAAGAATAAATTTAAGGACATATATTCAGAATTAGTGTAAGTATAATTTTGTGAAAAATATAAGTACTAATTTTTTGGATGGTTATCTAGTTGACATGTTTCTAGCTGCGCCTTGAGATACAAGCATACTGATCTCGATCTCTTCATTTAAATGAAAAATATATAATAATTAATAATTACCTGCTAGTTTTGGAATAGAACTCCAAGAACCATGGCCATGTGTGGTTATGTATTTGATTAGCTTCTCATCTTCTTCAGGAGACCATAGCCCTCTCTTCACTTTCTGTTTGCTGCAACACTGATGTACCATATTCCTATTCAACTGATCTAGTTCACTCTCACTAATTACCAGCATCTGCTTCCTTATAATAACTTGCTTCACAATTTATAAAATAGTAGACATTAATTATGTATAATTAATTAATAAAATAAATTACAAGTTTCACTTGATTTGGTTTAACTATACGTGCATGTTGCAGAAATGTAGAGAGAGAGAGAGAGAGAGAGGCAGATGAAAATCTAACGTGGGGTTTACTCATTTATAAGAGGAGTGTGGACCACGAGTCTCATCGAGTGTTTTATGGTAGCTTCCAAGACTTGCTTTGTTTTCCTAGCTACCTGCTCTTATTAATTCGACTATTATTGTTATCAATTTTCTTTAGCTAGCTAAATATGTAGAAAAGGTACATAACTTGACTTGTTAAAATAATCATGTGTAAACTTCACAAAGATGATGATCCTTCAAGAAGCTACATTATTCTTAATTAGTTAATTAACAAGATTTTGATATGTGAAAGATAATTGAAAGCATATCATAGAGTGATAGACTTAGAGTATCACCATTAAGGTTTGTCTCTACTGTTCTTAAAAATATACAATACAAGCTCTATCACTTTCATTATCAATATTATATGAATGTACAGATTGAATCTAGACATTTGGTCTTTGTTCTTTCACTCTCTACATTTATATGAAAACAATATTTTACAAGCCGTAGACCCATATGTTTAATGACCATACATATTATTATAATATTAACCCATATAAGGAAAAAAAGATGTGTGAATGATCATATGGCCAACAGGGGGAAAACCTAATGATTTAAAGCTAACCACTCTGATCATTTCTTGTGGCCAACTTTGAATATTTGATCTTTCTTTCGTTAATTTAATTTCTATGTATACATTTAAATATAGACAGTCGGCATATCCCTTTCCTTCACTCAACCGTTGCTTGAGGGTGACTTTGTGTGTGTCAATAACATAATTTCTTGGTGTCAACAAATATAATGATGATAAATATATTTTGCTTTCACAATTCTTATAATATTCTCATTGTATAATTTTTAGCATTTGCGCTTTGGACACTCGCGGATATGTCGACTATCTAGAGTTAACCCTTAGATAACATGACTTGAACTCAGGTTCACTTAGTCAAAGGGCTACACTTGGAGAGTATCTTAATTATTCTGACTCTCGCGATCGATCAATTACTAATTTTCTACCTTTTCCTTGTGTGTATGGCTGCTTTTCCTTTGGAACACCTTTAGTGTGAGAGTTATTTCTGTTGAGAAAATCACGTAAAAAAGCTAGCAAATCAGAAAAGGAAATTAAAAAGAAAGCACAAACACAGACTTGAGCAAACCTATATGTCCAGCTTACCTTTTTGAAACGTCAAATTTGTCTCCCTTCTTACATAATTGCAGATAAAGTAGTAAAACACTCATCGTCTTTTCCTCATTCGACATATGAATGCCACGTGTCTCTCCATAATGACAGAAAGACTCTCATCTTTTGTGGTTTTAAAAAACCATGTTTCTGTTTTCAGCTATAGTAACTTTTTCGATATTTATCAACGTACGTATTAACAATTAAAATAATAAGTAATTGCAATTAAGCTACATATATTTACACAATAATTAAAAAACCTATACAAGCTTAAAGCTTGTTCAGCGAATTAAAAGATTTATATATAAATAACCAATATAACTCCTTCCATTTTTTCAAAACCGAAAATAACATATATAACTGTCATCATGCACGATTTTTACCAAGCTAATATAGTCATATCGGCGAGGTCACCTCGCTCACATCAACAAGGACCTTTTTTGAGGGACCAGACTCAATAACAACTTAGAGCATCTTGCTCATATATAATGCTAGAGAGCTTTTTGGACAAACCAACAAGCTTGCGGGCTCGGAGACATGTCAACCTTAAGAAGGACCTTTTATAAAATGCTCGCTAGGAGATCCCTCGAGAAGGAGAAGAGCTCGAGGAGAGATATAGGTGCATCCTTAGAATCCCAGAAAATCAAGAAGTCCAGACCTGAAAATATGGATGAGAAGATTTATATATAAGGGATATCGATAACTAATTTAATTATTTGAGATAATTCTCCATACTTATCTCATTTCTCGATTGTGTCAATATCCTGTAATAAATTGGTATTTAGCATCCTTATCACAAATAGGAAAACCCTCAGCCACAATAAATCTATAAATAAAGTACTCACCACTGGAATATTGAAGGGAAAAAAAAAAGGAATTCTCAATAATCTCTCAAGAATCAATAATAGAGATCCGGTGGAGTTAGGCCTTTCAATCGAGGCCGAACCATTATAAACTTGTGTCCTCCTACTTATTTTCACTCATTATTATATGTATCACAAATTTTACCTGCCTGATCTCATTATTGACTAGTTCCAAGTGTCAACAAGTATATATATAAATAGGGGTGGGTCTATTGACTACTGCCACACTCTTGTTTGCTCTTCCTACCCCCTTTTTAATGAATAATATTATTACCATAAAAATCTTATTGAAAATCATATTTAAGTTCAAATTAACATTTAAACAAGAATAAAACTCTTAACACACCCGTTATAAACATAAATTTGGAAAAAGAGGGTTAATCTGAAAAGGATTATGTCAAGAAGAAATAAGATCTGCCAGAGAAATGATTTATATATGATTCTTGAGCTTTGTTTATAGTCGCACCAAAAGGAACTTGTCAAAAACAAAAAAAATATATATATATATATAATTTGCCGATTGCAAATTTTATACGATGTAAAGATAAAAAAATCAGTCAAGAAGTTGCTCAGCCTAGTAGCCGAAGATGATTAATAACATTTATATTTTTCAAGCAACTGAATAAAATAGATGATTTCAAGTAAGTATTTAGGGCCATAGAAATTGTCATGACCATCTATGGTATAATTGAAACAACTTACACCCTTCTAATATTTTTGAAGATATGATTGTGTTATAAGATATGAAAAAAATCTGATGAATCATAATCTTTTATTTGAAATCAACAGGTGGGAAGAGCAAGTGTTTAATTATAAATATGGGCTCTTTTGGAATTAAGGAGGTTGAGAAGATAAAACTTAAGAAATTTGCATTTATTTAATAGTTTTTTGTTTTTTTTGAAAAAAAAAATGGGGAGAGCAAACAAGGGTGTGACAATAGACCCACTCATAAATAAGTATGTAGTACTTTTTCATACTACTTGTACCCTTGTGCCTAAGTTTCAACATTTACATTAAATCATATGTTTGTGATGTATAGACATAAGATTTGGATATGCGGACCTATAACAAATTCGGGTCAGCTACAAATAAATTCCATGTAGTTTGTAATTTTTGACAATTCAACTCTGTATTCTAGGAAACTACACTTTATTCCCTAGAATAATTTCAACCTATTAAGATTTCAATTTCATCCATGAGACAGCTAATTTTGGGGGGAAAAGTTGTAATTGACCAAATACGTACACTCATTCTTCAGAGTTGGAAACAAAATTATTTCTAAACAAATTTTAGATTAATACAAAACCATTACTAAACAAGTGAAAATTTGAAATAAAACCTGAGCTTTCTGTTAATTTAAAATCTTCCTGAAAATAATTTATGTTACAAACACTAAAGGGAGGAGGGTGTTTTATCAATTAGAAAATTTTCCCCAAAATTAGATATTTTAAGGGTAAAATTGAAACTTTATATTACAATCGAGTAAAAGTGTAGTTTCTGAAAATACATAGTAGAATTTTTTTAAAAAAAAGAAATTACAGGGGATATTTTTATAATTGACCCTAACAATTTTATGCCAGTTAGGAAATTAGATAAAAAAAAAATGCTCAGAAATTACAAAAACCAACGATGATGATAAATGGAAGGAATAATTATGAAAAACTCTTCGGTTTTGACTAAATTAGATAATCCACTTTTAATTTTTTTTTTCACTTTATTAACAAATCCACTCTTTAAGTTAAAATTAAAACTAGAAAAGACGAAATACCATTAGTCAAAATCTAAAGGTATTTAGGATTAATGCACTTGCTAATTTGTGGAACAAGCACAAATAATTTGATGTGTTGATAGTAATCATGAGGATGGTATAATATTTTTAAGGAAATTCTAGTATAAGAGGAGCGAAATACTGTAAGAGTGATTTTTAGTGTTAGAACAAAATCGTGTAGTTTTCATTAATTTGCTTATCCTTAGAAAACTTACACACAATTATAGTGTCTTTCTCTTTAAAAATGAAAAAAGAAAAGGAAAAAAGAAAAGAAAAAAGAAAGAAAGAAAGAAGTAAGTATCGTCTCATGCAACTACACATATTTTTTCTCTTTTAATTAAAGGTTTCCCAAAACACAAAAGAATTCAAAAATAAAGAAATTTTATCCCATGCATTTAATTTGGCGAGGTACAGTGATTCTTGCAAGTTAGGGCATTTTGTTTGAGTAATTTGTAGGTTTGTGTTCATCGGATTTCAACAAAAATTTAGAGAGACAATAGAGTTTTTTAACAAAGGATTTGATAGAGTTTGGTAAATATATAGTTAACACTTCTTAATTTTTTTCAGATTTGAGCCAAAATTTACGGATCTGTAAAGTGTTTGAAAGTTTTTTTTTCCTTTTTTAATGGTTCTAATTCTCTTTTCACTTTTTTTTTTCAATTTTCTTTTTCATGGTTCTAATTCTTTCGCTTTATCTGAATGAAATATATATATATATGGTTGCCAATCTAGTAGGTTTTTTTTTTTTACTTATGTGTAGATATTTTTTTTAGCCATTAGATCATCATTAAGTGCATGAAAAAACGTGCATCATTAATATTTTTTCTCTTTCTTACTTTTTAATATAAAAAAATAAGTATGATAAATTTTCATTGGCCAAAATGATACCTATGTATAAGTAAAAAAAATATATATATACCTACTAGATTGGTGCCATATATATATATATATATATATATATATATATATATATATATATATAAATCTTTGCTTTGACGTAGGCTAAATGCCTAAATTGCAAGTATGTTTTTCAATTGTTGGAAACACAAAGCAAAATTTTCCAGATTTTTTTTTTTTCCGGTTTCATTATTTCTTTTTTTTAAAAAAAAAAAAAGAATTTTCCAAACAAATAATATCAAGTGGAGAAGGTCTTTGATAATTATTTTGCTCCTCATTTTATAACTAATAAGAATTATAATATATATGTATATATATATATATATCACCCTTACTACTAGGAGGGATTTTATATCCTGTAATAGAATTCCCTCATATTTTCATAATTCAGTCGGGGCAGAATATAGTTTATGGAATGGAATTATAGTAGTAACAGAAATTGCAACAGAATGGAATTGAAAAATAAAAATAAAAATATTCCATTGTTTAGTTGAAAATAAAAATAACTTAGAATGGAATAAAATAAATCTTGCATCGATAAAAATAATAACCTTTCTTTTAGTTACTTTGGTTGGACAATGAAAGAAAAATGTTTCATAGTTTAAAGTTTAACTTGGGATGGAATGTTGATTTCTTAGGTGGTGGGAAGGATTGACAATTCCATCATATGATGACTTGTGTTTCTAAAGGAATAATGATTAGTTGGTAAAAATATAAAATAAACAATGGGTTGTGCCTTTTGTAAAAAGGACTATTTCATCGGAAAGATCATTCATTTGATACAAACATACCCGCATTTTAGGAGCACATTTGCTTAAAGTTTCAAAATTAAATACTTGAAAAAAATTTAAACGTCGAGGAATAAGAATTGTCACTAGCTATATACATACATAGAGCCTATTTGGCATCGCTTCTAAAATTTTTTTGAGGCTCAAAAATTACTTTTGAGAGTATTTAAATCTTTTTTGGAAGATCTTCTAAGATTTTATTTCAAGAACTTATATTGTCAAAAGTAAAATGAAAAAAAACATTAAAAGCAATACGTATTTATATATATAATGTGATCATTTCCTTAGGCCATATTTAGTTCACTGGAATGAGCCTTAGCCTATTCTATTGCTTGGTTTAAACTTTGAGCTAAGGAATGGTAATTCCTTGGCAATCTTAATTCCAACACTTGCTTGAATTAGAATTACACCAGTCAACCTATTGAATGACTTTTCCATTCCTCACTAAATTTTACTTCACCCTTTTTGCCCTAAAATAACGTTTCTTCTTTACCCTCCAGTATTGGTCAATCTGCCCCTATCGCTCACCAGTATTGGTCATATATGTATATGTGGGTATCAATAGCAATTAGTCAATTTTTCTATTACTTTTTTGGTAAAATTAAAAATCAAATAATCTAATTTAAGATATTGTAGTTTTTTTTTTCTATTTTGATTTTAATAATATAATTTAATTACATAAGATTAATAAATAATTAAAAATAAATTATCACTTTTTACTCAGTAAAATGACACAGTTTTTAATTAATTATATTCATAGCTTTTTTTTTTGAGATAATTATATTCATAGCTTTTGAATCAATTTTAAATCTCAATGGTTGAACAATATATGGAATTTCAGAAATATGGGTATTTTAGCCAATATAGCAATGAGTCCATTCCATTCTAATATGCAACCAAACAAAATAATTCTTATTTCAATACTAATTCCTAATTTCAACCAAATAATGGAATATCATTCCTATTCCTATTCTGATTCCATTCCATTATGATTCTGATTATAATTATAATTCCATTCTGAAAACCAAATACTACCTTAGGGCCATTTGGTTGCAGTGGTGGAATGGTAATGGTAATGGTAATAAGAATGAAATGAAAAAAGAATGGTAATATAATTATATTGTTTGGTTGGAGTGGTAGAATTAGTAGCTGAATAGACATTCTTATGTTTGATTAATTGTGTAAAGGAGTGGAATTAACTGTATAATGACGAAAATACCCTTAAGCTTAAAATAAATATTTTAAGTATTTTAAATTACATTTAGCATTCAATTAATTTATTAATCAAAATATTATTTTATTAAATTATTTTAAATATAGCATTATTTTATTTTATTAAATTATTTTATATTTAGTATTATTTTATTTTATTATTTCATTAAATTATTTTAAGTTTAGCATTATTTTACTTTAATTTATTAATTATTTGTTTATTAATTAAATGATTTAATTAAATAGTATTTCATTCCATATTATTCCACCCAAGACTGGGTAGAATAGAATTCCACCATATTTCTTTTTAATGGAAAGACTTTTCCTTATTTGAACTTTTTAACTAAATAATAGAATTAGATCATTTTAAAATTATTTTCAATCTATTCTTTTACATTACCCGACCAAACGAGGCCTTAGTGCTAGGTGCTTGAGAGGAAGCATTGATGCTATTGAATCAAGAAGTCAATATGAGGGCATTTCCCAATGTGCAATGTCTAAGGGAGTGAGCTGCCACTCATCTCGTGTACGGTAAATTAATGTTTAATCAATTCACTTAATGTGATAATGAAAGACGATCAGTGGACCACCGTTCCATTAATAAGATTTTTCCGTATTTAGTAATTTTACCGACAAATTCATGATTATCTTATCTCATGATATGTTATTTTATGCGCAAAAGCTAGACAAACTTGATTATCTCCACTTGTCTGTTATCAATGCATATAAAAGTAGAATGATTGTACTGTAAACATAAATAGCTCATTTTTGGTTCCCTTCCTTCCAGCCCTCTCCTTTTAACTTTTTTTTCCCCCCCTCCCCGCGTTTTAGTCTTTGATAGGGTAGCTTCATTTGTTATACATATTCATTTAAATAATACGTATATTGTGCTCTAACTTTTTAAATATATAAAGAGGGAGTTGGGTATTTTTATTTCTCTTCGTGGATGAATTAATTTTGCCCGGTTGACAACGACTTGTAATATGTCAAATTCAGCTATTTCCATTCCATTCAAATTATTATTGGGAATTCTATCTACTTTTATTCTAGTTCCCATAGGTGTAGAGTGAATTTTTTAAGAATAAATTTTTTTAAGTACAAAAATAATGTCAAACTACTACATAAAAACCCATAAATCATTAAGGGTATAAGGGTAATTTTACTAACTTTCGGATTAAAAATGGTGGGAATTACTCAATTTCGAAATTGGGTCAAAGTGAGAAAATCTTGAGAAAGTTGTGGTTAAATGGCAATTTAAAGGGACTTATTTGAGAGGAATGAGAAACTAGGTGTTGAGTCATGCCTTGCAACAAAAATCATCTCTCATATTTTGAAGTTAACAAACATGTGATTGAGAACTGATAATCTACTTGAGTGTGCAGCAAATGAAATTGAAACGATCACAAGACATTCAAGAAAGATTATGGAATAGAGCTTGAAGACAAAATTCAAGAATACAAGACTTAGATCAACAAAGGTTAAAACACTTAGTTCTTGTATTTGAATACTTGTCTACACATTATATGATCTTAATGGCTCAAAGATTTCACAAAATTAGAAATTTTCAAAGCAAAACTGTCAAATCTATTTATCTCCAATTAAAATATGAAATCTATTTTAGACAAGCTTTTAAATTGATTTATGAATTTCTATAGTTCCTATATTACATAATAAATCAATTTATAAAGTCACATTTTAGAAATAATTGAAAAAGACTTGAAATAAAATTGAAAGATTGCTCTCGGGTAGAATCGGTCTACCTAAAACCCATTTTCGGTCTGCCGATTCCCCTGCCTATTTTCAGCAAATTTCAGAATTCGACCGTTAGANATTCTCTTGATCAAATAGTGGATAGCTCAAAGCGGGTTGCCAAGAGCCGGGGACGTAGACAAACCTTTGTGTTTGTTGAACCTCGTAAAAATAGTGTTTGCATTTCTCTATCCCTATCTCCGTTTCTTTTATATGCAATTAATCTATTTTTACTAGATTGCTTTATTTACTTGCATTATTTACGAAGAATTTTTTTAAAATAGTCTACAAAAGTTTTTTAAAACCCAATTCACCCCCCCTCTTGGGTTAGTTAGCCTTGGACTTACACTAGGGACCAAGTTGCAAAACCAAGTCCCCATTTGTTGTGCCACACGTGGCCACTAAGGCTAGAAACAGTTTCTCTCTCTATCTCTTCCTTCATGGTCACTCTTCTCTCTCAAACCCCTCTCTGCCACTCTCAGATCAAAGCTCCCTTAGTTATTTTCTCACCATGCGGCCCTCGCCAATTGATCGGTTGCCTGAAAAAAACCCACTCCCCTGACCCAACTTAGTCGGAAAAGACCCAGAACGCTGGCAAGGAGGAGATTAGTTGTGGCTCGTTTCAGAATCTTATTATCACCATCCAGCAATCTGGGACGTCGTCGTCGATACTGTTGAATCCGTCTCGTCTATAACTCGCAAAGGTACCTATCTTGCCTTTTAATACGGCCCAATTGAGCAGTTGCCATTGATGGCTGTTTTGAAAATTTGTGTTGTTCAGTCATTTTTCAATCTGATTGTCGAAATAAAATTTCATTGTCAAATTGGATTGTACTCATCAAAACTTGAAGTTTGACATATATATTGCCTATGTTTATATCCAAGCACGATCTTTAACAATCGTAAGGCTTGAAAATTGCCTCATTTTGTGTGTCATAGGTTGGATTTCATCGAACCTGAATTATATAATTTATATAACTATGAAAGTTATTTTCGACGTTACGGATGCACTCGTGACCTCAGACTTGCCATTTGAGGTTGCATTAGATAAGTCAATCTTCAAAATGAATAAACTGAGACTTCCGGGATGTTTGTATATGGTTTTTATAGATGTTTAAATCTTGGGATTGATTAACATATAGTCGTTATACTGCCAGTTTTTTGAGACCACAAAAATGGTTTTATATAAACTACATCACGCTTAAGATTGGCCAAATACTACATGGTTGTTTTGAAAATAGTTCATGTTTTACACACCTTCAGATCACACATGAGGTTATCCAAGGCGCCACTATTTACTTACTTGGTCGGTGTTGGTACGAAGTCCATAAATATACGTGGGACTCTTTAGCATAAAAGTTACAACCTCGCCATTGATGCAAAGTCCTAGACCCACATAGAAGTCATATACACATGGCCATGTATAGTATCGAGTTAAGAGTACTTGGTTCACACATTAGTGCAGGTGATTCTTGGTCGTGATGGGAGGATGCGAGCTCATAGTATTTGAGCCCATTTATAATGTATGCAATCACAGTGATTTTTATATATTTTGTTGTCTTATATCCATGAATACTAGATTTGACTTATATATGTAATTTAATAAATATATTTCAGTATAACTAAACATGTAGGGATTTTACGAAAGTGAAATGGTCTCTATTTCCCAATGCATTAATTTCTAAGCATTGGGAAAAGTAATCAATGCATATGCATCATAGTGTAACACTCGGGAAAAGATATGGCTGACAAATTGAAATTTTTCTGAAGCTGTCTAATAATATTTTGGCTATTGCAGACTTGTTTTAGTTTCACAAAAGTATTTAACAAGAATTTAGAAAGTGTTTATACTAAAACATATTCTAGTTTACAAATAGAAAGTCTCTTTTTAGCCTATTTCAAATACCCATGATTTCAAATATATTTATAACTTATTTAAACTTAAGAAATCATGTTTTAAAGAATATTTTGTCTATTTAAATAAATCATTATTTTCTATTTTTAAACTTCTAAAATAAAATAATCATTTTAAGTTTAAGATAGTTTGAAAACTCTTTTGAAAATATGAGCCAATGTGAAGAGAATTTATGTGCAATGAACTAAATCAAATACAAGACTAAATATGAAATATACCCTATCTAAGCATTGTCTTATCTTTTGATTGTCCATCTTCAGTCTTGATTCTAATAAATCCAATAAGCATCCATCTTCAAGCTTGATTCCTTGATCAACTTGAGTTAGGATTTTTAAAGATATTTCACTACATACTCAAGTTAGATTATTAGTTCTAAATCAAATGTTTGTTATCTTTAAAATAAAAGTGAGTAAGATTGAAATTTTAATTTCTCAACAATCTCCCTTTTTTTTTATGATGACAAACATTGATTTATGGGATAAATAATAATACGCAATAAGGATATGAAATTATGAAATTTGACGAGTTTATCTTACTATATTTTAAGTTCTACCTCAAAATATGCTTGACAAAGTTAAAGGGACTTGCTCTCCCTTTTTAACTCAATAAAGCATTATAAGCATATTATGAGAAAAAATAAAAAGAATGTATGCTAAATAAAGTTCTCATTAAATAAAGTTCTCACCCTTAAAATATGCATACTTATAAATAAATCTTTTTCTCCCAATATTCATAAATCAACATTCTTCTCCCCCTTTTGATATTATTAAAAAGATAAAAACAATTTTTAAAACATCTCATAAAAACCAATCTATCCTATATTAACTCACTATATTACTCTCTCCATTTGAATTTATGACAAAAGTATATGAAAGAGTAATACACAAATAATTTTCTCCTAGTGTGAAAAATAGTATAACAAGTTATACAATAAGGAAGTATAGAGGAATCAAGAATTGAATAATCTTCAAAATAAGAATAACAATATCAAACAAAAATTGAACAATAATATGATGCCAAAGTGAAAATAAGAGCATTCTTTTTAAGTTTTAGCAAAACTTCTTCTATTAATAATAAGCATGACAATTATAGCATATTCAAAATAGAGAAGTTGCTTCTAATCAAGATCATGGAAGCTTTAAATCTTGATATTTCACTTGTTAAAAAAGTATATTTATCTAAGTATAATCATTACAAAGCATGAGAGAAATTCAAATCATTCAAGCACAATAGTGAACTAATTTCTTTTTCTTCATTTTCATTAAACTATAGAGTGCATATCATATTCCATAGAAAATGATAATGACAAATCTAGCATAAGTAAATTATAAACATGCTCCTCCTCAATATATGAATCATGATCAAAATGTCAATAGCTAAAGTAAGGAAAGATCAATCATATATGAGATATATCAGTTATGGATACCAACTATTTATAGATACCAATTATTTTTGAAAAATATTTGCCATTATTTTAAATCGATGCACTTTCTTCTTCTTCTTTTGATGTCATCAAAAAGTTGTATAAACATGAAGGATAAGATTGATACCAATTAACAAATGCAAAGTAAAAATATGAATAAGTAACCAATAACAAGTATCCAATCCAAATATGATATATTATCCAAGTTTAAATAACATAAGATATGGATGTTCAAAAAAGATAAAGCATAATAAAGTATGTCTTAAAAGCTATTGAGAACCCTATAGGATATTCATCAAAAATTTGTTCTCATAAAGTTATAGGATGAAAAAAATACATGCAAATATTCAAAACGACAAAGTTACAATATATAAACATTGAATTTAAATAACATGTCATTTTAAGTTTAAATACATCACCAATATAGATAAAATAATTTAATTTATTGTGCATGATATTTATCGCGTAAAAATTATCAAGCATTTACATAAATATAAGATTTTAAGCAATATGCATTGTGCAATCCATTTGAGTCACATATGAGTAATTAATATGTTGATCAAAATTAAGTTCATAAATAAAGATTCAAATAAAATCCCAAAAAAATGAGAAAATGAATTAAAAACAGCTGAAATCGCTTAAATACACGCCCTACTACGAGTTTTTAGTCTGCTGAAAATGACAGAAAATCTTTAATTTCTAGGCCACTTTTTCAATAGATCGGTGGAGTTTTCGGTCTGCTGAAAATCACTATTTAGCTATTTTTCGAAAGGTTTTGAGAGGAAAATGAGAAAAACGACGAAACCAAAAACTAAAATAATAAGAATTCATCATTTTGAAAAGCATGGGATCCTTTAGGGAAGGCTTGAGCAAAACAGATAATATTTAAATAAAACAACTCAAGACAATTTATCATAATCAACTATACCAATTTTTCTTTATTTCGATGTCTTCATAGGCTTTAAGTACTTGAGCTCAAACTTTTCAAGAAGGCATACTTTTATTGGTTGATGAGGATTCCATCATTCCAAAATCATCTTCTTTGTGTGGAGGTTAGACTTAATTTTCATCTTTTGATTTGTCATTAAGCTCTAATCATTTAAGCTTAATACCATGCCTACAACAATATCATCTATATTTTTCTCCTTAGAAGAGTCATTAGTTTCATCAAATACCTCATGCATAGATCCATTTACTACTTAGTTCTTTTGTTGAAAAACTCTCTTTATGCATTACTAGTAGTAGAGTAACCAAGAAAAGTTCTAATATTAGATTTTCAATCAATATTCTTAAGTTATCTTTAGTATTTAAAAACAAATAAAGTATTTACATACAAAGACTCTAAAATAACCAATATTGGGTTTTTAATCATTGTAAAACTCATAATGGTATTTTATTCAAAATAAGTTTAATCAACACCCGGTTGAAAACATCACAAATAATATTGATGACTATGGCCTAAAAGTATTTTAGTAAAACATTTGCATTCGACATGGTCATAGCAATTTTGAAACCAATAAAGAAAATCAAGTAATTTTTTTTTGTTTTAAAAAAAAATCAACTATCTCAAGAGCATAATAAAAAAATGACTTATTTTTCAAAGTGACATATTTTACAAATCTTGTTATTTCTAAGAATTAGACTAGGTAAACCATAACAAGATTCTTTTAGTAAAGAATTGAAATTGTACCCATATTAGCAGATCCAAATCTTATATGCCATAATCAATAAATATTTTCTTTTAAAGCAAAAAAAAATTATCTAGACTTGAAAACTCTTTTACAATAATAATTTTTTTTTTTTATCAAAAGATATAATATCATTTGTAAAATTTCAAATTGTACTTTTGAAAGAGTAAAAGAAAAACCTCGATAACCCTAATCACATTGTTGACAAAAATTAAGCATATTATATTTCTAGCAAGACATTCTTAAAGATAGGCAAAGAATTATTACCGATATTACTTAATGCCAATTGCTTTTTGTGTTGTCATCAAAAATGAAATATCCACCATCATTTCTTTATAAAAGTTGAGAGCTTGATGAAGTCATCCGTTGTTCTTGGAGCAACCACTTTCTTGCTTGTTCCTACAATAAAGATTTAAATATGGAATTTTGGTACCCACATAACTTTGGGTCGTTGGGAGTTAGTTCTAGATTCTTTTGGTACCTAAACTAGTTTTCCATCAAAATAAGTATTTTTGTTAATAGAGCATGAAAAAGTTGTATGAGTACATACATACTTTAAGTTACCACTGGATGTTGCTTTGACAAAATAAGTTTTGAGATACTTTTATTTTATAAAAAGTTTGTATTTGTACCTCCTTTGTCAAAAATACATCTTTGTCCACCAAGCATTAAATCAAATTTTTTTTTTCCATTTGTGAACTTGTGAACAATATTTGTCAAATCGAAAACTTTATCATTTAAAGAAACATTTTCATATTTCAAATTTTTACAAGTATCATAAGGTAATTTTGTTTCTTTTTCTTTTGTAAGCTCTTCAACTATTTTTGACAAACTAAGAATTTCCTTTTTAAGAGCATTATTCTTAAAAATATGTTTTTCATAGTTTTTGTTTAAATTATTAAAATTACTCAATAAATTTTTATATGATAAATCACAATCACTATCATTATCACTACTGTCATCACTATCATCAAGAAGATCATTATTGGGGTCAAGTGATTTTACCTCATCCTCAATTGCCATGAAGTATATATTGACAATTTCTTCTTGAATTTCTTCATTTAATTTACCGTTGCTATCATCAACCCATATAGCCTTCATTTCCTTTCCTTCTTCCTTATTTTGATTTTTACTCTTGATCATCATGATCTCATGAGAAATAAGAAATTTAATAAATTCTTCTAGAGAAACATTGGTGACATCTTTCATTTCTTGGATAGCAACTACCTCTTTTTGATATGCCTTTGTTAAGGTTTTTAGAACCTTTGTTATCGTTTCGGTATTGCTATAAATTTTCCTAAGAACATGAAGATCATTAGTAATGTTAGAAAATCTAATAAATTTTTGAGCAATAGTTTCATCACTTTTGATTTCAAATAACTCATAGTCATATACAAGCATACTAATTTTACTTTAATCTGACATGTATTTTCCTATGAGCTTTCAAGTATTTTCTATATTTCATGTGCATTGGTAGCCATTTGTATATTATTATAAATATTTACATCTATACTACATAACAAACAATGTAAAGCACATCTATTTTTGAAAAATATGATTTTATCATTATCATCAATTTCATAAAATTCTTTTCCAATAAATTTGTTGTCAACTATTTTCTTAAGAATATATGGATCTTGAACAACAATATTCCATAAATCATCACAGAAATTCAAATATTTTGATTTTCCAAATATTGTAGTCAATAAAATTGAAAAATGGTGGTCTAGTTGAAAACTCCTCATTTTAAAGATTTTGAAAATTGTTTGGGTTAGTTATCTCAAGACGGTTAAATCTTTTAAATTTGAGCACCAAGCTCTGATACCAATTGTTAGCCCAAGATTGACTACCCAAAAAAGGGTTGAATTGGGTTTTAAATCTTTTCAAGAAAATTTTCAACTATGTAAAACTATAGACCACTATTTTGAAATTTTGAGGCTAAATAAACAATAATACAAAATATATAACAATAATACCAAGTTAATCAAATATACAATTAAATAATTTGAAATAAAGTACAGAGTGTAGGTAGAGAAAATATAAACTCGATTTTTACGAGGTTTGACAAATATGACGATTTGCTTACATCCCCAGCCCATGGCAACTTGTTTGGAGCTTTCCACTATCGGATCAAGATCATGGGCTTGATCGACCATTATACAAATGGAGTGAATTCTTTTTAGGCTCACCTAACCTTTACAATTGTCTTGAATCCAACTCTATCACGCCTAACCACATAATGTTTATACTTCGGTGTCAATCTCACTTATACCGAATTGTTTAGACAATGGTGCCAACCTCATTAACTTACTAGTTGTTTAGACTCTGGTGACAACCTCACCTACACTCGGGTTGTTTAGATTTTGGTGATAATCTATCTAAATCGCATTATTTAGACTTTGGTGGTAACCTCACCAAAATGGGGTTGTTTATGACTCCAGTGCCAACCTCACCTTACACTCAATAGTTTTTCAATATAAGAGTGAATACACTCAAGAACTCTCCTCACAAAAGTAATGAATACAATTTTGGCTTAGGAGATTTGAGAACAATGCATAATAAATGCTCTAAGATTGGCTCAATATGATTTGAAAATTAATTCAATGTAGAAATAGGCTTTTGCACTTTGAAAGTAGTTGGATAACAATTTAGGTTCATGTAAAATCTCTTTCAAGTCTTAAAATAGCTTCTATTTATAAGCTTGAGTAAAAATTAGCCGTTTCTGACCATTTGAAATAGTTTCTAGAGTTTTTGGTAGACGGGTCAAGTTTCCTGTAGACTCCCAAAAACTAACCGTTGGTAGTGCGGCTACAACAGTCGAAATCTAATGGTCATATTAAAGTTTTCGGTCTACCGGATGATATTTTTGGTCTACCAGGCGGTCTACTTAGTTATTTCCGGTCTACCTAAAACTTTCAGTTTTTGACAGCTTTTTGGTATTTTTCCAAATTCTGATAGCTTTTGGCATTTTTCAAATTCTGACTTATAAATATGTTTTAAATACTTTAAAAACATTGGAAATCAATTTGAAAATAATATTTTGGTTATTGTAAACTTATTTTAATTTCACAAAAGTATTTAACAATAATTTAGAAAGCGGTCATACCAAAACACATTTTAGTTTGCAAATAGAAAGTCTCTTTTTAGCCTATTTCAAATAACTATGATTTCAAATGTATTTGTAACTTATTTGAACTTAAGAAATCATGTTTTAAAGAATATTTTGTCTATTTAAATTAATTATTATTTTCTATTTTCAAACTTTTAAAATAAAATAACCATTTTAAGTTTAAGATAGTTTGAAAATTTTTTTTTGAAGTATGAGCCAATGCAAAGAGAATTAATGTGCAATGAACTGAATCAAATACAAGACTAAATATGAAATATACCCTATCTAAGCACGGTTTTGTCTCTTGAATGTCCATATTCAAGCTTGATTCTAATAAGTCCAAAAGCATCTATCTTCAAGCTTGATTCTTTGATCAACTTGAGTTAGAACTTTTAAAGATATTTTACTACATACACAAGTTAAATCATTAATACTAAATTAAATATTTGTTATCTTCAAAATAAGAGTGAGTAAGATTGAAACTTTAATTTCTCAACAGTGTCGGAAAAGGTAGTACACAAAGTTAATGGATTATAAATAGGTATTAGGAGAAGAGCAAATTGTGTTAATTTATAAAAAAATTAAAATTATCTAAGAGTTATTGATTTTTGATAATTGTTTAAGTGAATTCAGAAAAAAAATATTTAAATTCAGTCCTAAATAAAATACAAAATGTATAAATACAATCTTAAATACATGTGTAATGAAATAGAAATTCAATTATTCTTATGTTCTAATATAATGAAATTCCTCGGAAAAAAAAGAAGAAAAAGGTATATAATGAAAGCAAACTCACGATCTCAAATTTTATCACCTAATAAAAAATTACATCTCGTCTGAGTTCTTAGATTTCACCTTCTAAGTAGTAGTTGGTGAATAACTACTCTAGATGGTTGTAATCATGATGTAGAAAAAAAACTGTTTTAAAAGGACATTTCAATGCCTTCTTTATCAAATCATCGTCGCCATAACTCCCACTCTTTTTATCGTAACCCTTCTAGGAAAGTTATCTTCTATAAGGACAATTAACTTTGACTTTACCACTTGCAATGTGGGAGAAAAATTATCATAATTTTTCCTTTTAAAATTTGGGAAAAATTATAATCATCTAATTCATCGAAATATAGTTTGAAAGGAATCAAATTTTCAATGCCATAATTTCGAAAAGGGTCATCGAAATGTCATCAAAAAAAGATCATCAAAATGTCATCAAAACACATACCGTTATCGAAATTGCATCAAATTTGAATTGAAATGCATCAAAAATATCAGCAATTTTATACATTTTAAATGCGTCGAAATCCCATCGAGTAATCATCAAAATATATCAAAAATTAGGTTTTTAAATTAAATACACAAATTTTATCGAAATGAAATCGAAATAAGGTCAAAACGAATCAAAATATATGAAATGTCCTCGAAATGCCACCAAATTATGACTGAACTATAATTAAAAGATCAAATTTTAAACTAAATCAAATAGAAAATTCATCCAAAATATGCTTAAAATTCTCTAAATCGTTCTCAAACCCAATATTATCCTTCAAAACTATATGATTTGATTATTACTTTTTTATATATTTTAAACCTTGAAAAAAAGATTTATAGATGCTAAACCTAAAAATAGGCGTAGGTGGATTTTACTGACCTTTGATTTTGGCTTCAATGGATTCAAAGATAATGGGATGGGTGATAGTTTGCCAAATTGTGTTCGTCTTCTCCGAGGCAAGGGTGTGAGCAACGGACAGAAAGGCCAAGAGCGAGGGAGAGAGCATTTGAGCGAAAGGGACAAGAGGTTTGAGCGAGCGAGGGAGAGAGAGTGTGTGACTGAGAGGGAGAGAGAGTTTGAGCAAGAGGGAGACAGAGGGAAGGAGAGAGAGAGAGAGAGTTTGAGCAAGAGGGAGATGGTGGGTACGAGGGAGGGAGAGGTTCATAGAGTGCAAAGGGTGGGAGAGAGTGAGCCAAAGAGAAAAGTGAAAGAATGAAAGACTATGCTTGTTTTTAGGCGTATTTTAGTTATTAAGCATAAATTATAGAGATTTTTTCTTTGGGGGACTATATTAATACCCAAAGTAAATTTTAGGCACCTCTCTTTCCTATAAAAAGACTGAAAAAGACATCTTAATAAAATCGTTTAAAATACAATGACAAAATTACCTTCCTATTCTTGGGTAATCCATTGTCGGTGATATTTTCCTTTGGTTCTTTGATCTCTATTTTAGTTTAACAAACAATCTCATGATCTTCACCTCATACCTTTTTATAGTTTTTTTTTTTTTTTCCTCACAAACTATTCTGTGTCTTACTTAGGTCTTTTTAATATAATATATATATATATATATTGAAGTCATCTTTATTTATGTATTTAACTCTTCCGTATGAATCAATGAAAAAAAAGAACACTCTCCCTAACTCCTCCCAATATCATTTTTAGCTTTACCATTTTTATTTTCAATAGGCAGCCTCTTCATATTTTTCTTCCTTTTTAAATTCACCTTACCAAAAATAGTTGAGGAAGATATGTTGGATAAATGTACAAACTATAGAGAATAAAAAGAAAAGAAAGAGATTAATAATTTTATAAATACATCGATATTTTACTGGTAGGTTTGATGTTAACTTTTCAAGACTATGCCGACAACGTTCATAAAACATTAAAAAAAAATGTTTAGAAAGAGATTCAAGAAGCCTGTGAGGGAGGGATGCCTTGGGGTACACTATGCAATATGAAGGACAAAATGTGTCTTTTAGTTTCAAAATTTTTAGTGAATTGTCTGAGTTAGTAATTTTAATAAGTGCCTTTATTATTTTTAGGGCGCGTCTACAGTAGGGGCGCCCCTACGTAGGGCCCTGTCTATTCACTGTTGGATGGGAATCTGTATATAAATAGATTCTCCACAGATTCCCGTTATTCTCCACAGATTCCCATCCAACGATAATTAAGGCATGACCCTACGTAGGGACGCCCCTACCGTAGCCATCCCCCTATCTTTATGGTGCAAATAAAATCCCCCTTTATTATCTTTATGGTGCAAATAATTTTTTTTCCTACTGCAAAAAAAAAAAAAAAAAAAAAAAATCCCCCTTTTTTCTTTTTAAGAGCATATATCATGTCCGTATTATGTCCGTATCATCATAATATATCATATCTCATATATGATATATTATAATGCATAATCAAATTTCTCGAGAGGGGTCCCTTCAAGGCTTCAACAAAGACTAGGACTGGGAGACAAAAAGTTACCATGTTACTTAGGTCCTGAAAAAGATACCAAAACTGATAACTACTGAAATTAGTGTACAGTACCACAAAGACCAACTTCATCACAAATTGGCTGATTCATTTTTAAGGTTTCCAGGTCTAAACTAAACTAAAGTATCTCGTATTATGCAAATTGCCAATGTCTAATTCATCAATTAGAAATGCCTCTTACCCAACCCACAAGCCACCCCTTTTTTCTCTTAGCCAAAAGCTTTACATCATTCGCTTTGGCCATAAGAAATGCGTCTCCTCCTCACAAAGCTTTGACCCTCTATTCAAAAATGCACCGAAAATCTGCTCCTTTTGATAGCTTCTCCATACTCTTCGCATTGAAATCTTGTACCAAATTGCAGAATTTAGTCATCAATAAACACCTCCACGCCCACATTATCAAACTTGGCTTTAGCTCTCATGTCTACGTGGCCACATCTCTTTTGTATGCATACGTTGTCAGTTCGTTTGATGATGCTTGCAAACTGTTTGACAAAATGCCTGTGGGAAACACGATAACGTGGAACACAATGATTACTGGGTACTCAAGGTTAGGAGATGTAGAGAAAGCTAGGTACTTATTTGAGGAAATGCCTGAGAGAGATCTTGCATCATGGTCTGCCGTGATTTCAGCTCACATAAACAGTGGCTATGATGAACAAAGTTTGTCTCTCTTTCGGGATATGGTGATGAATGAAGGCTTAAAACCCGACCAAGTCACTGTAGGATCAGTTCTTTCGGGTTGTGCTCATATGAATTCTGTTGGCTCTTTACTGGGGAAATCCGTTCATGGGTTTATTGCCAAGAATGGATGGGATTTGAACGTTGAACTCGGAACAGATTTGGTTGACATGTATGCTAAAGTGTGGGCTCATGAATTGCGCTGTCCAGGTGTTTGAGTTGATACGCGAAAGAAATGTCATGTCTTGGACTACATTGATCTGCGGGGCAGCGCGACACGGCTACAGTGAAGAAGCCTTTTCTTTGTTCGAATTGATGCAAAAAGAAGGGGTAATAAGACCCAACGAGCTGACCTTTACTGGGATTCTTAGCGCCTGTGTGCATACAGGACTTGTAGAAGAAGGCCAGAAATTTTTCAGGATGATTCAAGAATGTGGGTTGGAGCTGAGGATTCAGCATTATGGATGCATGGTTGATTTGTTTGGGAAGGCAGGGCTGGTACAGGAAGCCTATGATGTTATTCAGACAATGAAACTGGAACCTAATGTTGTCGTTTGGTCTTCTTTCTTGTCAACTTGTAAGGTGCATAAAAAGTATGAGATGGCCGAGAAAGTGACTGAGAAGGTTTTGGGGATAGTGAAACCGGACAATGATGGTGGGATTTATACTCTCATACGTGATTTTTATGCTTTGGGTGGCAAATGGGATGATGCAGAAAGGGTGAAGAAATTAATGGTCGACCAAAATGTGAGACAGTATAAGGGCTCTAGTTTTGTTGGAAGTGGACGCTCTTGAAAGTTATGATTCCATTCCAGCAGTGTTACTTCGGAATTTTTATTTCGTTTTTTTTACCTGGATGGAAAGTTGCATCAGTTGCTAATTCCAATTATATTATTTTTGACCATCTATATCACGAAGAAATCTTTTTAATTGTTTTATCTTGATTACTTGTGAACAACTTGCTCAAACTACTAGAAGTCCACTTGGATGTCTCTCCCTTTATTTGTTGATTGATACCGACCAGAACCTTTGCCTCTCAATTCAGACAAAAGTACAAAGATATTTGCATTTCCGTGTCCGGTTTCTTATTTGGGCTTAGAGTTGGCCACTTGGAGGCCTACTGTAAACCAAGCCCATTTTGAAGCCCACTTTGGAATGGACGTGAGCATTCTGCCACAAAAATGAGGCTAATAAGAAACAGCCTGTTTATCTGTTACTGGTTGGCGGAGACTGGAGATGAGTTCCATGGCGTCCTCACTTGGTACATGCAACCCCATAAGGCTCAACATACATAGTTCCACACCAAATAGAGGGCTTCTCACATCAGAATTAGCACCAACTGTCAAAATCTCAAGCCATGTCCACAAAGAGTCATCTCTGCTACTTCAAGTAGCTGAGAAACCCAAGCCAAGTTTGCACGGGAGAAGAGAAATGATTGGCTTTGGCTTATCTTTTGGCCTTTTTGATGCACTTTTTCAACTCCATCCCACTGTGGCAGCTGCTGAAGGTGGTGCCTGTGATTACACTGTAGCTCCCTCTGGTCTTGCCTTCTGTGACAAAGTTGTGGGCTATGGCCCCGAGGCTTCAAAAGGACAGCTCATTAAGGTAAATGAGAATTCTTTTCTGCCCATTTTGGATCCAATAAAACAGAAGGCTTACATAGAGCTTTAAAGCCTGTTAACGATGGCTTTACGGTCCTCCTCTTCTCTAATCTCCACTGTGGTTTTCTGGCTTAATAATGAACAACTGATCAGATTTTTGGAAAAAAAAAATTGCAGATTGTTTTGTATTTTTGTGAAAAGGAAAAAAAAAATACAGGGAATGGAATTTACTTTGGTCTATTCATCTGGGTCTTGCTATACTTGACCGAATTAAGTTATTTTGTAAGCAGTAATTGATTTTCTTTTGTTCATACTTATTATATACATACATATTTATATATATAGGCACACTATGTTGGGAAATTGGAGAACGGGAAGGTATTTGACAGCAGCTATAACCGTGGGAAGCCCCTTACGTTCCGTATCGGTGTTGGGGAGGTATGTATTTTCTTGATATACTTTTAATGAACTGATATTTCCAAGCGAAAAAAGTGTAACTGATAGTGTTTTTTTTGTTGATAATCCAAGTAAATGACAGTTCTTTCTTTTTTTTTTTTTTTTTTTTTTGTTGTAAATGAAACTCCTGATATGGTTTCCTGTATTCAAAATCCTTGGGGTGTGATAGTTTTGGGGTTGCTAATCAACTTTCTAGACAGTCTTGCCTAGATAAGCCTGAGGATGTTCTCAATCTCAGCTAGCCTACCATAGACTGAAAATACAGTTGCTTCATTATGTTGCTGACTTAAAAATATCAGTTGAGGGTTCATTTACTATTTTCTGACTTAAAAATAGATAAATACATTGATTGACCAAAAGCAACAAAGTCAAATTAATGACACTTTGACTATGAATTTAGTGATCAACTCATGAAAACATGATATACCCCAACTTACAAATTGGGTTCTAAGCCTCCCATAGACAACTAGTGTTAAGCCACTTAAATTTTGTTGGCCGTAAAGTTTTTCAAATTCACAAACAAGGAGAACTAACAGGAAAAATATGGTATAGTTGTATTTCATGAATCTCATATTCTAGGTCATCAAAGGCTGGGACCAAGGTATCCTAGGTGGTGATGGAGTTCCTCCCATGCTTGCTGGTATGACAATGAATCTCGTAAATCCATGTGCTTTATCCTTGTAACTCCTATTTCATGTGCATTTGAATTTGATTGGTCCAACATTAATCTTAGGGGGCAAGCGCACGTTAAAACTTCCTCCAGAGCTTGGGTATGGCGTGAGAGGTGCTGGGTGCAGAGGAGGTACTCAAATTTTGGTTTCTTATTGGTTTCCCTTTTGCTCCCTCTTTTTTTTTTTTTAAATTTTTTTCTAAGGCTGTTTCTTTTTGGTTACTTTGTGTATGACAGGTTCATGTATTATTCCTCCAGATTCAGTTCTCTTATTTGATGTAGAGTTCATTGGCAAGGCATCATGAGTCTATCCATGGAGCCAGAAGATTTATATATGTATCTATATATATGGAAGACTTCTCAATGGTTACAATTTTTTTGTGACCATGGATGGGTACTTAAAAAAGTAGTGATAGTATTAAATTTTTTTGGTCAGCATTAAATATTTTTGGCCAACTACCAAACTAATCACCACCGTAGGATATAGATCTAACGGCTTAAACTATTGTAACCATCCATGGGTAAATATTGTTGTAACCATTTAAACCAAACCCCTATATATATATATATATTTCCTTTACAGGGAGAGGAAGCTTCCACTCTTTTGTGGATTCTTTTTCTATCGGCCGAAGTAAATAACATAAAATGAACTTCCCTTTTTCTTTTGGATTTTACACGGATTTTGCTGGTGATATGAGATCAAGAGCTATGTTTAAGGGAAAAAGCTCCGCATATTTTAATATTTAAAAGTTCATTTTTGAGTAAGTAATACCGATTAGATCTTAGTTTAGTTTCCTACTACCAAGGGAGTATTCATACTTGTAGTGTAGTTAAAATGGGGTAATTTGTATCATATTTTTGGCTCTGTTTGAGAACAAATTTTGTCTTTTTAAAGATCGAAACATGGTTTTCTTTCCATAAAAATAAATAATAAAAAAAACAAGAAACTAGGAAATTAGACCATTTGAAAGTGCATTTTAGCAAAATTTCTACTTTTGGAATGACGACTATATGGTCCAACAAAATAAGTATTAAGTTCATGTTCGTTTCGTAAAATGGAATCAGAATAGTTGTGGGAAATTTAATGGAAAGAAGAATAGAATTGGAATAGGAATATGATAATGAATGGAATTAGAATAGTAGTGTAAATTGTAATAGAATAGAATTAGAAAAGAAATATAAATGACTTCTATTGTTTGTTTGCAATGAAGAATCAGTGGTGAAATTGAAAGTACATATATATATATGTATATTGCTTTAACAAAAATATCCCATCTTGTGATGTTTTGGTAGGGCAAAAATGAAAATTTGGGTTTTTTTTTTGTTCTTTTTTTAAGATTTAACACACGATAGAATGATTAGTCCATTGGTAGGAGGGAATAACAATTCTACCGTCCAATGGAGTTGTCATTCCAAGGAAATTACCATTCCTTTGCTAAAATTTAAATTGAACAAAAGAATAGACTTTTCAATAGAATGGTTATTCCATTCCAAGCTCCATTCATTTAAATATATAGGCATATTTAAGAATAAATTGAGTGGAATGCAATAAATATTACATTGAATCAAACGGAATAGAATAAATATCACGTTGACAAAAACATCTTTACTTAAAAATATTCATGTAGGGCAAAAACGGAAATTTAAGTTTTAAATAAATAAGTTAAAAAGTAGAATTTTTATTCATTAGAAAAAGGAAGAGAAATGTGATTCTCTCATTTGATAGGATTCTAATTCCAAAAAAATCATGAATCTTCTTTTAAAGTCTAGAGCAAACAATGGAATTGACTTTGTACTGGAATGGATATTCCATTTAAAACTGCATTCCATCCAATCAAACATGACAACTTTTTTTTTTGTCAAGGATCTTTTGGTCTTTTTGTTCATATTATCACTTAAACAAGCTATTTCCGAAAAAGTTATTTAGAATATGCCTTTAATTAAAAGCGTTATTTACACCGAGGGTTTACTAATACTCCCATGATGAAAAAATAGACTCGTCTATTAAATGTCATCAAAATTAATCATCATTACCATGCCATTTACCATGCCATATATTTAAAATTACTTGATACTCAATTTCCTAAAAAAATCCTAAAACACTTTACATTACCCTAGTAGACAGTGCTCAACTAGGATGTTTGACTGAGCTCGAACATGGTCGAAAAATTTTTAACCACAATTGAACATCTTGGCCGTTTCTACCAAGTTGAAAATTTTCGACTAGTAGGAGAAAAAATTTAAGATGGTGATTGAAAAATTTTAACCACAGTCAAATGCTGTTTCAAACCGCATCGAACATATTTAGTTGTCAATCTCGGCCGCACCTCCTTCGCTTGATCTTTTTCTACCATGAATGAAAAATTTTATCGAGGTCGAGACTCAGGACAGTTTTGGAATTCCAAAAGTTTTATCAAATAAAAGTCCTAGTTTTGTAGATAATTTATATTTTGTCTATTTTTTCATTAAATACTTTAAAAGATGGTCAAAATTAGTAATGCTCACTACACTTGTTTGCAAAGCACCACTATAAATGGAGAATCGAGTTTATTAATTAATTTCTGTCTTTTAATTAATGTAAATTTGGAATCAACTCACAAATTATATACTAAACTTAGAGCATTGCTGAGCATTATTGTGCATAGACATTTTAGTCTTTATAAGTGAAAACATAAATCTATAAAGTACTATTGATAATAATTTCTTTAAATTTAAATTTATACTTGCAAGAGGCATTTGATTAAGTAGTTTTAAAAGACCCACATTAAAGAGGACAATTTCTCCCAATTTTCATTTACATTTGATACATCTATCTATATATAATAAGCTTGAATAAGCAGTCAGGCATACTGCACTTCAACTTTTATTTTTTTCTTTTTATACCCTTTTATTTGTTTTGAATTTTAATAAAAATAAGGCTAATTTAGTAATTTTGTTTTTGTCTTTTTATTATATAATTTGGTTTTACATTTACATTTTTCCTTATAATTAAGCTTTTTAAAGCTACTTTCATATTCCTTTTTTTTTAAATTTATTTAATTCAATTTATTTATTTTGAACTGTTTTTTTTTTGAAGTCTTATTCTGAACTATTAAAATTTTTTTAAAAATTTCCTACGGGGCACGTGCCTTAGGCACGCATTCCAATACTAGTTTTTTAACAAGTGAAAATACTTAGAGCTTGTTTAGATTCAGTTCTAATTTTTTGTTTAAATAAATAGAAACAAAAGTAAAAATTTTGTTTTGATTTTCAGTTTTTTATAAATAAAAAACATGCTTGACAAACTTTATTTCACTATTTGTTTTCAAAAACAATAAAGTGCAAATAATGATAAAGAAAGTTATATAGACTTATATTTGTGTATGAATATACATATATATATGTCCGCACTTGTGTACAAATATTTGTATGTTTTTTTGTTTTTGAAATTTGTTTAAAAAAAATAAATGTGTTAGAAATTTTTTATTACCACTTTTTCTGAAATTTTTGGTAACAATTTTTAAAAACAAAGAACAAAAACGAGGTTGCCAAGCAAACTTCTAAAAAAAGTTTCTATTTTTCTGTTTAAAGAAATAAAAAACAGAAAACGAAAGTGAATCCAAACAAGCTAAAACACTATGTTTCAATATTAAATTATCTTAGACTTTATTTCTCTCTCTCATAACAACAAAAAAAGAAATAAAGATAATTATCTAGCCTTTCTTTTCTTTCCAAAAAAAAAAAAAAGAAAAAAGAAAAAGCAAACTATGTAGCTGCTTTGTCTTGGTGTAACCAAGGCGTGACACAAAAACATATAAATTGAATGTGAACTACTTAAATAAAGCCCTCTTATTTTCTCTCCTCACAAAAACCCTAACAGCTAAAACCCGAATCCAAAAAAGAACAGAGGCGGTGGAACTCGAGAGTTTGAGGCAGAAACCATGGCTAAATCCATGAGATCGAAGAGAGAGAAACGGCTTAGGGCTATTCGGAGGGAGATGGTGGAGCCAATCTACGAGAAGAAAGAAGCTGCGAAGCTCGCCGCCTTGGAAGCCGCCCTCGCCGCCCCTAAGCTCCCTGTTACGCCCTCGCCTAAACCCACCTCTTCAATGGAGCTCGCAACCACCAGTACCGCTATAACCACATCAAACAACAACATGGGTATTTTCTCATTTTTCATTCTACGACTGGGTTTCCATTTTCAATCGCTTGAACCTTTCGGATCATGAATTATGTTGAATCCTTTAATTTATGTCTATTTGTATGAATTCGGTAGTTTTTATTGGTCTTAATGCAAAATCGCGTACTGAAATTTGTTCTGTGAATGAATAGAATGAGTTAATAGGTTTTGAAGGGGAGAGTTGTGGATGCCTTTGCCAGAAACACATTTACTTTGGGTTCTAAATTGGGATTTGGTTAGGGTGACACAACTGTGATTGGGTGCTCTGTTCTTGCTATAACTTTTGAGGTCTTCACTTTTCAGTATTAGGACACTCGACCTGATCCAAGTTTTGTGATTATTATTTTTATGAAGAAAATCCCCAATTTTTTTTTTTTTTTTTAAATTTTTTGGTGTTTTACAGATAGTTTTAAAGCGGACGGTAGTTATACTAGGAATTTGGTTTCTTTTTGGTTCTGTTTGCTATTTTTTATTCAGTAGCTAACTCATATAAACATGAGGCGTATTTGATTAATAAATGGAAAGCAAGCTTCCAGATTTGAACTCAAGACAGCTACGAGCTGGTTTAAGGGGTTTTGGAATATTGAACAAAAGAATAAAAGTTGTTTCCAATGCTTCCTTTCATACTCGTAGTTGTAGGTGATGTTAGCAAAGGAGTTGTTTTGTCTGTATTGTTGTGACTTGTAAAGCATGGAATGTTAAATAATTTGCAATTGGGGGAGATAAAGGCCCGGATTGGTTCGCCTATTTGAATGTGTGTATTTGAATGAAAATTATGGAATGTTTTATAATTGAAATGGGAGACATTTGAATGGAAAAAATAGTGGAATATGTTATAATTAGAATGAGAGCATTGGAATGGACTATTCAAAAACACCTCCCTCCTTCTATTCTCATTCAAGACACAAAAACACCATTTCAATGGTTAATTTTTCGGATGGACTATTTGAATGGAAAAGCTGAATTGTTGAAACAAACACACATTCTAAAAGATCATTTGAATGGAAAAACTGAATTGTTGAAACAAACACACATTTAAATGGATTTTTCATTCTAATGGAATGGAATAGTTGAAACAAACGGGCCAAAAATCTCGCGGATACTTTCTCATTACAATAGGAGGACACTGTTTGAGTTGTCACTAGGATATTTTGGTCGTACAAGAGCTGTTGGTGAGTGGCTTTGTACACCGGAGGATGTATTAGCCCGGAAGGCAGTGGAATTTTTGGAATTATCACTCTACCCCACTTACTTGGCCAGAACAAAAATAAAGGAGCCCACTTGGGTAAAAGATTTAGAAAAATGCAAGAGCCTTCTGGCCTTGTGTAGCTTGAAAATTTCTACGGCTTTCCATGGAGGGAACTATTCTTACTTTTGCCCGAGGAAGGGATATGCTGTACAGTTTCAGTATTCATGTCTTGTCCTTTATAGAATTTGAATTTGGCATTTTTTGTTCAAATGTCTGTAGCTATATAGACTATAGTCTGTATTTCGTTCTCTGGACTTGTTGCTTTGAGTATCGCCATTGAACTTGAATTTTCAGTTGAAACATATATAACATCGGCATATCGTAATATGGATTTACTTTTGCTATCCTTACTACGTGTATGTATGAGCTTTCAGTATTGGCATAGAACAATCTTGTGATAGTAATTGAAACATGTATACATGGTCTTAGTCGTCAGCACCTCAATTTTTATTTTTGCTATCAGCTACTTACCTTACTATGTGTGTGTATGTTCTTGTAACAGATGTGGAGGTGGCCGATAACAATCAAAACAACGGTTTACTGAAGCCTAATGGGGGCATAGGGAAGATGTCCAAAAGGCAGTTCAAGGTGGGTAAACGAAGGCGTCATGGAAAGGGGAAAGGCAAGGGCAAGGTCAAGAAGCGTCACATTTAACTCTTTCAAGCTTGTTTTTCAACTAGCTTTAATATTTTCCTTTGCCTTGTATTCTGATTTTGTTTCTAGGATTTAAAGATCCAATTTGGATGTAGATGTGACATATTTTATGTCATACATTGCTCAGTTCTCTAGCAGCTCGTAAAAGATTAATCATGCTCGTGCAGATTGAGATTAACGTCATATTTATTGATTCGATTTGCAATGATCTTTAGTTGGAAATGGAGGTTTGACTGCAAGATAGTATTCAATTGAACTCTAAAATCTTGTATCGAGAGAAAGGCGAGTAAAAATAAAATTTAAGGTGAGATGATTTATGGGAAATATCAAGACAAGGTGGCTTTATTGCCACACCCCGTGTATATGCTTCCTCGCACCATTTTAAAAATCATTTTCTCAACTAAAATTTTAAATTTTTAATAGTAATTGTTGTTCCTTAATTAACCTTCAATTTGTTTGTATATTTTTTCCCCCCCATTCCTCTCTTCTTCTTCTTTTGTTTTTCTGTTTCTTACCCTTTCAATCCAATAAATCATTTAGTTGATTTCCCGTAGACTATAAATCAGTAGTATTTTTTGACAACTATAAGTTAATTTGGAACTGTAAGTTAACCTCTAATATTGAAAACTCATGAGAAATTTACACCTGGTACTCGCTTTTTAAAATTTTTTTCATAAATACCTATTTTTAATTTTTCTTTCAAAAATACTCATTTTTTTGGTCCACATTTTATATGCAAAATATGAGTGGTCTACATTTATAATGTAAAATATGAATTGTATATATGTTAAAATATTTTCCAATGTTTAGTATAATTTTTATTCATGAAATGTAGACCGCGGTATACATTTCATGTGTAAAATAGTGGTGGTCTACATTTCTCCAAAAAAGTATAAAAATAGATATTTATGAAATAAAATTGAAAATAGGTATTTATGAAAATATGGTTTTAAACATGGGTATTTATCAATTTTCCCAAAACTCATTCATACATACGTATTATTTGCACCTAGTACTCCAATTATAACTTTGCATTTGATGAGATTAATTGATGAGATGCAAATGAAAACAAGAAAACAAAGTTCCTCAAGGCGTTTACTGGATTGCAACTTAGCATCAAAAAAAGAAGAGGAAAAAAAATACGGAGGGCTTCTTACAAAATTCTAGTATGAAGGTCCAAACAATTGAAAAATGTTGAATTTTTGAAAAATTCCAAAATAATTCGAAAAATACCACTCTCAAAACTACATTTTTTCTTCAAATTTATTATTTTTCAAATGTTCTCGAGATGACTAGCTAGGTTACTTAAAGTAACCAATCAAGTTACTTGAGGTAATTAGAGTAGTTACCTTAATTAACTATTCACCTCATGTATCTCATTAATTGTTAAAATATGTTATTAATTTGACCGTTCGCCGCAAATATCTCATTAATTGGTAAAATGTGTTATTTTCTTAGAAAGTATTTTTAAAAGTGATATTTTAATAAATATGGAATTATTTAGAAAAATTTAAAATCTGGGTATTTATTTTTTATTTTTGAAATTTTATCACATAAAATAAAATTTTCTTAAAAATGAAAGATAGAATTTATATTCTGTTTAGTATTTCATATCTCGAGCATATATATCTATTACTATATTAGAAAGGGGAATATGCTTTGGAAACGGGCCATTATTGCAACTGCTTTCGCTTTTTTTTTTTTTAATGTTTTTTTCTTTTTATGTGATAAGCTTTCTAGGCTCTCTCTTTTTTTCTTTTTATTTTTTTATTTTTATTTTTTATTTTTCTTAAAGGATCCTTAGCTGTATTTTATTAATAAGAAGCAACATCAGCTTCTAAACCATCATACAAGACAGAAAGAACATGCATCCGATCCCTTAAAAAAGAAACAGTAGATCCTAAACCCACACATGCTAGAGTGACAAGAAATATAGCAACAACTACCGCCTCCTACAATCGAGGTAAGCTTAATAATATTCTCAACAAGAACACCATCAATAGAATAAAAAACACGACACTTAATTGCATGAATAACGTTCAATGCGTCAAATTCAACTGCGCCAATATAAAGGCTACAATCCAAAGCTAAAGAAAGACGACCTCTCACAACCATAACCTCAGCTTGAAAAGCAGAAAAAGCCCCGTCAAATCAAAATAACCGTAAGAGAAAGCATCTACATACTTATTGGAATTACGAATTACTGAACCAAAACCAGCACTGTCTTCCTCTTTGAAAGTCGTATCCGTGTTCAACCTCAACAAACCAGAAGCCGGTGGTACCCAACATTTGTAGAAGTCGAGATGATCACTGTGCCAGAGATGAAGGAACAACAACCTGGTAACTTGATAAAATATGAGTGGCACTATCAAGAACAACAACAGAAAAAGAAAAGATATTATCAAAAACGAATTTGTTCCTCGCTCCCCATAAACTCTAATAAATACAGCAAAACACCTCAAAATCATCACTCCCTAACCTTTCAGCAGAAAAAATACAAAACCTCCAAAAGTGAAACCATTAAAATTTGAAAGCTTTAGCCAAATAGAGCTTTCCAACCAAACCTAACGGGCATGAGGACAGAGCCAAAAGGCATGGATAGAGGAATCTTTAGCAAGTTTGCACTAAGGACACCAGGCCAAATAAGGCACTTCATGTTTTCTAAGATTTTATCTAATCAAGAGAGCTTCGTAAAATGCACGCCAAAGACAGATTCTAATCTTAGAAGGAAGAGAGCACTTTCATAAACTTTGCCACCACAAGAAATCTGTACCAATAGTCAAGCTCTCCTCATCAAAACAAACAACACAAGCAACTTTATAACCATATTTTACAGAGAACACACCGGAGGGGTCGAAATGCCATACCAAGCGATCAGGCTGGCATTTGGAACTGAGAGGAATTCGGTTGATAACATCAACATCTATGGGCCAGAATACCTGCTCGAGGGAAGGGATATTCCACTTATATCAAGAATGAAATCATTCACACTCCAATTGTCCAAAAAGTAAGGAAGTCGAGTTATAGGCCTGAAAGTCTGGGATATGGAATCCAATGATCCACTAAGAGACAAATATTAGAACCATCACCTACCCACCACCAAAGACCTAATCTTAATAGCTCTATACCCCAAACAATACTATGCCAAACATAAGAAGCATTAGACCCTGCAACAATATCAAAAACTGAACCACGAGCAAAACTCTTGGCATGTAGGACCTTCGCCATAAGAGAACCCGGAAACTGAATCGATCACAAAGATTGCTAGGCAATCATCGCCTGATTAAACTTACTTAAAGCTCGAAAACGCATTCCCCCTTTGTTCTTCTGCAAAGAAAAGAGATCCCCACTTACCTAATGGATTTTAGATTTGCCCTTGCTACCACCCCTCCAATAATTACAAATCATTGAGTCGAACTCCCTACATAGAGTAATGGGAAGTTTAAAGTTACTCATTGTGTAAGTCAGATTAGCTTGAGCTATAGCTTTAATCAAGACTTTCTCTCCTCTGCAGAAAAAAGACTACCACCCCAGCTCCGGAGCTTATTTTTCTCCTTAACACCATTGAAAGTACACTTTTTATTACGACCCAAAAAGGTCGAAAGCTCCAAGTATGTATCATGAGTATGACTAACAGAAAAACCCAGAACTCCAAAAAGAGTTAACCCATTCTTGAGCAACGTTCGAACTCAAATTTACCGCGGATTTTGCAAAGTTAATTTGCTGACCCAAAGCTGCTGGAAATTCCGAAAAATGATTTCAAAAAATAATTTTACCCAAAATAATTTTCGCAATTTTGTAAACAAATCAAGAACACAGCGGAATTAGTATAAAATTTTTCTTGAAACTTTACAAAACAAAACATAGGATCATTGATCTAACATAAATGAAGTCATGGATCTTGGTTTAGATAAAACTTAGAAGTACTTTACAACCATTGAGTCTTTCCGTCTATTCTCCAGAGCCCGTTAAATAATCCGGTGTATGGGCATCTTCCTGATTCCCAACAAGAGATGTACGGACGATTCGGAAGCCGCTCTTCCTTCTCCTTTTTTTCTCTCTGTATCATGTTAAGCATAGTTACTGTGCATGTAGTAGGTGTGTGACTATTGTACAGAGACTTAGGAGAACTTTTCTCCTAAGTATTAAAGAGGTGTAAATACTATTGGGCCTATTGGGCTCAACTGACCATTCAATTAATTATTGTGCTATATGTGAGCTAGACAGGGGACCTTATGGATCCAAGTAGTCTAAGCTCCAATGGACCAACTACCCACATTCATCATTAACTCTTAATTATAGCTGGACCTTGTCCATTAATATTGGGGCACTCCATTATAGGCTCAATATTGCACTTTTAGACTAAATGTTATATATTTTTTGTGAAGCTAATTAACAATTTAATTAACTTGATCTATTTAGCATATACTATACCTGTAGATATATTCTCGATGCAATGTCGTACTAGTAAGGTGAAATTACTGTATTACCCCTCTAGTACATATTTACATTTGAGTTGCTATTTTTCATCTAATGGACAATAATTAACTACGGTATTTGTAACTACCCATACAAACACAGTCAAATTCACAAAATAAATACCTGGCATCTAGTTTTTATTATCCAAGTCCTTGAAAAAGCTCAATATGATATTATATACATGGTGTCTAAATCATGAAGGGCGTTTTTGTCAATTCACAAATCTTATCTTCTAAGATATCGGAGTTTGAAACATATAATCGAAACTAGTTCTTTAGTATGTCAAAAAGATAAAACTCATGAAAATAAGTCTGACAATCACTAGGATTAAGATAATCTTGCAATAATGCTAGATTAGTGAAAGAGAGAATATTGAGTTACGATACTTAACCTCAAATTCTATTTTCATTTATTCCAGTTTAATGCACTTATTGCTTTTTTATAACGCATTAGTATTTCTATCTGAAGTTAGACACTTCGATGATTGGAGACTTCATCAATCCTACTGAAATAGACAACACCACAATCTATGGCAAAATAAAGTATTCCACCTTTATTTGCAGAATGTGAACTCTTTATTTAGACATAATGAAATAAAGAATTTAGTCTCCCATATGTGAATACTTCACATGAACAATTTTTTATTACTCATTATTAGTCATAGAAACTTTTAGACGTTTGCATAATAAAAAACGTAAACATCACATGTATATAATTGGGACATAATATAGAATTTATTGACAATAAATATATAACACTTAAATCTAATAAACATTGTTTAAAATACCGAACAAAAAAACTGCTTTCTAGGGCATATTTCTAACAGAAGCTTGTTCATAAATAGTCAGTGTCCTTTTCACCTCAAAACCTTTCTAAAGAGAAGCCTTACAAAATACCAAACTATTATTAGCAAAGAACAAATGGCTAAGGATTGGTCCACCTCTAGAACAAATAAAACCATAAAGAGAGTGAGACGCAATAGCATGATGGAAAAGAGAAGAGTGACCCTCTACACAAAAGAGGAACATATAGGGTGACAAAGGATAACCTTGACGAATTCCTCTACTGGGGATAACACAGCCTCGAGTATTACCATTGAAAACAAATGAAAAATGGGAAGATTCTTGACAATCCCGAATCATTCTTATCCACTGAGCACTCATTCTCAACTTTTCAAAAATAGCAACTAAAAATCTCCGCTCAACTCAGTCATACACTTTACTCAAATCTAACTTCGAAGCTGCAAACCCTACTTTAGCACCAGTCTTCCTTCTAAGAGAATGCATAGCCTTAAAATCGACAATTACATTATTAGAAATAAGTCGATTAGGAACAAAATCACTTTGCTCCATGGACATAATATGAGGAATGACAACATTAAGACGATCAACTATTATCTCAATGATCACTTGTAAACTACATTACAAAGACTAATACTCTATTTTTATCCTCTAAGCCAACCGACAAATTTTTCTTGGGTCAATGAGAGGCTTTTGCAAATGTTGACAATTTTTCTTGTTAAGTTTCAAATTTCAATCTTTTAATCAGCAGGAGTTTCTTTCTTTCAACTAAAATAAAGCACAAAGGAAACAGAAACCGGATAAAAGAAAAAAAATCATCAGACAATAGTTATTTTTATTTTTGGTTTTCAAGTGGATGAAAGGGTGACAATGTTCACAAGATGTTGTCTGAAAAACTTCCTTACCCTATTTCACAATTTCTAAAACAAAAAGCACATTATGAACAATTGTTGTCAACCAAGCTCTAAATAATAAAATAAGAAAAGAACAAATCAATGAGTATCTATGGGGATGTCAAGAGGATGATCTAGAGTTGGCATGTTTGGCACGAACCATCAAACTAGCACGTTATGCTCGTGCTAGTCCAATGGTGTAAACCTCAGGTCTAACAGGGGCCACATGTTCTTCGGGAAAAAAAAAGAAAAAGAAAAAAAAAAGAGCCAACATGCATACTCCCCAAAAAAAAAGTCCACATGCATTGGGGCATCCCGCGTCATGCACGAAATGTAATAAACTCATATAGACACTGTGTCAGGCCCAATGGGTCCAACATGCTACATATCACAATGTTTTGCTCCATCGGTCTTCTTAGGCTTATCAATCTTCCAAATTTTTTGAGTCACTTAAAAAAATTTTAATTTTGTCAACAACATAGCTATGTGTTTAGAGGTTCAAAATAAAATTAATGAGAAATAAACTAAATAGTAATATATTTATTAATGAGTAAAGTACGATGATCGATTAACAATCCATTTAAAGAAGAAATCTATCATTATATTTTCCTAAATAGATATATTAAAAATACATTAATCATGTATAACACCAATTATGGGACCAAATTCATATAAACTTTAAATCACAAAAATATAACATCACTTTTCGGTAAAGGAGATATATAGCATTTATGTATTAACAAATTGTAAATAAAATGGGTAATGTGCATGGTTATATCCTGCTGACTCACTAGCTTAAAAATATTATTCTGCATGGCCTACCACTAGTGTCATGTCTATATACCATCTTGTCTCTAGCCTGTTTTATTCATGCATCGTGCCAAATAGGTGGTCCGACCCATTTGACATCCACGTACAGATGACAAATCTGTTTTCTTCTGTGTAAATTACCAAGAGCATAGTAGTGCTATATTATTACTTGTATGACCCACCCTGGTAATTGTTCGTAGTGCTTGCACTATCCCATTTATATTCTCTTCTAAAATGGTAATTAATTATTTTCGCCATCCACAAATATTAAACCTTAATGATTGGGACACTAAAAAATTACACCAAAAAGTTATACTAATAAAATAGCATCTATTTAAACTATTATTTTATCTATGAGTGGGACCACACTATTCAAATTTTAGTGCTTGATATGAATGCTAACTCATGGGGTGTAAACTTTTGGTATAAGTTATTGGTGTCCCTAGTGTTACTCTAGTATTTTACCTACGTGGAGAAAGAATCACATATATCTGCTCAGACTTCGCAAATAACGACTTAAAAAAAAACGTTGCATATAACGAGTGTATAATAATCAACTAGTTCGGTTAAATCTAAGCCCATGCATATTTGGGAAGTAGTCTAAAAAAACCGTTAGTTAACACTAACCTTTAGGCTTAGTCTCCTTTGAGTTACTGGTTTGGTTGTAAAAGGGGAACATCTCGTAGCGAACATTACAGCTAGGGAGCAGAATGGTTGCTCCTTCCTTTCCATCACAACACAATGGAATCAATCCAATTGCATCCTTAAGACACCTTTCGCATTGTTCGCTGGACAGGTCCGGCGTGCACTGAAGAAGGCTGTAGATTGTGTTAACCGCCGAAACTTTGGTCTCTTTCGTCCGAAACCTTTTGGCCCCATTCGCCGCCTCAGTCAAAGCAAAGCCACTCATTATAGCCTCCTTTAGAGCCTTTCTAAAGCTCTCTTGTTTGGTCCCGTTCCATGGATCCACTAACGTACTATTGGGATCTTCTTCCATTACGTTGAAGAAAGATCGATCGGAGTATCGTAACATGCACTCGTCGTACCATAAAACCGCCTCCTTTTGTAAAGGGCAGCGTGTTAGGAAAAAGTTGGAGACTTGAAACACGTAAAGAAGTACGCTTTCTTTAAAGCGATATTTGCTCCCTCTCCGTAGAGATTGCTTTGGGTTTCAATAGCAAATAGCTCTCAGGATATGACAAGCCTCACGTA
>JXTC01000164.1:117931-136415 GCA_002914845.1 Trema orientale
TCACATCTTTTCAGAAAAGTCACATCTTTTCAGAAAAGTCACATCTTTTTCAGAAAAGTCACATCTTTTCAGAAAAGTCATATCTTTTTGAAAAGTCACATCTTTTTGAAAAGTCACATCTTTTTGCACTTATAGTTAAACAATTCCAACACAGCGTTCATTCGCTTCGTCGGTAGCAGTGGCGACGCAATCGTGGCAGGCGTCAGCGTCCACGTCGCCGCGGCAGAGGTAGCTGCCGTAGACTCTAGTGGACGGGCCTCCGCCAGCTGTGATTTGATAGAAGTCTTTTCCGAGTTTGGAGGTTGAGTAGAGGGACGAGAGGAGGCTGTTGAGATTGGATTGGTAAGCACTGTTGGGCGAGAAAGTAGCTGTGTTTGAGCAGAAATGGGAGCGGTGAATTGGGATTGTTTCGCCGGTGAGGCTAAGTATGAGTAATATCGTAAACGTTATGAGGAAGTAGACATGATCTAAAAAGGGCATTTTGAGGATCAAAATTTTAGTCAAGAGAAACTCGGTTTGTGGAGTTTTGTCAATTCTTCTCCTATAAGAAATGTTCTTTATTACTTTTCTTTTGTTGTTCTCTCCCTTTTGCTTTTTTATCTTGTCATTTGATAATATATAATAGATGAATATGTGAATCATATTAAAAGGGGATTGGTTGGTATATGATTTTCTATCTTTTATTTATTTATTTATTTGTTATATTTTTGATGTGCTATGACGTTTATTAAGTTATGTAACTGGCCACTAATTCAGCTAGCTGGCACCACAAACTTTATTTTGCATGTTATTTAAACTTTTTTAGATGATGTTGCCTTTTTACCACTTTATCTATCGCTTTCCTTTTAAAGAGCATCATAGAAACAGAGGTGAAAGATTCATAGAAACAGTTAAGTCAATATGAAAAGAAGAACCTTTCAAAAAAAATATATAGGCGCGTCTACAGTAGGGGCGTCCCTACGTAGGGCCCTGTCTATTCACCGTTGGATGAAAATCTGTATATAAATAGATTTTCTATATATTCTCGTTATTCTCCACAGATTTCCATCCAACGATAATTAAGACATGACCCTACGTAAAGACGCCCCTACCGTAGCCATTTCCAAAATATATATGAAAAGAAGAAAAACTACACTCTCCCTGCTTTATGATTATCAACTTTCCTACATGCTTCTTTGGTTGATTTGTGATCATTCTCCACCACTGGTTCTCAACACGTTTTGTTATTAATAAAAAAAAAAATGTTTTATTTAGAGAAAAAAAAAAGAAAAAAAAAAGAGAGCACGGATGACCTGACAAAGTGTCTAGCTTTTCAGGATAGCCAGTAGAAATTAATGGGGAAGTCAATGACACAAAAAAATTAGTTTAGATTCCGTGCAAAAATTAATCTTATTTTTTATTTTTGCAAATAAATACCTCAGGATTAAAAATACCCTCCTTTAACAAAAAGACCATTTTACCCTTATTGAACTGATTTATATATCTTTTAAGTTCATTTTTTATGTATTTCTTTTTTTAATTTTTCAATTAAATTGATGTTGTAATAATCAAAATAATTTCTTAGGTTCGACGAAGAAGAAGAAGCGTATAGAAGTGAGAACAGTAAGTACATCACCATCTATGGCTACCTTAGCCTTCAACAACCCCTCACATTCACAGACCCAAAATTGTGCACACCCAAAACCCCCGAATCCAAATCAAAATCTCAAGTCGGTTTGTGCCCAACTCTACAACCCAACTTCTCAGACCCTTTCATTCTTTAAAAGGTTCTCATACTTAGAAACCAACAAAAATTAATTAATAATAAAAAACAATAACTCAAAGATGGACCTGTTTTAACTTTGCTCCAAGAAGATGATACTAGCTTCTTCATTATTAAAGTTGCTCCAATTGAACCGTATAACAAAACCCACAAATGGTCGTCTAAGTCGCAAATGAAGTTTTTGTTGGTTGCTTGTTGGAGCTCTATGAAGAGGATGGTCCTAGAGAGACGTGAGGAGAGAGATAATAAAAACCATAATTAAATTCTCAAACACTCATAATAACTAATTCAAACCCAAAATAAAAATAAGGCTAGTAAATAACTAAAATTTTCATATGAAAAAAACCTTTGGTATATCGACAAAATCAATTTAAAATCCCCAACATCATCGTCCATCCCCATAGCTTCCTCTCCTTGATCAAACCCAAACCAAATTCTCCATGATATCTATATGGTTGAATCTTAATCTAAAGGCTTGATGGCTCAGTTGTGGTGCTGGGCAAAGGGGTGGTCAAGTGGGTGTTGTGGGTGTTCTGATGCTCCAGTAATCTATAGCGACGAGGGCTTGTTTCTTGCAGAAGCCCCCAATTTGTTCAGAAGGGCTTGAAACCCAATCCCAATCTGTTTGTTTTCCTTTTTCTTTTTCTTTTTTTTTTTCAATTTTTTACTTTCTTGTTTCTATTTTAAATGAAAAATGCAAAAGTGAATTAAAAAACAATATAAAAACGCATATTACTATTTATAATCTTTTTTTTAATCAGTATAAAGGGTAATTTGGTCATTTTACTGTATACCCTACCTAAATATCAAGGGTGGCTCTATTGCCACACCCTTGTTTGCTCTTCCTACCCTTTTTTCTGAAAATAATTTTTAAATAAATACTAATTTCTTAATTTTTATCTACTCATCATTCTTAATCCCAAAACAACCCTTCAAAATAATTGATAAAATTTACACCCATTAATATTTAAATTTCTTACATTATCCTATAATTCAACCTCATTGTTTCATATGGATNTACGAAGGATTTGTATTTTTCTTTTTAGGGCATATTGTTATCTTTTCGACATATTTCTTTTAGAATTTTTAACTTTATTTTTATCTGCAGTATTTTTGCTGGTGAGGGGGTGTGTTAAGAGATTTGTTCTTCTTTAAATGTTATGTTTGGGCATTGACGTAATTTTTATTAAGATTTTTATAGAAATAGCATTTATTCATTGACAAAGGGTGTGAAGAGTAAACATAGGTGTGGCAATAGACCCACCCAAATATCAAATGTCTGATTAGTTTTTTCAACAAAAAAATTTAAATAAGGTATTTTTATGCTATTAACCCTTAATTTTTATCGAGTCTTTTCTGGATGGTTAGGACAATAATGGGGAAGGTCATTAATTTTTATGGAGTTTTCACAGTTGGCTAGTACAATAATAAGGGAGGTCTAGTTATATATCCCGACCAGAAAAGACAAAGTTTCTTGACTTTGAGGTCAATCATGTATTAAGAATTCAAATTCTTTTTATTAGATAAAAAATTAAATTATAAAAATAATTCTACAACTTTGGTTGAATATCCAGTTGACCGAAACCAAATCAATCTAAATATTGCAGAATCTGATTGAAACACGACTACCGTGGGCAAATTTAATGTCTTTTATTTCTCATTCTCGTTCGTCTTCTTCGTTTGGAAAAAAATCTGAAAGTTCGGAGTTTCTTTTGGCTTCGGCGACACGCAAATGCAAAGTTATTTTTTTTTTTTCGAGGTGGGGTACGAGTAGCGATTAAGGATGGATTGATTTGTTGGTGAGGAATGAGAAATATTTCGAATCAGTATAAAAGAAAAAACAATAGATTAGACCTTAAACCCACAATAGAGACACAATGAACAAATTATGGCTTTAATATTGTAATATTTTTTTTTGCAGTCGATCCATACCCATCAAATACAGTCATATATCTATTAAAATCGTTGAATCGACTTACTCTTGATGAAAACCCATAAAGAGAAAGGTGAATAATTGTTTGTAGATCGAAAATGACAGTTGATTGAAGTCGGAGCAACTAAGATCAAAATTCAAACATAAAAAAAAAAATAGAAAAAGAGATTGGGAAGGAACATAAACCGTTTCAACAAATGAAGAAGAAGATAGGGGAATAATCCAATATATTCCAATTTACTATTCATTGTAGGGGTCTGTTAAATGGTTAGATCGATTATGGTCAGTTTGATGGGGTTGTTGTGCTAGGACCGAATCATGGGGTCCTGTAGTAGAATTTCCCTCTTTTTTATAGCAAAAAGAAAAATGAAATTATGCAACTCTCTTTAGCTTTTCACTCTTGGCCTTTGAAGAGAGTCTAATTCTGAACTCAATGCTTGTGTGACTGGAACCAAAAAAAAAAAGGGCAGAGCTAGCTCTATCGGCAGTTTTGCAGGTGATATTTGACAAGTTGGCTAGTTTTGGTCTGGACAAGTCCGAGAGTATCTTGGATTTCAAAGCTAACATGGAGGAGTTGCAATGTACCTTGACAGACAGTGTTCATTCGCTTCGTCGGTAGCGGTGGCAGCACAATCGTGGCAGGTGTCAGCATCCACGTCGCCACGACAGAGGTAGCTACCGTGGACTGCAGCGGACGGGCCTCTGCCAGTTGTGATTTGGTAGAAGTCTTTTCCGAGTTTGGAGGTTGAGTAGAAGGATGAGAGGAGGCTGTTGAGATTGGATTGGTAAGAGCTGTTGGGCGAGAAAGTAGTTGTGTTTGAGCAGAAATAGGAGCGGTGAATTGGGATCCAGTGAGGCTAAGTATGAATACCGTCGTGAGCATTACGAGGAAGTAGACATGATCTAGAAAAGACATTTTGAGGATCAAAATTTTAGTTAAGAGAAACTCAGTTTATGTAGTTCTGTCAATTATTCTCCTATAAGAAATGTTCTTTATTACTTTTCTTTTATTGTTTTCTCCCTTTAGCCTTTAGCTTTTTATCTTGCCATTTGATAATATATAAGGTAAATTGGGGGAAATGCCCCCTTGTTGATAGTAGACTTTGAACACTACACCCCTCTTAAAATTTTTTGGCTAAAATTACCTCTTTTCAATAAAAGTCTTGTACAATGGCAAATATGACCCTCGTAAAAATAAAGGAAAAAAAAAAAAAAAGCAAAAGAATCCCATAACCTTTTCTTCTTCATTGTGATTTTCCTCCCATCTCCCATTTTGTCTCCATCTTCTTCCCGTATTGTTTCTTCTTCTTCACCATTTTCACCTCATTTCAGCTAGAAGCTTAGAGTCACCAGTCTAAAGTCCCGATTTTGTACTTTTAAGAGTGAAAAATATGGCCCTCGCCGTCATTACATTTTCAAGTTCGTGTGTCCTCTCATTTCAATGTTTAAATCTTTAATGGAGTAAGTAAAAAATAATTTCAAAAAAATCCTTTTTTGTTAATATGAGTTTGATTTGTAGATTAAAAGTTATTTTCTAGTAGGACTTGAAACTATAGTGAAAAATAGAAAGTTTTTGGTCAACTTTTGAGCATGAAAAGCACAAACTGAAAAATAAGTTGTAAAACAGTGAGATTCATTGCGAAGAAAAAATCCAGATTGGGATAGACTGGGGTGTCTAGAACTCGACAAATTATACTTATCAAGTACACTTGACAGTATTGTCAACAATTGTTCATTTGCACTATATCAACAATGCTAGATATATCTGTCGATCCATAGGTTAACTACTATCGACAAGGCACTAGACATTATCTCGACTATACTAGACATACTGTCTATCATTCTCGACAGTGTAGTCGAGCATCGAGATAATTTCCAGAGTATAAAAAAAATTACTCGATAACACAATCGTGTGACTCGACATGGTGTCTAAAAAAGTCGATAATTATGTCTATACAATAGATATTATTGTCTAGCAACTAAAGACTTGTTTAACTACTAGAAACACATGTTTAGTAACTAAAGACACATGTCTAGCCATTAGAAACACATGTCTAGCCACAAAAAAATATGTCAAATCTAACAAAATATATTATTTTATGTTTACTAATATATAGTTCTTCCTTTATTTTCTAATTTATTGTTTATTCAGATATGTCATCAACACTCATAATCATATTATATGATGGCATTTGGAAAAAGAACGAAGTATCTTAGAATGGAATAGAAAGAGACAATGATCAAGATACATTGTGGTAAAAAAAGAGGAGTGATGTTGCATTTTTTTGATAATGTAATAATAGTTTTAGATAATATAATTCTCCGGAATTTGAGTGGATATAAAAAGTTCGTCCAATTGAGTATCCTAAATTTTTACGTATCCAAATTTTATCTCTGTTATTCCAAACCCATTTAGTAGGAAATTTTGTATATGAAAGTTGTCGAGGTTCTGTACTAAGTTTATTAATTTCCATCCATTCTGTTAAAGTTGTTTTTTGAATTCCTGATTATCTAATTATATTATCAAGACGTTGATTTGAGTGAAGTCTTATATTTTACATACGTGGTAAATGAATTATTAATTTTGTACTGTTGAATTTCTATGATGTATAAGATATTCATATAATCTCTACGTAGCTTCACATGGTGTTATATATTGACAATTAATATAGTTTTTTATCTCATCGACTTCTTTATAAATAGTTTGTCTAGGTTCTTCTGTATATATATTATCTTCTATTACTGCTCTTATTCTATCTGGAACTTTTATTAAATATTTAAATAAAGATTTGATTAATATATATTGTGAGCATATTTCAATATTTATATGAGCACAAAATTTTAAACATAAATATTTATTATAAGAAACTACAAATCTATTATCTAATTTAGTACCTTCTTTATGTACATAAACATAAAATGCTGTACGTTTGCGTTTATAATTGATGAATCCATTTTCTTTAATGATTGTTTCATTTTTAAATTTTTTTGGGAATTTATTAGAACAAACTGAGTTTCTCATGTATGGAGCGTTTGTTTTGGTAGTATCACATAGTCCATACAACATGAATTCTACTATGATGTTATATTCTTCTGGATTTTTTTTCAAGATCAGGTATTATAGCTGAAATAAATTTATTGATTTGTGATGTTTCCGACAATTTTTCACCGGGATGTAACCAAAATAAGAAACTATTCTTGGCTAAATAGGAACCAACTAAGGAAGAGGTATGAAACTACAAGCATATGCCAAACATACTTATCAAGCCACCAGGACAACTACCTCAAAATAATTAACATCTAAAAGTGGAAAGAAGTTGGGGATGAGTACGCGAATGCTCAGTAGAGATTTAATTTCAAATTTTTAACCAGAATAAAATACTTACTTCTAAAATCATGCGTGGTTAGTGACATATTCGAACAGTTTTCAAGAAATCCAGTTAAAATCATCGTCCAATGGTTCAAATATTCCAAACTATTATAAAAAATCATTTCAAAAAAGTACATATTATTCAAGTCAAGTATATAACAAGCGATGACATGTCCGAACCACCTAAATTAGTGACCGTAAGTATACAATGTAGTTTGAGCCATCAAATGGGTGACTATAAATGTGAAATGTGGTCTGAAACACCTATGTTGGTGACTATGAGTATGTAATATAGTCCGTGCATCCTAGGTAGGGTACTGTAAGTCCGAGCACCCTAGAGGAGGTACCATAAGTCCGTCGGCCGTGTAAGTGCAATAATGCATGTAATGCTATATAGTTGACATGAATTAAAATATGGATCATTTTCTACAAAATTACAAAACAGACCATGCAGTATTTTTAATTAACAAGGTTTAGTTCTCAAAACTAAATTCCCATTCAATTTAGATTTTTTTATAAATTTTGGCAGTATAATGGCCATTTTTTATCAAAACCCATAAAATCTAATTCTTGCAGAAAAGAATTCAAAAATAAAATATATGGTACGCCAATCAGTGTGACATGTCTCCCAAGTAGTTTAATATCAAATCAGGTTCAAATCCATAAGTAAACACATTTTCTAAATTATTTTACAAAATTTCATATTTGTTTGAAATATGTAAATTCATAATAACCACATTCAAAATTAAGTAATCGAATCCCTGCCTTAAACGAGTGACTAAACCTCCTACGATACTATAGAGCCATTTGTTATTGTTTAACAATCGTTCTGAGGGTCGGGGGTCGTTTTTGAACCCTCGATTGCTCGCTTTGAAATGTCATTTTTTCAATAGAGCCTCAAATCGAGAAACAGACTTTACCACTGAATTCTTAGCATCCATATTAGCTAGGTTAGATATATAACTTGACCAACTCGAACTCGGGCTGAAACCCGACTACGTGGCACGTAAAACGAGGCAAGACCCAAGCCGTTTGTTCTTTCTGTATCCATCACCAAATATAGTCGATATATATGTCATTCTTCATATTTTTATGAGCACATCACAAAATAATATTAATTTTACAGTCTAATAGTCCGATCAAAAAGCCAACTACGAAACTAAATAAACACAAAACTGTCCAACGAAATCGAAATAAAATAGGACAAAATTGAGCTATGAGACACCTACCAGTAAATTGTCCATAAGGGGACGAATTAGATGAGACTGATTTCGGGGTCCATCGTTGTCAGAATCGGCTCTGGCGATCAAAAAACTCCCGTAGTGTGTTTCTATTTTCGCCAGCAATGGGAGGCTCAGGTGGCCCTACAGCTCCGGCGGGCTGCTGTGCGGAGGATGGCGACTAGTTTTCGGGCAGTGGCAGCAGTCGTCGAGGGCCGGAGACACTCCGCAGGGTCGTCGGGCTGAAGGGAGAGAAAACGAGAGAAAGAGGGGGGGGGGGGGGTTGAAAGAATAGATGGGAGAAGGCCACATGTCCCAAATTAAATGGACTGTGCAATTTTTAACTTAAGTTCCTATTTTTCAAATTTTCTTTCAATTACATCCTTTAAATTTGCAATTCGATCCCTTTTTCGAAAATTCTTACATTTTAATCCAATTTTAAATTTTCAAAAATTCTCCCACATTTTATTACAAAAATTGTTAAATGACCAAAATACCTTGTAAAATTAGGGGTTTACAGGTACAACCTTCTTTTTATTATTAAAATTAATTAATTAGGCATCAAGAGTACAAATTTGTAAAAATTTTAAATGTGAGTATAGTAATTTGCAGAATTCAAAAGCTAAGGTATTAATTTATAAGATTTCAAAAGTTAGGATATTACTTTGCAAAAATTAAAATATCAGGGTATTAATTTACAGGAATTCAAAAGTCAAGGTATTTTTCGCTAAACAATTAAAAATCAAGGTACTTTTATGTCATTATATCTTGTATATATTTGTATCTAATAAATGCATTCCCCCAAAAAATTAGCTAGTACTGATGAAAAAAAGAAAGCAAGACTCGTAACATGAGGGGGGCGAAAAGAGTAGGTGGACGTAGCGAAATGTGTATATTGTAAACATATATTAAGTAAGAAGTATTATTTGGTCAAAAAGGAAACACTAGGACCCTTCAAAAAAAAGAAAAAAAAAAAAAGAAGAAACACTAGGATAGGAGAAGATCATAAAAGATTCTAATTTTGCCACTAGGATAGGAAAATATTTTTAGTTGTGCTGAAAGAAAAATATGCGAAAAAACTGTATTAAAGTGTTTGTTAAATTATATGGCTGAATTATTGTGTAAATATAAAATAATCAAAATAAATATTATTATACAATTATGCATACTTATAAAAGAACTTATTAATATTTTTTTTACTATTATGCATATTTGTACATACTAAACACATTAATACTTTTTATAAAAAAAATTTGATATGAAAATAAACTCAATTAAATTAGTTACTCAATTAAATCTATTTTATTCTATTTTATTTTACTTTATTTTCATCTGAATATAAAATTTCAATAAAGAATCAATTTGGTTACTTCAAAATAACTAATATGAAGAATATTTTAGTCAATTATGATTTAAATATATTAGTACTTTTTTAAAAATATTGATATGAAAATAAACTCAATTAAATGTTTCGCATTTTTACTTTTAAGTGAGGATATTTTAGTCATTATGATTTATTCATTAAAAGATAGTGCAGATTCGTGCATCTGTAGCTTTGTTAAAAATTATTAAGTAATCTGATTTTTAGGTTCTTACTAAACACCTTTTGACCCACAGATTATTTGAAAAATACTTTTAGCTTGTTAAAAAGCTAAACCAAACTCAGCCTAAATGTGTTACTATATGTCAAAAGAAACGTTATCAATCACTTTGACCGTAATAAAATTTATTTTGTGACATTATTTTCCTCTTAATTTTGAAATATCTTGCATTAATGTTAATCATACGTTTTTATTGTCTGTTCACTATAAAATATTCCCTTAATTTGGCAGTATTTTGCATTATTGTTAATGATACGTTTTTATAGTCGGTTCAATACAAAATACTCCTCTTAATTTTTGCAGTATTTTGCATTAATGCTAATGATACGTTTTTATGGTCGGTTCACTATCAAATATTAAATATCTTTCCATATCTTTCATTTCGCATATGCATTTGCCATGTGGAGTATTGGAAATAAATCAAAAGAAAAAAGATCGGTTTTAATTTAATAGAAAAAATCGTAAAAAACAGTGTGTGGAGATAGTGCAATCTTAATTAAGATTTAGGAAAATACTGTTCCTTCGATTAAAAAGCAAACATCACGATTGTGGATGACCATGACAGATTCTTATTTTTTTAGGATATTAATTAATGTAATAAGATTACGTTAACAGAAACAAAATCAATCACATAGATTTTTCTAATTTTCAACGAATTTACGTGCAAATAATAGAAACCAAGTCTCCTATTAAACCTCCATATAATGTCATATTAGTCCAGCAGGCTATTCAAGCTTTTTGCTCATCTTTTCATTGTTAGATATAGCTTTCTCTATAGCGCCTTCTGTTGCTTTATCTGATTTGTTTTTAATTGTTTATTTTTTCTTTCACTAGCACATTTGCATTGTTTCAAATTTAGTGTTTATTGAATATGAAAACTTTATCCGGGATTTGAAGAAACACATGATAGTATAAATCATTTTCTGCTGAATTTTTTTATAGTAAATGTGTTTTACATGATAGTACTTGCGATATCATTTTGTTTGTTGAATTTATAATATTCTAGCATGTTATAATGGTGCTATACGCTAATACTTTATGGCACGTTTGGAATGCAGAATAAGAATGGGATTGGATTGGATTAAATTAATCCCATGTTTAGTGCATGCATATGAGATGGATTGGAAAATAATCCATTCCAAAAATAATCCCCTTAGAATGGGATAATCTTATCCTCTTGAGAATTTGGGATTGGGAGGGATTATGAATTTGATTAAAAATAATAGAATGTTTTTGAAGTAGTAATAAATGATACTTTCGAAATTAACTTTTAAAAGTGGTAAAAACAGAAATGGTATTTTTCAAAATATTTTTATAAATCGTATTTTTGCAAATAATTTTACAAAAAATGTCATTTTCCAAAAATAAGTTTTAAAAGTGGTATTTTTCAAAATATTTTTTTAAAATGGTATTTTTGTAAATAAGTTTTTAAAAATGATATTTTTATAAAATTGATTTCTAAAAATGATATTTTTCTAAATTAATTTTTAAAAGTGATATTTTTCTAAATAATCAAACCTCAAAATTTGTAATTTACCTCAAACTATGAAACACACCTATCTTAACAAAAAGTAGCATACCAAACATGGGATAGGATTGGACTATAATTCTATCTTATCCTATCCAATCCAATCCAATCCTTTAAAATAATCCAATCCTATCCTATCCTATTCTGCTTACCAAACGAAGCCTATGTACATCTATAAGCTTAGGGATTAATTTAGTATCTTCGCCCATGGTTGTCGATCGAGAAAAACAACCATTTGTGCAAAATATACCATGTTCCAGAATTAGTGAAAGACTACTTTTCAAAATCATCTAATTTAATCGGAATATAAATTGTGGAGAAGTGTGCTGAGACCAATAGTAAATGAGCTTATCTCTGCGAGGCTAACAAGTAGAGCGTGCGACAATTTGCAACTTAAGACTGTTAGTCGATCATCTCAGATCCACTAAACACACTCAAACATCGCAAAAGGCGATCTTCACATGTATGTCTTTTTCATGAAACCATTCTTTCTCTTTCAAAATAAAAAGATTATATTGTGATCTGTCTCTTTTACTATTGGTCTGATCAGCAACACTTTTCCACCATTTGTTTTTGGATTGAATAAGATGTTTAGAAAAATAGTCTTTTGTTAATTTTGCGACATGTATATATAAGCGTTTTCTACACCAAGGAACACGAAAAAATAATGTAAGCTTTGCTATCCTTTTTCTCTTTATTAATTTGTGGTTCTAGAACATGTTTTCTAAAAGAATAATATCTCGATATATATTCTTCTCTTTTTATATATGTTCTAGAAAATGTAAGCTTTGCTATCTTTTTATCTTTATTAACTATACACGATGTCAATACATTCCTCAAAATCATATCAATAACTGCAAGCCTTGGCTGAGGTCGGTTTTAGTTCCCTCTCTCTTTAAGATATATGTTCTTCTTTTGGGTTCCTTTATGTATTTGAATTAATGTTCTTCTTATTTAGCCGGTCTTGTTTTCTCGCTTGTCGTTGTCAACGGCAACAAGACTCCGGGAGTTGGTTGATTGGACTGTTTTGAAGAGCGCTAGTTTGCGTTGGCAGGTGCGCGGCTCGGTTGGCCCTGGGTCAAGATATGCTGAACCTGGATGAGTAAATTCAGTGTTAATTATAATTGTAACATTATTACTTTCTTCTTTATTTTAGTTATTATCAACTATCAAATTAATTCATCAAATTCTCTCAGCTTCTTCTACTATTATCCCTAATGCTTTAGGGTATACAATTTTTTGATTTGTGATTTTGAATACAAAACTGCTAACTATCACGGTCGTATAATTCCTCCGAGTGTCGTTCAAAAAAATTCCTCCGAGTGATGTTGCTTCAAACGTGTCTTTGTAGTGGGGCCCACATATCTTATTTTCTTTTATTAAGATTATAAAGCTTGTCGTAGACTCTGTAGCTGCTCAACCCAAATGCACTAGATTCCGGTATTCAAGAACGGAGGAAGCTCTAAACCAAAACACCGAAATGCTTTGAAACCCGTCAACAGAAAATCATTAATCTTCCTCGAGCTTTTTGATTCGTCTTTCATTTTGTGGATTCCGAAGTTTGATAGCATAATAGAACTTGGCTGCCAGCTCCATTGTTTCAAATCCTGTGGTAGATTAAAGCCACATAATTCCAGTTGTTCCTAAATAGAAGAAAACGAACAGCTAATAAAAGGCAGGGGAAGAGAGATAATAGGAGAAGCTCACGGAACTTCTGTTTATTCCAAGAAGAAACGAAAGATAATGTATGTAGATAATATACATCGAAACAAAGCAAGAACGTTACGTTTATGTTCTATACTTACTTCTACATCCTATTAATCCTAAGAACAGTCAAACTCAACATGAAATGCTTGCCATGTTCACATATAGTAAGATTAATTAACAAAAAGAATTTTTATTGCTTGAATATATATAAACATTGGATAAAACTGGAGATTATCTCAAGCCTCAATACAAGTTGAAGTTTGAACCAATAATGAACAAAAAAAACAAGTATTATAAGAAGAGGAAAAAGTATATCGTGGAACAAGGAGCAAAGCCCGCCATAAAATTCAGTAGAGTATTAAGGCCCATAAGTCATAATCCATAAACTTTGATCAATATAGTCTAGGGTCTTAGAATAATTTTGGCCAATTTTGAATGGGATATATTACTATTTTGGCCCATTTTTAGTAATAGCACAATTCTTTTTAATACACGTAAAAACAATTTCCAAAATCTATTGGGGGCATATATATGCCCCCCTACTGGGCCCCTTCTCCCTCTGTCCTTGCTTGGAACCATTGACTGCTAGCATTCATAAAAAGAAATGGACTGCTGGAGCAAGAGTGCACTACATTTCAAACAGGAAGCGTTCACAAAGTTCTTTTATACCAAGGCACTTTTTTCCCAATGACCAAATTGATTTAAACCTTTTATCACTCAGAAGCCCAACAAAATATTCCAACAAAATATTTCGTCGATATCTCTGAAGTACCGTTCGTTAGGTAAAAATCGACAATTATGTCGCCGATGGACTGTGGTTTCTTGTCAGAGAATGAGAGAAATATAGAAAAGCTTCTCAGTAAGTGAATTTATTTGTCGGAAATAATGTACTGTAATTGGAACCCATTATCGAACTAGTGTAGATCTGGATTTTTTCGATTAATGTAGAAATGGGAACAAGATTTTTTTTTTTTTTCAAAAAGAAAAAGAACGTGACAAATAAGTGAAGAAGAAAGAAAAAGAAAAAAGAAAAAAGAAAAAAAGAAAAATCTAATGTGGCAACTACTAGAAAACGTGGCTTCGCCCTTTGTACATGGCCCGTGATAGCCTATGATAGACTGAGGCTTGGGCCAAATAGCTCTCTACTCTTTAGAATATTATTATATGTAGTCCCTAGTTTATGATTTTTAAAACGCCTTTAAACTTTAAATATGTGTATTTCTATATTGTTTTAATCTTCTACTACATAATATATTTTTAGTTAGTTCTATCATTTTTTTTCATTCTTTATTTCATAAACACATAAAGATAGTCTTAATGACTTTGGTGGGCAATAAAATAGAAGTCTTATCATATAGATGTCCATGCAATAAAACCACTAAGATCATATTTGGTTTGATGGAATAGAATAGGAATGATAATGAGAATTGTAATGAAGTGGAATTGGAATGGGAATAGAGATGATATTCCGTTGTTTGGTTGAATTAGTGTAATAGAATGGAATAAATATTGTATTGACCAAAATACTCTTATTTTTAGATATCCTAAAAGGGAAAACGGAGTTTAAAACTAATTGATAAAAATTTAGAATCATTATTCTTTAGCTTTTTGGAAGGAATAAGAATTCCACCAAGTATAAGAATTAAGATTCCAAAGTCCATTCCAACCAAACAATGGAAAAGAATCTTAATTCTGTTTTTTAAAGTCCAACCAAACAATGGAATGAACCTTAAAAAAGAACAATTATTCCATTCCAAAGTCTATTCCAACCAACCAAATATGCCATAATAGTCTAAATGGACTGTTCTTTAATAAAAAATAAAAATAAAAATAAATGGAGTGTGTTGAATCATAAACTTGTTTTAATCCAAGCCCAATAACAAAGCCCAAGCGCAAAAAGGAGAAGTCCAATTAAAGAAAGCCCAAGCGCAAAAAGGAGAAATCCAATTGAAGACCCAATTCCTAGAAACTTATGAAACTAGTTGAAGTGCATTATATGAACAAATTTTAGTTATCTACGTGTGTGATTAAAAATAAAAGAGTGTTAGATATTATGTTAGTATGAATTATTTATTTTGTGGTGTATGTTGATTCAGAACAAGTATAATAGGCCCCTTACCTTGAGTTGAAAGCATCAAGTAAGAAGTAAATCTTCTAAGAGTAAAGTAAAGAAAGAAAGAAGCATAGTTTCTAGTGAGTAAGTGAGCTTGAAGGGTGAAATTGATAGTTTTTCTCATGTAATAATATTTGAATAATTAATAAAAGTTATTTTATTTCTAACAAAATCGTATCAGAGAGAAGTTGTGAGAGATCTCTTGAAATTCTAAGTATGCTCTATGGATGCAGCTTTGATTGATCTACTATATCAGAAAAGATTTCTTGAGATTGAAAGTATGAAAAATTTGTTCCTAACCTATCCCTATTGCATATTAAATCGAAGAGTTCGACGAGACGAACAAGCTGTCGCAAAAATAAGCCAAATCGTAGTTCGAACGAATCTGTACGAGTTATTAGAAGTTTGCTATCGGAAACTGAGTCAACTCACTGAGGTGAGTCGAGCTAGAGCCGAGCCACCAAGCCTGCTGACCAAGCCATCAGAGCAGTTTGACCTAGTCATTGACCAAGTCGTCTAAGCATTTGACCGAGTCGTTGACCAGCGTTGACCTTTGACCAAGAAGGTTGACTTTGATCATTGACTTAGACCAAGTCGATATACCAGTCAATCTTAAGGTTTTTCGACGTTCTGGATCTATCTGTATGGTCCAAATTGCCAAAATCATACTCTATTAAGAGCTATGGCAACTGACAATTTAGTATCTTTTCAAGTTCCATCACTTAAGGGCAATAACTTTGATAATTAGACTATCAGAATAAAGGTACTCCTTGGAGCACATGATATTTTGGAGGTTGTAGAGAAAGACTACGAAGAGCCAAAATATGAGGTGACACCATCCTTAATATAACAGGATAGCTTAATAGATTCAAAAAAGAGAGATAAAAAAGCTTTGTTCCTTGTCTACCATGCCTTAGATGATGATGTGTTTGAGAGAAACTCAAGTACAATCTCCGCCAAGAAAGCATTGGGAGAAATTTCAAGTCCTTTACAAGGGAGAAGATAAAGTTAAAAAGGTTCACCTTCAAACTTTAAGAAGAGAGTTTGATACGCTGCACATGACGGAGATTGAGTCGGTTTCTGATTATTTTTCTAGAGTTTTAGCCATTTTTAATCAAATGAAAAGAAACAGTGAGAAATTAGAAAATATTGTGATCATGCAAAGATTCTCCGATTGTTGGATCTAAAATTCGAGAATATTATTACCGTCATTGAAGAAACTAAAGATTTAGAAGCTATGACAATAAAATAACTCTTAGATTCCTTGCAAGCTCACGAGGAAAAAAAAAAGAAGAAGCTAAATTTCAAGAAACAACTTCTCAAGACACAACGTATAGAGAAAGAAGATAACCAATGTAGCGATAGAAGTCAACGTGGTCGTGGCAGAGGACAAGGACGTTGTACAAGTCGTGGTCGTGGATGAAGTTGGAACTTAAAGAATAACAATTATCATAACAGTAATTTCAAAAGAGGAGAAAGCTTTACAAGAGGATATGGTAGAGGTCGATCGAACTCAAGGCATGAGAAGTCTTAAGTTGAACGTTATAATTATCACAAGTTTGGCTATTATGCTATAGAATGTAGAGCACCCAATAATAGAATTAAAGTGAAAGTCAATTACGTTAAAAAGAAGAAATAAGAGAATAGTACCATACTACTAGTGATGGTAATTTGACCAAACACTTAGAAAAAATCATACATACATGCAAACTATGGAAATATACATGACCACATCATGAACGCAGCGGAAAAAGTTAGCAGATTTAGGTTTTAAAATTTTATGTGGAAACCAATTTTCATAACCATAAAACATTTATATATCATATACAGGATCATATATAATATAAATCAAATCTAGATGCATAAAATTAGGGCTGGCAATTTGAACACGACCCGCCAACACGACTCGAAACCCGCATATTTAGTTGACACGCTTGACACGAAATTGATCTGAATTGACACGATTAATTAATTTTTTTATCAAAATATATTATAAAATATTAAGTAATGACTCTATAGAAAATATTTTTAACAAATTTCTTGTGATTTAAATGAAAAATAATAAATTAATGAGCTAATTTACCTTAATAAAGTAAAATTAGAGTGGAAAAAATCAAGTAAATGAATAATTGTAATATTTAAAAGTATTGTAATACGTCAGTCTAACTGATATTTTCATTAAACAGGTAATCCGCGGGTAACACGAAATCCGCACGACATTAAATAGGTCAACACGAATTGCCAGCCCTATATAAAATCCTAGAGGTGAGATTAGGGTTTACCTCTTGTAGCGTGCTCCTCTTTGATCTCCTTATTGATGGTGATCAAATCTCCAACCCTAAATCTTCTTGTCTATGCTCCGGCTCTAGGTTGATAAGACGAGTGGGTACCAAGTTGAATCATTCATTGGAGAACGATCAAGAACACCTTCTTGATCCTTTGGAATACTGGGACATGAGATGAGATTGTGAGGTAGCAGAAAACTTTTTCTCCCTCACTTTTTCCTGAGCCATGCATGTAACTCTCTCTCTCCTTTTGCCTTATGCGTGTAGCACTACATATGTTATTGTGCAGTTTTTTCTCTCATATATCTTATATATATGGGGACCAAACCTGCTAATCCTAGTCCAACTAGGATTGGGCTTGTTCTCTAATTTGGGCTTTGGGTGTATTTTTATAAATATGTCCAACTCATGTAACTCATTTATAAAAATACCAACTTCTGTGTAGAATCATTATTTTACATAATTTCATAAAATCAATTTTACAAATACCACCAACTAATTAATGAGCTTTGTTGAGTTAGACAAGGGACCTAGTGGATCCAAATAATCTAAGCTCCAATAGTATAATAAATACATAATAACTCTTATTATAGTATTTATATAAATATTATTAGTAAAGGGGACACTCTACTAAAGGCCCAATACTGTACTCTTAGATTAAATGTCATACCTTTTATAGAGATTTAATCAACTAGCCTTGATTAACCGATCCGTCTAGCATATTCTATACTACATATAGAATCCCTATACAATGCCGTAATTGGATAGATAAAATTACCGTAATACATTTCCAACACATATTTACCTTTAAGTTGCCATCTTTCTATCAAGGAATAATATTGTCAATAATTTTATTCTCAATGGCCATTTAGACAAAATTATCAACTAATTCACAAAGTGAATACTAAGATCTTAGATTTAATTATTCTATGAATCTTGAAAGACCTTAAAGTGACATTAATGTA
>JXTC01000164.1:137111-229152 GCA_002914845.1 Trema orientale
TAACACCCTAATAAAATAATTAAATAGCTAAATATCTACTTTCTATATTTACGCCTAACATAAGTACGGAAAGTAGACGTATGATCTCCATCAGTTCGCCTCTAATTTCATAGAGGCTAGTCTTTTAACAAATCAAAAGGTTACAACTCATGAAAGCAAGTCCAGTCAAACATTAAGGATTAAGATCTACATGCTAAGAACTAGTTTGTGGTAATATAAGAATTGAGTGACGGTACTCCAATTCTTTATATTACCTGGTCCAGTTCAATACACATAATTTATTTATGTTGTACTAGTGTTTCTATCAAAAATCAGACACTTCAATGATTTGAGATATATCATCCCCGTTGAGATAGACAAACACTACAATCTTTAGTAAATAAAATATTTCATCTTTATTTACAGATTATGAACTAGTTAATTTAGACTTAGATAAAGAAACAAGTCTCCCCATAATTAATACTTAATCATGTATTTTTCTTTATACATAAATAAAGTCATAGAATCTTTTTCAGATAAATAAACTATTCAATTGAGACAGTTTAATCTAGCAAATATCATAATTGTATATAAGGAAAGTTGTTTATACTAAAAAGATAAAATTTAAAATCTACTTTTTAGGGCAAATATCCCAACAACTAGCATATAACGATAACAACGAAGGTCAAGACAATACATGGTATGTTTACACTAAAAGGATAAAATTAGAAATCTACTTTTTAGGGCAAATATCCCAACAACTAGCATATAACGATAACAACGAAGGTCAAGACAATACATGGTATCTTGATACCAGTACTAGCAATCATATATGTGGGTGTCGATCAATGCTCGTGGAGCTTGATGAATCAATACGTGGGAATATTTCTTTCTGTGATGATTCAAAAGTAGCTATAAAAGGAAGAGGTAAAATTCTAATCCACTTGAAAAATGGGGGACATCAATTCATTTCGAATATTTATTATGTACCCACCATAAAAACAAACATTTTGAGTTTAAGACAGCTCTTAGATAAAGACTATGATATTCACTTGAAAGATTACAATCTTTCTATAAGAGATAACAACATGAACTTGATAGCCAATGTACCTATGTCAAGAAATAGAATGTTCTTATTAAACATTCAAAATGATATGGCAAAATATCTCAAAACATGTTACAAGGAATCATCATGACTACGGTATTTGAGATTCGGGCATCTCAACTTTGGAGGACTAGAGCTATTATCCAAGAAAGAGATGGTGAGAGACTTGCCAAATATTAGTCATCCTGATCAGTCTTGTGAAGGATGCTTACTTAAGAAGCAATTCAAGAAAAGCTTTCCAAAGGAGTTGAATTCGAGAGCCCAAAAGCCACTCGAGCTCATGCATACAGATGTGTGCGGTCCTATTAAACCAAGTTCTTTCGATAAAAGTAATTACTTTCTGCTTTTCATTGACAATTTCTCAAGAAAGACTTGGGTTTATTACTTGAAGCAAAAATAAAAAGTTTTTGAAGCTTTAAAAGAAGTTCAAGGCTATAGTGAAGAAAGAAAGCCGTCTTCAGATCAAAGCCTCGAGATCTGAATGAGAAGGAGATTTCACTTCTAAAGAGTTTCAAAAGTTCTGTTAAGCAAATGGAATTCAACGGCCCTTAACTATTCCGAGATCTCCCTATCCCAGCAGAATGGTATGGCAGAAAGGAAGAACCGGACGATCCTCAGTATGGCTCAAAACATGCTGAAAAGTAAGAGATTGCCCAAAGAGTTCTAGGCAGAAACTGTTGCATGTGCAATTTACTTGTCTAATTGATCTCCAACAAGAAGTGTATGAGGAAAGACACCACAAGAAGTATGGAGTGGATAAAAGCCTATAATCTCTCATCTTATAATCTTCGGTAGCATAGCCCACATACATGTGCTAGATAAACATAAAACCAAGTTTGACGATAAAAGAGAGAAGTTCATTTTCATTGGTTATGTCACTAACTCTATAAGCTATAAGTTGTACAATCCTAACAATGAAAAAGTAATCATCAACTGAGATGTAATATTCAGTGAAGAAGATGAATGTAATATTCGATGAAGAAAGCAGTCTCTAGATCAAAGTCCTGAGATTTGATAGAGAGGGAGAATTCACTTCTAAAGAGTTCTAAGAATTCTATGAAGAAAATAGAATTCGACGGCCCTTGATTGTTCTGAGATCCCCCAGTAGAATGGTATGGTAGAAAAGAAGAACCAGATGATCCTTAACATAACTCGAAGCATGCCAAAAAGTAAGAGATTATCCAAAGAGTTCTGGACAGAAGCTGTTGCATATGCGGTTCACTTGTCTAATCGATCTTCAACAAGAAGTATATGGGGAAAGACACCACAAGAAGCATGGAGTGAATGAAAGCCTGGAATCTCTCTTCTCAAAATCTTCGGTAGCATAGTCCATGTACATATGCCAGATGAATATAGAACCAAGCTTGATGATAAAAGCGAGAAGTTCATTTTTATCAGCAACGATACTAACTCCAAAGGCTATAAGTTCTACAATCTCAATAATAGAAAAGTAATCATCAGCTGAGATATAATATTCGATGAAGAAAGTGAATAGGACTTTGGTTCTCAAATAAATGATAATAATTTCTTTCTACAATTTGAAGATGAAAAACATTAACAAAGCAAGTAAGAGAAGTCTATCAAGAGGCTACTATTCCACCTACTTTGCCAACATCATCTACTCATGAAGATTTATCGCCATTTTTCTTAACTGAGAGACATGAAGAGCGTACAAGAAGTCTTGAAGATCTGTATAAGTTAACCGATAGACTCAAAAACCTCACTCTATTTTACCTCTTTATGGACTATGAGCCAATGAACTTCCTAGAAGCTGTGCAAGAAGAGAAATGAAGACAAGCAATGGATGAAGAAGTCAAGGCCATAGTCAAAAATGATACTTAGGAATTATCCGCTCTTACCAAAGGTCATAAAGCTATCGGTATAAAATGGGTGTACAAGGTAAAAAGAATGTAAATAGAGAGATAGAAAGATACAAAACAAAGCTTGTGGCAAAAGGCTCTAGTCAAAGAGCTAAAATTGACTACGATGAGGTATTCGCTCTTGTTGCACTGTTAGAAACTATAAGACTAATTTCTCTTGCTACTCAGAATAAATGGAAGATCCATTAGATGGATATGAAGTGTGTATTTCTGAATAGAGCTTTTTGAAGAAAAAGCCTACATCGAACAACCATTGGGTTATGAGGTAAAAAGGTATGAAGACAAGGTGTTGAAGCTGAAGAAGGCTCTCTAAGGGCTAAAGCAAGCACTAGGAGTATGGAACAGCTGAATTGACAAATATTTCTAAGAGAATAACTTCACTAAGTACCCTTATGAACATGCTCTCTATGTTAAAATAAAAGATAGAGACATTCTAGTTGTACGCTTGTACGTGGATGATATAATATTTACTAAAAGTAATCCAAAGATGTTCGATGAATTCAAGAGAGTGATGATGCATGAGTTTGAAATAATAAACATCAGACTTATGACATACTATCTCAATATAGAAGTCAAGCAAAAGGAAGAAGGCATCTTCATCTCCTAAGAAAGCTATATGAAGGAGATCTTAAAAAATTTAACATAGATGACTGCAAGCCGATAAGTATACCGGTAGAGTACGGAATAAAATTATTCAAAGATAATTAAACAAAAAAGGTGGATCCAATACTCTTTAAGAGCCTTGTTGGATGCCTGCGGTATGTGACATGTACAAGGTCCGACATTCTCTATGAAACTGGACTAGTGAGTCGTTACATAGAAATTCCAATAATCACTCACTTCAAGGCTACAAAGAAAATTCTTTGTTATCTAAAATGTACAATCAATTTTGGTTTGTTTTATTCAATTTCTAATAATTATAAACTTGTTAGATACAGTGATAATGATTGGACCGGAGATACCGATGATTGAAAAAGCATAACTGGTTTTGTTTTTTTCATACGATAAACTGCATTCGCCTGGATATCCAAGAAACAACTGATTGTCACCCTCTCAACATGCGAAGTTGAGTATGTAGCTGCTACATCGTGTGTTAATCATGCAATCTGGTTAAGAAAGTTATTAAAAGAGTTAAACATGCCTTAGAAGGAGCCAACACAGATTTGCATCAATAACAATTCAGCAATAGCTTTGACTAAAAATCTAGTCTTTCATGACAGAAGCAAATATATCGACACCCACTGTCATTACATAAGAGAATGTATTGCAAACAGAAAAGTACAATTAGAGTATGTTAGATTACATAATCAAGTTGCTAACATCTTCACCAAACCACTCAAGTTTTAAGACTTTGCAAGGTTTAGAAATTTGCTTGGTGTTATAAAATAAGTTTAAAGGGAGGTGTTGGATCATAAACTTGTTTTAGTCTAAGCCCAATAACAAAGCCCAAGTGTAGAAAGGAGAAGTCCAATTGAAGACCCAATTCCTAAAAACTTCAGAAACTAGTTGAATTGCATTATATGAACATATTTTAGTTTGCTACGTGTGTGATTAAAAATAAAAGAATGTTAGATAGTATGTTAGGGTCAATTGTTTATTTTGTGGTGTATGTTGATTTAGAAAAAGTATAAATAGCCCCCTCACCTTGAGTTGAAAGCATCAAGTAAGAAGTAAAGCTTCTAAGAGTGAAGTAAAGAGAGAAAAAAGTATAGTTTCTAGTAAGTGAGTGAGCATGAAGAGTGAAATTGAGATTTTTTCTCATGTAATAATATTTGAGTGATTAATAAAGCTCGTTTTATTTCCAATAGAGTGTTCATTGATGGTGATACTATGTGCCTATGAGCCAAATACAAATATCTATATATCTATATCTGTATATATATATATATATATATATATATATATATATATATATATATATATATATATATATATATATATATATATATATATATATATATATATATGTTAAGCCTGGCAGAGAGAAAGTCAAAAACTTTGATAATTTTTTTGATTAGTATTTTATTTTTAAAATTTTTAGAATTATGTCATATTATTTTAATAAAATATTAATGATAGATTATATTAAATTTAGTTCATCGAATAAATATTAGTACTCTATTCATAATTAAGCATAAGTCACCTTCATCGAGGACCAAAAGTAGAAATTGTCAAACCATTATCAGAGCACCCTTCAGCACCGACGTCTTGATTATTACCAGTATCATTAGTAAATCTCCCCACAGAGAAAGCAGGTCGTTCTGGTTTTGGAAGACTTATAGTTTCAGTTGTTAACATTTGAACAACTGATGACATGGTTGGCCTATTGTATGCATCTTCTTGAACACATAATAATCCAATATGGACACACCTTATAAATTCATTTGGAGGACAAATATTGTTCAATGATGGATCAATTAACTCCAATCCATTTCCTTCATTCCATAGTTGCCAAGCCTGGATCACAATAAGATTATGTAAATTTAACACAAGCACATCAATATAAATTTGAAATTACTATGAGTTAATAATCTTAATAAAGTTTAATCAAGATAAACATAATCTTACATATGAAAGCAAACTAGATGCAAAGTTTGTCAGATGAAAACCGGAGTTCTTTGTTCCGCTTACAATCTCAAGTAGGAGTACTCCAAAGCTAAACACATCGGACTTTATAGAATATAGTCCCTCCATAGCATATTCCGGAGCCATATAGCCACTATCCAAAAAAATAGAAAACAAGTACAAAAAGGTTTTAAGTAATGTAAAGGACTGATATGCCTTCAAAATTTTTAAGTGCATATTTATTAAACTCAATCTGAATTCAAAATTAGAAAGGTTTCGTGATTGATCTTACTATGTTCCAACAATTCTCTTAGTGTTTCCTTGAGTTTGATCAATACCAACCATTCTGGCCATACCAAAATCCGATATTTTTGGGTTCATTTCTCCATCTAGTAAGACATTGCTCGCTTTCAAATCACGATGTATAACTCTAAGCCGAGAATCTTCATGAAGATATAGAATTCCTCGAGCTATTCCACCTATTATCTTGCAACGTATTGACCAATCTAGCATTCCTTTCTTTCTTGGATCTGCATATAAACAAATTAAACACATACGTAATTCTTTCAAACAAAAGACTAAATCGACTATGTTCATGTAAATAAACATGTCAGGCTAATTCTATTCAATTACTAGAGTAATTGTTGTAGTTTCCAAAAACACAGAACCACATAAACATTGATTTTAAGCATGTATATATTGGCACTAACCGAATAAAAAATAATCAAGACTTTTGTTGGTTACAAATTCATAGATAAGTAATGTTTCTCCTCCACCCAAGCAAAATCCCAAAAGCCTCACAAGGTTTCTGTGTTGAAGCCTAGCAACCAATGCAACCTCGTTTTTAAATTCTTCTTCACCTTGCCCAGAGCTTTTTGATAGTCTCTTCACTGCTATTTCCTGTCCTCCAGCAACTATTCCCTTAAAAAAAAAAAAGAAAAAAAAAAAAACCAAGACTGGGATCAGGAGAAGAAGCCCTTTTAACATATGCGTTAATTGATACTTAAGCGGCTAAGTTATAAATAATGGTTACCTTATACACTTCGCCAAATCCACCTTCTCCTAGCTTGTACTCTTCAGAGAAGTTTTTTGTGGCACTTTTGACAGTAATTAAGTCGAATTGCAACGACTCTATGCCTTCTATTAGAAAAACATCTGTTAATTATAACTTAGATGAGATTTAAAATGTTACAGAAAGAACAATCTTGGTACAAGCTGAAGTTTAAATATGTTTTAAATTTTGTGTATGTTGTCAGTATATTTTGTTGTTTAATTATTGATTCGTTTGTTTCATTGTCATTTTTACCATTTTCCTTCTGAATAACGTCGTAGTTCTTGATCCTTGCTCCACTTCTGCAGTGAAGAAAAAGACAGCATACCAAAGCCAAAATAAATATAGCTACGGCGACAATAATAGCAGCAAGAACTAGTCTTGAGATACCCCGGCTTTTCCCTACAAAGATAAATATGATATAAATTCGACTAGTCATGACAGCTAGACCAGTTAAGCTTCAAGATGACGGCCTTCCAAATCATAACAATAAAATAATGAAAGCAATTGGACGTCACTCATCACCTAATCAACTATATGTAATAAATTTCTAAAGTTCAAATTGAAGGATTGTACCTCAAAAAAAATAATAATAAAAAAATTGAAGGCCCCGAATCTAAAGTTTATGCTTTTTTTAACATCTAAGGCATGTTTATTTTTCTTGATGAGAAAAAAAAAAATGTAAAAAAGAAAGTGTTTGGGGAGGAATGAGAATGAATAAAAAATTGAGCGATATCTTTCTAATTTAACTATATAACGAATGGAAAAAAAAAAAAAGAATTCTTCAAAATTTGTTTCATAAATGAATAGAAAATGAGAAATGTTTTTCTAATTTTTATACATTTTAGGCTTGTTTGGTAACCATTATTTAAATTTTTTTTAATAAAAGAAGTGGAAATACTTTTTAAAAGCATATTTAGTAAAACTATTTTTGTTTTTTGGTTTTTTTTTAATTTGATGCAAAAAATTTTAAAATTTTGAAAATAAAAATTTATTACTTTCAAAATTCTTTTAAATAATTTTTAGAAAAGCCAATATCAAAATTCAAACATATTTAGCCTCACATCACAATTTCTCTCAACATTTTTTCTCTAGTCAATATCTCTCCTATCAATATCTCTCTAAAAGTGTGATTTTTCTAAATATTTTTAAATATAGTATTGTTTAAAATAAAATTTTAAAAGTGGTATTTTTCAAAATTTAACTGTAAAATGTAAACTTTTTTTCAAAAACTCCAAAAACTATTTAGACAACTATCACATTTGAAAGTCTGATTTTGAAAAATACAAGTTCTGAAATTTATTTAGATAAATACCACTTTTTCTCTCCCTCCTGGTTTTCTCCTCCCTTTTTCCATTCTTAGTCTCCCTTTTGATTTTTCGCTTTTGAAAATAAAAAACACTAGTTACCAAACATGTTTTTATTTTTTTATTTTCAAAAACAAAAAACAAAAATATTGTTACTAAACACATTTTCCTTTTCTAAAATCAAAAAACAAAAGTGTTAGCAAACGGCACATGTACTATCTATTACGGTAAATATGGTCTAGTTTCTTCAACAAGTTTGAGGGCAAGTCGGACTTTGATGTCAAGTAAATTAGATGGAAAATGATCAAACACTGAAAAGTCAACCAATTGGTTTATGTTGTTTACCGAACCTGGAGCTGCAAGATAGGAAGGAGGTTCAATCGTAGGCGGTCTCGGTTCCGTATGTGGAGTTGGCGGAGGGGGTGGAAAAATAATAACTGGATTTTTCTCATTAACCTCTGGCCTGTTTCGGAACCCGGTAAACGGATTCACTTCATACCTTAAGATACAACTGGGAGTTAAAATAGTTCCGCCTCGTCTTCTATCACAACATTGAGATAAACTTCCTACAGCACCATGGAGACATGTATAGCAATCAAGGTCAGATAAGTCAGGCATGCACTGCATAAAGCTGGAGAGGGTCAGAGATCTCGAAAGATTGACTTCTTTCGATAGAAAAGCTTCATCCCCGCTTACAGTCTGACTTGCCATGCCATTCATATGGGTAGCAAGTGCCGAATTTTCTTGCTCGGTCAGGTTCGCAACAGTCCACATGAATACAGTTGGAAGCAATTCCAGGGTAGTGAAGAAAGATCGGTTTGAGTAGCGTAACATGCATTCTCGGTACCATACCATCATTGACTCCGCCATGGGGCACAACTGAGTTGCTTCATTCTGTGCGGACATCACACAATTCTTGCAAACAGCGGCGGTGATGTCGCCCTGGCAAAGGTAGCTGCCGTAGATTGTGTTAGAGGGATTAACACTGTCACGAACTGTTATCTGGGAGAAGTTTTTTCCGTCGATGGCTTCGTTAGAAAGCTTAACGAGAAGGACACGGAGATTGGAAGCATAGGTGCTGCCTGGGGTGGAAGTGTTACTGTTTGAGCAGACGTAAGAAAGGGGTACAGATTTACCAGGTACAGTGAGAATTGTAAGGAAGCTAAGCACAAAGAGTACTACATGGATGGTCTTGAATTCATTGAACGAAGGCATTCTCACGGTGAAATGGGATCATTCGAAATCTCAAATCAATTGAGGGAGAGAAAAGTAGCAAAGAATTGAGGGGGAAATAAATTAACAAAGCACATGTGGCCCATAAAGAGGTCAAATTTGTGGAATAAAAGGTGACATGATGGACGTACTCGGTGGGCAATTGAAAATGTATATTTTATTATTAGAGTAGCTTTATTATCACTTTTTTTTTTCTTTTTTTATATTTTTTTCTGAAAAAAACTTATTATAAAATTTTAAAATTTTGAGATTTTCTTTTTCCACACTTTTTGAACTTTCATTAACCCCAAAATATCCATAGTAAGTTTTTAATGAAAAATTTCTTTTCCCACACATATTATATTTATTAGATATTAATTAGTTTTAAAAGATCTACATTTTTGTCTGCTTCTTGAAAATTGAGATGTATATTGCTTCCACATATAGTCATGACTCTTGTGAATAACATTTCTAGAAATTTTATGTCAAACTTTGAGAAACTTTTGATAAAAAATCTTGAAGAGAAAAAAGAAGAAAAGAAAAAACAAAGAAAGAAAAAGAAAGGAAAACTTATATATATATTGTGTTGTAGTATATAAAGAGGTGTATGCCTTATTGAGAATCTGACCGACCCAAATTTACCGCTCTCGGGATATCTCACTTCTACGAATATCAGAGAAATAAAAACAGAGAATAAAAACACTCACCACAACACAAGAATTTAAGTGAAAAACTCCCAACATGCCTTAATTAACATTCATTCAATCACTAGGTACGATTGTGTATATGAAATAAGTAATTTGATTGATATAACTTATGTTAGGATTTATGTCCAAAAAGCATGTGATATTGGATATTTGCTGAGTTAATATAATGACATTTTTCTATTTGAATTTGTATATAATTTATATGTTTTTAAATATAAAAAAATCCCTGGTTTATTAATGTGAACACAAATTTAGTATATAAGTGTTATATGTATGAGGATTAAATTTGTGAATAATAAACTAAATATAGTCTGTAATAATTAATTAAAGTATGTTATCTTTAATTAAATATTATTAGTATGGTCCATTAATATTGAGAATATAATAGTCTTGTCCAGACTATTGATGTGTTGACATCATAATAGAGGTACTCTATATAATTTGATTATACAGGACTGGACTAGATATTATTTGAATCTCACATAAATTCCATTATCTGTTGAGAATTCAACAATGTCACTAGATGATCATATGTAGATCAATATTAATACTGAGTAATTATAGATTCCTGTTTATAACATTATATTCTTTAACATACTTGTTAAGGTTTGTTTTTCTAAACAGACTGAATCACTTGTATCTTGGGAGCATAATGAGATAAATAGCTGAGAATATGACTTATAGATATGGAATCTATTCCTTCTATAAGGAAGTTAGAAAGAAAATTTCCTTGTGTATTGATCCTAGTCTATCCTAGTCTTGAACAGTTTGAGTACTCAATTTATAATAGATTTATAAATTAATTGTTTATTGGAGAATCAATGGTACATAAGAATAAAGATGTTACCAGAGAAGTAAACAGAACATGATCTAGTTCCGATTATGAATTGTCTATGGAGGGTTGAATTATATGTGATGATTAAATTAATGGACTGCTTGCTGTTTTCCAGAGTAAATTTATTCTGTAACTTCAAGAGTGCAATTTCAGATTTTTAGTAGAGTAATACTGGAATTAATAAATTAGACAAATTAATTAAAGAATTTAATTAATTGTCATAATTTATTAGAGCTTGATTTATAGGTCCACAGGTCCCCAATTTCACCTCTTACAAACACTGTACTGAAAATTACATAATTTCTATTACTGTACACTTTGTCAAGATAAATAGTTTATCTACTTGTAATTAATAATTATTAGTAATTAATTAATTAATTTAGAATTAATTTGAAATATATTGGAGAAGTATTACGAACACACCATTTCAACCCATTTGATGAGCTATTGGCATGTAAATTACCTAAGAAGTTACTTAAGTCTTCTTTTAGTCACATATATATATATTAGTTTATTAAATTAATATTTTATTATATATATATGAAGTTTATATGAAACTTACTTTGAAATTACTTGGGTGACTTGTTAGAAACCTAAAGTCACGGCCAAGGGTATTTTTTGTTAAAAAAAAGAAAAAAATTATTCAAAAAAATGGGGAAAGAAAAAAGAAGAGTGTCAATATAAGCATCCTTTTGTTAATCTCTTGATTTGCACACAGTTTTTCTTTCCCTTAATGACCTCATCTTTTTCAAAGTTCACTTTTATTTTCTTTTTTATTTTTCACTTTTCATGTTACCTTTAGATTCTCATTATATCTCATTATAATTCTTTTTTTTCCTTGATCTCCGTCATCTCCATGCAGCGGGACGTCTCGCTAACACAATTTTTTATTTATATTATTTGTTCTAGTTTTTGAGATGTCGAGCACAAAGGAATGCGCCATGTGGATGCAACCTAGTTATAATTCACATTCTCACTAAACCATTTTTTTTTCTTGTCTATATAGTTTGTTGTAGTTTAAGAGTTTTTGAACGCAGTTGGCACCAAGAAAAAATCTTATTTTAGTAATGACAAAAATTGTGATTAAAAAAAAATTAATGACTAAAAGAAAGTCATCTTCTTTACGTTGGGATTATAAGATCTATCCCTAAAAGTTTTAGTAACAAAAATAAATATTTGTTGTCACTAAATATACTTTTAGCCACAATAAATTTTATTATTATAAACATAAAGTTGTGACAAAATATATTAGTGACAACTTATGACTAAAAATTATCTTTTAATCATAAAAAATTATTAGATGTAACCACACTTTTAGTCAAAAAAAAAAAAAAAATGTTGTGGCCGAAAAATCTTCATTGAATGATGACTTTTTTTGTAACGAGGGAGTAAGGCCATTCTGGTCACCAGCCTAATAGGAATTCTTTTTATTGGTCATATTCCTGATGCTATTTCTTTGTATTTTTCCTAACCACTCCTCCTCTTTCAATTTCAATGCTCGGTTATAAATTGTCTTTCATCAGTCTAGTACGTTTTGTATTGATACCATATGCTCTCCTCTTGAAATAACCAGAAAATATCCAAGTACATTTTTTCTCGAGCCATGTACAAAAAAACATAAATGTAAGCTGGTCACGTCTTATATATCATAATTAGAAGAGCAAATGAAACCAGTTAAAATATTAAACCTATAACTTTTTTTTATTTGATAAGATTCACTCCGATTGTATTAATAATCTTGGGATTAGGAATTATTCAAAAAACAATTATGAGATTAAGAAGATGACAAAATTCAAATGGCGAAGATTAGTTATTTCTCGGTTAGTCCAAAGAATTAGGAATGTGTGTGTGAGTTTAAGGGTCAAAGGTTCAAGCCATGATAGTGTGTGTTATATTTTCTTTTAAATTTGTACTAAGTGGTGGTCATTAGTTAAGTCTTACTTTAAAAACAAAATAAGTGGCATATGTATTCTAGCTCAGTTGGTCTAATATTTGAGGGATGCATGTGAGTTTTGGGGGTTCAAAAGATTGAATGTGTATTTTTTATTCATTAAAAAAAATATGTATTTATTATGAAAAATCACGTGGAGATCAAATATATTTTCTTATGATTCTAGAAACTGGTGAAGATTGAAGTCAACGTAACGTGTTTCCTTAGTTAATGGGACCATGATGGAAACTGGAACGTTTATTCATGGAAAGCAGACTGCTTTTGGAAATACCCATACTTATACTAAGGATATGACATTAAATTCACAAATTTCGGATTTCGAATGGTTGAAATTGAAATTGAGTTAAATTCGAAATTTTGATTTGGTGAGAAACTTTTGGTGCCAAGAACCAAAATGTAAAACATAGAGAGGCCATTTGGCAATATTTTAAGGGCTAAAATGATGAGTGTTAGGGTTGGATTTGATCATTCAATTTTGGTCTCCACGTGTGTTGTTAAACTGGAACAATAGTGGTTGGGTAAGTTTAAGCGTGATGGTAGATCTCAGTCCTTTTAATTACGGATGGTTAGATTTTACACGGCCTATTTAAGGATCAGTGGCAACAAATATATGTATAAAGGGAAATTTTGTGATTTTGCTAATAAGAGAATATATGATAGCTTAATATATGGTTGATAGATTTCAGTCATCCCACGTTTAGAGTCCAATTTTCGAATATTTTTAAGAGGATTTTAACTATCTAATCAAGGGTTGACTTGACTTAACCATATGAAAAATGCCTGGTTAGATGATTTATATTATTTAGTATATTTTGGATAAGGTAATTTCTATTTGAAATCCTAATCAAGTTGACTCTATCTCAATCTTCCTGATGTCTTCGGGATAAGTATGTATTTAATTATAATTATCGCTAAAATCCATAATTAAATGACAAGATTGGGTATCCCAATCCGATCCGGTTTCTTGTTTTCTGATAATTACTTAGAGTTTTATCAGGCTAAGATACCTACTTTTAAACCTATAAATGTGTGATGATTCCATCAATTTTATTAGAGAGTACACTTCAAATGCGGAGGCTGAGAGTGGGGACACAACAAAGGGGACAGCTGGGGCCCACGCGTAAGAGAGTTGGTGGAGGTGTCTGATTAGGTGCAGACATTTTCCGCGCAATTGGTTTCTCCCTCTAACAGGATAGCGCCATGTCAGCAAGTCAAAGTCAAGCTCCCTTTTAACCAATGAAGAGTTAGATTCGTGCCAAGCTCATGAAAATGTGCCGCATAGGATAATTGCCCTTGTATCAGATTTTGAATAGAAACGTGAGGAGAAAGAGAGAGAAAGAGAGAATAAATTGTAAAGTAACACATCACACAGCCAATCATATTTGAGCATAGGAATCCATAAATGATTGGAAAATACTCTCTTTTCAGCTATAAAAGCGCTACGGGACAGAGGAAAAAAATATACAATTCTAGAGAGAGAAACACAATAGTCCAGAGAGAGAGAGTCTGTGGGAGACAGAGCAGTGGAGTGGAGCTTCTTCAACCGCGATTTCTCTAGTTTGATTTTATTTTCAGTTTTAGAATTTTATTTTCTTTAGGATGTTTTCATTTAATATTTTTGTTTTCCTTAGTTTAATTATGTTCTAGATTTCTTTTCTAGAGCTAAGATGTAGCCTAACTATGATATTTTAATATTTTTCTTTCAATTTAGTCCATGAATTTTTTTTCCTAGTTGAGTTTTTAATTCTGTTCTTAATGCTTCTATTTAATTGGCCACTAAATAGATGATTTGTTAATCATAATGAAACCGGAAGGAGATTTATGTGTCTAGTTCATTGGATTGAAAGCCATAAATTGCATGTAAAATAGGAATATATTTACATGGTTTGTGTAGCTGTTATATGAGTTTCCATAGATCTTAATGAATTCTTAATTAGTTTAATAGGAATATATTTACATGGTTTGTGTAGTTGTTATATGAGTTTCCATAGATCTTAATGAATTCTTAATTAGTTTAATTCACATAGGAATATAGTGAATTGGTAATTAAGGGTATTTTTGCTTGAACTCAGGAGAGAATAATGAATAAATTAGAGAATCTCGACTATCAACTAGGGAAATAATTTTAGGCTAATGTGATAGATTTTTAGAGTGGATTAGTTATGGTGAAATCGGACACCCTAGGTTTAATTTCATTGATTTACATCACGTGTTATTTTTCGCTTTTAATTTTCGTTCTCGTTTATTTTTATTGCTTTTATTTTAATTTTAATTTTAATTTAATTTAATTTTTCTTTAGTCGATTGATTCAAATAAAATTAGGGTTAGCTAAATTTCGGTACTTAGTAAATCTACAGTCTTCGTGGGACGACTCATATTCACTATTTTATTACTTGTTTGCGATATGTGCACTTGTGTTCATATTTTACACAACATGCATCATACTTTAGAATTAAGTGCCTTCAAAAATGTAAAGCGGGGTAACAAGGAGATGGTCTTTATGTCTGTTGGTCAGCTATGCTCAAACGTACTTGGACTGCTTCCTCCAGAATTTACCACTATGCCTGTAGTTATGCCTCCAATATCAAACTTCCGTATTATGCGGCATGTTTCCGAAATTCCAGTGAATGTGGTTCGATTTGGAGCAATTAAGACAACCGTACTTCACAAGCTTACGTCTGCTTTAGGTGCTTATGCACACAAGTCACATTCTAGTTCTATACAATTTCTACACAGAACCTCTTTTTCAATAATGTTATACTCGGTAGATGAATATACACTAGAGATTTTTTCAGTTGTAGAGAATTGACTGTTGAAAGTTCAATCAAATTTGAATTCATTTCTCATGCTTTAAATGATTCGCTCACTTGTGCACACTTCATTATTGAAATTTGAGGGACCATGACAATTGTAAATAATAAGCCAAATAGCAGAGGTTAAATATTTCAACCAGTATGAATAGACGAATGACTTTCCTTTTAATGTTTTCACTTTTCAAGACAAAAACTTAAAGACAAATTGTTATTCGATCCTTTCGTTTTAGACCAATTTGGCCAACTTTTTGGGTGAATTCTCATACAACGAAATTTTATAACTGAAACTTTCCTAGGATTTCTAAAGAGTAGTTGGTTTTCTCATCATTTTGACGAACCTGACATGGTAGCATAAATCCACACTGCATGCTTTGGAGACTGTTTCTGTGCCCAACTTCATAATGAGGGTCCACAGTCGTTTCTGGAGCTGAATTTGAAAGGGATTGCAACAAAGTCATGGTTTTGAGCATTGAAACCAAATAACATCTAATATTCACGAGTGACTGTTTCAATAAAAGAGCTGCAGCCATGTACTGAATGTTTCAATAAAAGAGCTGCAGCCATGTACGTTCATCTTCATTTGAATTTCTCGGGCAGATAATATGCCTACAAGATAAACACACTGAGAAATGTTAGATAATGTAGGGACAACAATGGAGCATATCAGCATAAAAACCAAACCAGTTGACTTGGTTTTCTTAGATGACCTCATCCAATGCAGAGCTAGAACATTCACAGACAAAGACACCATCAGCTACTTGCGGTGAACTCAGAGAAATCTTATGCACGTGACACCCATGCCTTTAACCACAATGGATAGTTCGTCCTTGGCACTTTCAATTCTCAAAAACAGAATCAGATTATCCATCACTAGCAAAACTGGATAGAAAACCTTTATTTAAGGAGAAGAAACAAGCTAGAAAAATTAAATCTCTACTCAGACTATGTCAAGCACCATCATATTCGTCAAGATGTTCATTTTTATGAATTTTTAGAAGGAAAATAAAAAACAGGTAAGTAACCACTATTTCTATACGTCAGAAGGCATGAAAACCAGTACTTTCTAATTGTTGGCACACATTCTTTCAGAGTATGTCTTAAGTACAATGGCAAAAGAGTGGTTACTTTCTTAACAGAAAATCAATAATAAAATCTGAAGCTTAGATTTTCACTATCTTCGAGTATATATGCAAAAACACAAAATAAAAAGAAAAGACAGGTTAACCTCCATCTCAATTCTAAAGTATCAGGATAGTGTAAATAGTGTAATAACTGAATCCCTAGATGCAAATTATTTATCAAAAAACCAAAAGCACTATTTCCGCAGTATTCATCTCAAGAATTCAAAAACAAAAGGTATTGATAGTCTAATAAAAAAGCAAAAAAATTATTCTCTCTCTTCTGACTGAGGACAACAAAGCTGTGGCTAAATAGTCATACCCACTAGCTGATGGAGAAAGACAACTGATGGGAAGAAGGAGTTCCAGAATTGAGAAGGGACAAAAGTGTGCCTTACAATGAAAAGATCAGCTATAGAGGCTCCTTTGACACCTATCAATTGCTGTTTGAATCTTTTTAGGCTTGCATAGTTGTTGGAGAACTCTTGCCCAGGTGGAGGCTTTTGGTGGCAAAAACTTTTGCAGCATTACTTCTACAATGGTGGAAGCACCTATGATCTTCTCCCGTTTCAGCAATCGAACGACAAGCTCATCTAGGAACTCCCTCCCATCTTGCGGTGGTTCTAATTTTTCTCTTAAACTTCTCAATAAAATATTGCATGTAACTACATCAGGATCACATCCTCGATCCAACATATTATTTAAAAGATCAATGGCACGGGAGATGCTACCATTCTTGCAAAAGGCATTCAAAAGTATGTTATAAGTGACTACATCTGGTTGAGTTTTAGGCTCGTGACAAAGCAAATCATTGAAAAGCTTCCAGCCCTGCTCCACCTTCCCAGTGTTGCAGAGGCCATGAATCATTGAACTATAAGCCACAACATCAGGTTTGAAACCTCTGCTAAGCATGTGCTTCCACACCATCAAGGCCTCTCTGAGTTTCCCATGCTCACATAAACCATGAATTAGCACAGTGTAACAAAATTCGTTACAGGTAAAATTATTTCTTATATCACTCCACAAAAGAATTGCTTTATGGCTTTCGCCTGTCTTGAAGAAACCCTTCATTAAGGAGCTATAAATATAAGAATTGGGCTTGAAACCATTATTTACCATATCTGATAGAACTTCCTCTGCTTTATCTGGCTTTCCTTGTCGACAAAGACCATCTATAAGAGCACTATATACAACAATGTTGGGTCTGCGTCCTTTTTCCAACAAATCCTTCCACAATCTCATTGCCTCTTCATACTTGCCCTCCTTGAACAATCCACTAATAAGGGTAGAATAAACGTACTCATTTGCACAATGCCCTCTTTCCTCCATAGAAATAAACAAATTAATCCCATCAACAGCTCTTCCATGCTTAACAAGTCCATTGATAATCGTTCCATATGTGATATCATTAGGCACGCACTTATTCATCACCATTCGATCTAGAAGGCTAACAGCCTTGTCCAGCTTACCCTTTAGACACAAACCATGGATAAGGGTGTTATAAGTAGCTTCACTTGGAACACAACCTTTGAGAAACATGTTATCAACAAGCTTTGCTGCACGTGCTAGGTCGCCTTTCTTGCATAAGGCGCTAATCAACACATTATACGTCACAGGGCTAGGAAAACACCCTTCAATCTGCATCTCATCTAACAAAGAAACTGCTTCGTCGATCCTATTCTCCTTGCACAACCCATCCATCAACGTAGAATATGTAAAGACATCAGGAATGCAATCCCTAAGGGGAATTTCTCGAAACACTTCAATTGCTCTATCAACCAATCCCAACTTACACATGGCCTTAATAATTAGATTGAAAGTGAGCAAATTCGGAGAAATATTCATATTCTTAGCACCAATAACATCCGAATAGAACACTAAGGCACGAGAAAACTCACATTCTTCTATGATAACGTTAAGAACCGAATTGAATGACTTAACAGTTCGCTTACATTGAAAATCATCAACCATTCTTTCAAACAACTCAACAGCCTTATCGGGCAGATGTGCTTTTCCATAAGCTCTAAAAATAACAACAAAACACTTCTCTGTCAAAACCCGCTTTTCCCGTTTAATTCGATCCAAAACGTTCCCCAACGACCTAAAATCAGCCAAATTTGCATAGTTCTCGATAAGTGAATAAAATGTCGAATCACCCACTTTATAGGAACCCAATTTGGGACTTGCCCTGAAAATCTCTCTAGACAAAGGGTGCTCGATTTCGCCATCAACATCATCATGGCGGAATGTCTTCTCCGAAGCCTTATCAAATGGAATTGCAATTACTGAAAAGGGGCAGTACTGAAACGGAGGTGTTGAGAACTTACATGGAGGAACTGAAGAGCGGCTTATTAGCTTTACTAGACCTTTTGGGAATGAGTTGCTGAGAAGCTTTGTGTACCATTTCGAGCATTTTAGCATTGATTTCTAAAGGGCTCCTTTTCAGGGTATCGAAATGGACCTGTATCTATAGCTTGTAAAGGATGAGAAAATAAATGAATAATCAAAATCAAAGAGAGAATTTTGACCAATAGTTTCAGGAACCACCTTTCAAAGCCTCAAGTTTCTACTTTCCATGGCTACGTCTGCAAAACCCTTGGAGCTCATCTAAGCAATGATTCAGTAATATTAATTTCTCTCTACCACCCTCTACTCTGCTTCGCTGGCTCTTTTCACTCAAGTGAGACTCCCCCAATTTTGAATTCCACCCCAGATTTCCGGGAAAGTGATGGAAAATTTAACGACGGCGGAATCGTGGCGACTGAGGCAAAACGATGAGTACGAAGGACAGGCGAGATACATACAGATACAGGCCGTATTGTTAGGGGAGCTTATTAGCACGGTCTTGTTTGGTCCAATTTCGAGTTCTGAGTGCGAAGCAAAAAAATTCGGAAAAAAAAAAAAAAAAATTAAAAAACAAATCCCTATAATAATAACAATACTTAAAATAAAAAATAAAAAAATTGTTTTATAGATTTTTATTTTTACTTATAGCATTTTATTTTTTATTTTTTACAATTTTAGCAGCTCTTATAATAATTTTCCAAATATGCCCATTTTCATTGTACCAGTTGACTATTATCATGTTACTTAAGTATCAACTAATTTATAATTATAAACTAGTTTAAAATTACATTTATCTACTAGTTGACTATTTCTCTTTCGACTATTTTATAATTTTAAACTAGTTGAAAATTACACTAATATATTATTATAAACTGATTGGGATTATACTTAACTACTAATTTACTATTTTTCTAGTAGACTAGTTAATTATCAACTAGTTTACAGTTATAAACTAGTTGAAAATTACACTTATTCACTAGTTTGATTATATTCCCTTATATCAATTTATAATTATAAGCTGGTTGAGAATTACAGTAGTTTAGTTTATAATTCTAAACTAGTTTAAAATTATATAATCATAATCATCCACTATTTTACTATTTTCTTTCCATACAGATTAAAACTAATTGACTATTTTTTTTTACTATTAGGAATAAAATTAGTTGATTATTTTCAGTTAACTTCTTTTTCTCTATTTTTTTCTTAGACTAGTTTATTATAAAGTAATTGATAATTACACTTAAAATCTTGTTGACTATCTTCTTTATACTTGTGGATGCTTTGAGAAGTTCTTGCTTTTCTCCAAAACGACACATTTGACCCCGAAAACACAAGATTAACACATGATCTATACCCTTAACTGTCCTCCCATCTCAACATGTAAGAAAATAAATCAGTATTGAAAAAAGAAAGTTACATCAATCAATAAAAGGAACAAAGGCTAATTTAAGGTTTTGAATTAACAAGGAATTATGCTGAAACCAATAGAACAATAATAAATATTAAAGCTTTATAACACCATAACCATCCACTAATTGCACATAAAGGAAGAAATATACAAGCATTATATATTCAACACAAAATAACTTCCCATCAAGGAAGCACCTTGTTATTTAGCGTCGTTGTATAGAGGAGGCCAATCCTTCTTCTCAGCTAGTATATAAGCAGCATCTATAAATTTTTTTAAGGCTTGAAACTCATCAAACATCTAAGGAAAGATCACCTGCGGTAGCGAAAAGTCAAGAACCACTACAAGAATATTGTTGATAGACAATGGATAAAATCCGTTGTTTTTTAATTTTAACAACACTCATTAACTGTTGTTAAATCAAGTGTTATTAAAAGTCAAAATGAAATAATAATAGTTAATAAGCATTGTTGTTTATTTAAAAGGACAACGCCCTTAACTTTGAATTCAAAAACTATTGTTATTTGTGGTTTCAAAATTTTTTTAAAAATTCAAAGGGCGCGTCTACAGTAGCGGCGCCCCTACGTAGAGCCCTGTCTATTCACCGTTGGATGGGAATCTGTATATAAATAGATTCTTCACAGATTCCCGTTATTCCCCACAGATTCCCATCCAACGATAATTAAGGCATGACCCTACTTAGGGACGCCCCTACCGTAGTCATCCCCAAATTCAAAATAGCAAATAGACAATGCTTTAAATATAAATCATTTTTAAATATATAGGAAATTGAAATTATCAAATCAATTATGATTTGACCATGATTAAATATTCTTTTATTATAAAAAACCAAAAAAATTTACAAAATCAAATGGTCACTAGTTGGAACCAGCCGACTACTTACTATAGTCAGATTAAATCTAATTTCAAAATACTTCCACAAACTTCTTAATCTTGTTTACTTTAGTTCTGAAATAAAATCATAATACTAAAAAAAATTACTAACAATAATACAATCATTACCAAAAAAATTTTGTAATATACTCTGCCCATTCTGACTGCACCTCATCAGTCTCTGCTTGTAAGTATTATTTGCAATAAACTGCAAACAAATAGTATGGGAAAGTCAAATTTCACAATACTAATAATTTTGTCATAAGAAACAAAAAGAACTCTGTCAATATACCATTTCAGTAAAAGCTACCCAGCAAAGATTTCAAAGGCAACTAGCTAGCTAGGCAAATGTTGTGTGTGTAATATATAAAAATAGATAAAGCTTTCTCTGTGTCTATAAGCAACAAAAAGGCTAGCAACAACATTTAAAGGCCCACCAGTAACAGTACATGCCAGCCCAATTGCTCAAGAGAAAACCCAATTTTATTAGGGTTTTGGACACTTATACCTATTTTTAAAAAAATAATACCAAATTTACGACCTTTCAAAAATAATAAAAATTCCGTACAACCTTTTTATGGCATTTTTCTAAATACTTTGGAAGCTAGAAAACGCGGTGGCATTTTAGTAAATAAGTCATCTTTTTTATTTACAGGATACCACAAAGGTTTCCTGGAAACCAATTTGGTTTAATTTGGTTTCCTATTAGCGAAATGTTCTGTAAGTAAGTGAATAATAGGAAACCACAAAGATTTCCTGGAAACCAGTTTGGTTGTCTTTAGCTGAATGTCCTGTACGTAAGTAAATCACAGGAAAGCACAAAAGTTTCCTGGAAACCAGTTTGGTTTCCTTTAGCTGAATGTCCTAGACGTAAGTAAATCATATGAAACCACAAATATTTCCTGGAAACCATTGCGATTTCCTTTTTGCAGAATGTCCTGTAACTAAATAAATCACAGGAAACTATCATGGTTTTCTTTTAGCAGAATGCCCTATAGCTAAGTAAATCACAGGAAACTACGAGCATTTTCTAGAAACTAGTGTGGTTTCTTTTTTACAGAATGCTCTGTAGCTAAACAAATCACAGGAAACCATGAAAGTTTCCTAGAAACCATCGTAATTTTCTTTTTTGCAAAATGCCATGTAGCTAAGTAAATTACAGGAAATCACGAAGGTTTCTTGGAAATAATTGTGGTTTCCTTTAGCAGAATACCCTGTAGTTAAGTAAATCACAAGAAACCAAGAAGGTTTTCTAGAAATCATTGTGGTTTCTATTTTGCAGAATGCCCAGTAGCTAAGTAAATCATAAGAAACCATAAAAGTTTCCTAGAAAATCCAGAAGAAAGGCAAAGAAGTACAAAACCCAGAAGTTAAGAATCCCTGATTATAATAGTTTTACATAAGTAAAATCTAATTCTTTCAAAGACCATACCTGAGCCGAACTTTGAAGAAGTCCCAGTGGTAGTGGCCATAGTAGCAAGCCAAGTTGAAAGCTTCTCTAGCTTTGGAACGAGAAATCTATAGAAGTAGAAGAAGCTTCTCGAATTCTATATGAAGATTGCTGGAGACTTAGAGTGACTGATTCTTCAAAGGGAAGGGAAGGAGATAGGGATGAAAAAGAGTATGAGAGGTATGGATAATCTCTTGGATAGCGTCATGGGTAAGAAAATCCCCAAATTGAAAGTCCAAGAGAACCAATCGTCCATTGTTAGAGAGAGAAAATCTATGAAGAAATTTTTAACCCATTGTGATGCCGAAAAGGAATGTTAACAGTGATGATGAGGACTGGTCTGGATCAAAGAGGAAGTCAAGTTCCTCATATCCGAGCGAGAGATGAGACGAAGCGAGGGGGAAAAGAAATGTAGAAAGTAGCATTTTTCTAACATAGATTGTACGAAATTAAGTGTCTACCTCCGTACTGTATTTCGGTCATTATTTTTAAAAACATAGTAGTGGGTGTCATTTTCCCATTTTATTATCTGCATGAGGAAAGAACATTAATAGGACCAATTTTTTCCCCGTTAGGTATTTTTGTGCAAAATTCATGTAATGACTTTTTGATGACAACATGTTGGACTTTTGTAGGAGTGGTAGAGAGATAAAAAATCTCCATTCCCATGTTGCCCTTGTTCAAAAGTCTATGGTGAGTTCCCTTAAAAAAAAATTAAAAAAAGAAGTCTATGGTAGGTGTGATGTCTCATTTCTTTTTCCCTCCTAAACTACTGTCTTTCTTTTATATTATCATTCTCTTTCTCAACATGTTATCACTTTTCTTTTTATATAAATATAAATATATATATATATCTCTCTTTAAAAGCTCAATTGGAAGAACTTTGGATATTATTGTGGAGTGATTGCGATTGTGAAGGTAAGTTATGTATTTCTTTTGAAGAATAGTTATTTATGGTTCAAAAGTTTGGATATTTTCATGGAGTAATATTTGAAGGAAGTCTTTAATACTTTCTTTTTGAATATGGTAGTCTTTAATACTAATCTGGGCATTATTGTGCTGAAAATTTAATGTTTTGTATATTTATCTCTGTAATGTCTTTTAGATCTTATTATCATATCGCATTTCAAACATACCTTGTTTGTATGGTCAGGAAATACTTGACTCATAAGTAGGTCAATATCCTCTTGACCTTAGATCAATAAAATACTAACATTCACAGGTTAAAATCATGCTGACCTGTTGAGGACAAAATAATTTTAACCTAAGTTCAAAAAGATATTGACCTACTTATGGGTCAAGAACTATTTGACCCGTAGCTCTTTATTATCATATAGTCACTTATGGGGTAGTTGTAATATTAATTGACTAATTTTTGCAATTTACTTTTTGCACAAGAAAGGAAAACACTGCAGTTTTTGTGAAGTATAATGGTCGTCAGGATGAAAATAACATTTACAATAATTATGAAAGCATGGCTATTTTGGTTCCTATTAGCTCATCATATGTTCGTTTATTAGAGATATTATATGAGAAACTTGAGTTGAAACCCAAAAATCATAAATTACTGATTAAGTATATATTTGAATTGGGAACCTTGCCTATAAAGATTGTGAATAACCGTACTTTCAAAGTCTACTTTGAACTAAAGAAGAATGAAGACAAGACAAAGTTTCCTCTTTGAGTTTATATAATTGGGCAACCCATGACCATGTTTGATAAAGATACATCTGTGCCAACTAACAACTATAGAGTCCCTCCTCATCATATTTGTTTCCCACCTCTAAATTCAGTTCCCTACTTTCGTGAGATGGCAAATCGTGGCCTATTTGAGATGGGAGGACATAAGAACCAATCAGTGTCTTTCGTTGCTGAGTATGGAGGTAATGGTTAAGAAGACCCTTCTCACTTTGACACACAAGCAACAAACAAAGAAATAAATGTTGAAGTTAATAATGTAGCAAGCCATAATGCTACGAGTAACCAACGAGTTGATTCAAGTAACCGAGGGTGTGCTTCTCATGGTGCAACTAATTTTGCTACAAGTTCAGCAGTTCCCCTTTCAGCAAATGAACTAGATGTGCTTACCGAAGTTTCACCTACTATGTTAAGAGTTGGTGGAATGTATGCGAGTAAAAAGGCATTGCAGAGGCATCTATCTAGGTTTGCAATAAGCAATCACTTTGAACATAAGGTCAGGACTTCGAACAAGAAAACTTTACATATTGTGTGCATGGATGACAATTGCAACTATTCGTGTAACAAAGTTCAGAAACACTACTTTGTTCCAAATTAAAAGGTATGAAATCAGTTATGAGGTCAGCTGGTTTTTACCCTGAAGTTAAAGATATCTTGACCTATGGTCATGAAGTGCATGAATTGTGGCCAATAGGCTTTTGACGTGTGGTCAAAAACTTCTTGACTTTAGGGTCAAAGAAAACTTGACCTATAGTTAAGACCCACTTGACCTGTGGTCAAGACGTTCTTGTCTTTTTGATAGAATGTTTTTCATTATTAGTACCAAAAAGTATATGTTAATTAAGTTTGTTTTTCATTACTTATAATCAATTTTCTTATAATAGAATGCAGGTATGATGCTGAGCACACATGCTATTGATCCTATGCGAATATATCATTGTCAAGCATCTACATATGTAATTGGGGAAATGATGAAGGATCAATTTATCGACCTTACTAAAATGACTTACAGGCCTAATGATATTAGGAATAAAATACAGCGAGAGAATGGTGTCCGTATGAGTTATAGAAAGGCTTGGAGGTCGAGGAAAAAGACTTTGATTTCTTTGAATCGTACGTATGAAGATACTTATTGATTTTTGTCCCGTTTTGCTTATATGTTGGAGTGCTCTAACCCCAGATCTATTGTGGCTCTTGAGAGTGATAAAGATGATATATAGGTATTTCTTCATGTCTTTAGCAACTTTTATCCAAGGATAGCAACATTGTCGGCCAGTGGTAGTCATTGTTGGAACACGCTTGAGAGCGATTTCTGTGGGACATTGTTGACAGCGTGTGCAATAGATGCTAATGAATAAATATTCCTAATTACATTTACAATTTTTGACTCTGAGAGCATTGATTTTTAGATTTTTTTTCCACCAAATTAAAGGGAACAATAGGAGACAGACCTGAATTGGCAATAATCTCAGATAGAAATGAGGGCATAATTAATACGATCAAGAAAGTATATGTGAATGCTGATCATGGTTATTGCATGGTACATTTTTTGCGTAATGGGAAAAATGCTTTCTCTAGTGTGTCTAGAGATGTGCATTGGAAGTTTGTCAAAGCGACTGAGACATACACTTATGAGGAATGTTCCATCTACATAAATTGGCTTGACAATGAAGACATTGACATTCACACGTACCTTAATAAAGTGAAAAATAAGAATTGGGCACGTTGCCACTTCAATAGTAGGCAATACTCGATGATAACTTCCAACAATGCCGAGTCAATCAATTTCATGAACAAAATAATAAGGGACTATCACATTAAGAAGCTACTTGAGTGGTTAAGAGAGAAAATGTAGGAACGTTTCTACGATAGGAGGGAGAAGGCTGCTGCAGTGCGAATAGTTCTTGCTGATAAAGTAGAAGAATATTTAAGAGAAATATTTAATAACTCGTCAATAATTGTAAGTATGTTGTTCAATTATAGAAGATAATAAATTCTGTTAGAAGTCAAGAATAAATTGACCTATGGTCAAGTCTTGACCATGGCAGTAAAGAAGTTCAATTGTTCAAGTAGTTATATTTTGATTTTTTCTTCTTATGTGTATTTTTAGGTTAAAGCATCAAATGCATACGAGTTCGAGGTGGTAGATAATAACTGTAAGAAATTCGTCGTCGACTTGGAGAAAAAGTGGTGTGAATGTCGTGAATTTGAATTCAATTAATTCATATGCGCACATGGGGTGATTGTGCATGGTGCTCGATGCCTATTTGCTTATAATTACATTTCTCCGTACTACAAAAAAGAAGCATTACAAGCAACATATGTAGGAGTTGTGCATCCTCTAGGTTCTCCATCTAGTTTGGCGTTCCCTGATGATGTTAAAAACCGCATAGTCGAACCACCATTGGTGACCAAAATGCCTGGTAGGCCAAAGAAGAATAGGATTTTATCATCTAGTGAAGATTTGATGAAGCAGAAATATTCATGTTGTGGGCAACCAGGGCAAAATAGGCAGACTTGCTGTAGTCTGATTCCCCTCCATAGCATAGTTAATGAATTCGAAAATCGTTCCACAAGAAGACGACAAGAGTAAAAGTTTAAAGTATTTATCATGCAGTCACGATGCATTACTTACACTACTTCTTATACAATATTATGTATGTTTTACAGCTACTTGCTTATATAAAATTCAGGTTGTTACGAATTAATTCAATTAGGTCTTGTGCCCTTCCGTGTAACTGCTCTAAGGCAACCTGTGTTCACAAATAAAAAATGTGAACCCACTTGCCTACTCATAACCCACTTGTCTCTTTTAATTAATTTATATTTACTCATAACTTACTTGCCTCTTTTAATTAATTTATATGTGAACCCACTTCTTTTTAATGCAAAAGGTCTTTATAAGAAAATAAACAGAAATACACAGGCCACAAAAGCACTGGCACTAAAAGAAAAACACAAGAATCCCTTCACTACAAAGAAAAATAAAAATAATGGTATTTTAATTAATTGTTTACCCACCTCTTTTCACCTTCTTTTTGAGCATGTATTGTTTATTTGAAAAATAGTATATGTCCCAACCATAATTGAAGGAGAGGCAATGAACCTATCCCTTAAAAGTAATCTAATCTTGAATAAAGTAAAAAAAAAAAAGCCACCTTTCCAAGTTTCCCTTTCTTTTCAAAATAAATAAATAAATAAATAAAATTAATCTAATCTTTTTTTTCTTTTTTGACTAAAGTAATCTAATCTTGAATAAAGCCAAAAATATGTAACTAATTAATAGAGGATTTTTATTAATAATAACACTAATAGATGTAATAAAAATAGAAGTCTTTCATATTACCCTCTTTAAATTAATTTATATTCCTTCAAAAAAATTAACAAGTTTTTTACCTATGGTCAAAACTCACTTGACCTCAGGTCAAGATGTTATTGACTTGAGGTAATGCACATTAAAAGACGAGTGTAAACTTTTCTGACAAAAGCCGACTCACTCCTTTAGGCGCATGCAAAGTTTTAAAAGACGTTTTGTCATTTGTTAGTATTTGTCAAACCTTTCTAACAACAACTAACCTATTCCTTCCTAAGTAATTTTTCCTATGTCTATAAATATATCATTTTTGTTATTCATTTTCATTCAACTTATACATCACTTCTGCTCTCCATTTAAATTCAAATTCAACTCACTTCTGTTCTCCATTTTCATTCAACTCATACATCACTTATATTCTCCATTTTTCCTACCTTTATGAAGAAAGTGTCATAATGGCCGGATCATCAGCTCACAAAATCCAAAATATTTGTGTCTTCTATGGATCTAACCCAAGGAAAGATAAAGAGTTTATTGAATCAGCAAATAACCTTGGTAGGGTATTAGCTGCAAGATAAATGCATATAGTATATGGGAGAGGTAGCCTTGGTTTAATGGGGTGTGTGTTAATAGTTGTATTTTTAGGAAGAAGCCAAGTTTTGGGTATCATCCTAAAAGCTTTAACTGAAGGAAACATCACCAGGAGAATAATTGGGGAAGAATTGAAGGTGTCAACGATGTATGAACGAATATAAAAAATGCTTGATAATTATAATGCCTTTATTGCTTTACCAGGGAATCTTGGAACATTTGAAGCAATTTTTCAAATTGCCTTTTGGGCCCAGCTTAAAATCTACCAAAAAAACCTAAGTCTATTAAATTAATGGTTTCTTTAATGGTTTTATATCTTTTATAGATTATGATTTGGAACAGAAGTTTATGTCAGAATCTAGAAGACAGATCATTATCTCTGGTGCAACTCCTGAGCAATTGATCGATGAACTGCAAATATATGTCCCAGAAATTGATCTAGCTATAACTCAAATAGATTAGTCAATCGACGAACGTCAGAAAAAGAGTAGATTAGATTTTTCTCTCAGTTTGTAAAACTTTTGTCTCATGATTTTACTCATAACATTATGTATGAACATTTTCAAATTTCATGTTCTCTTTTAGTATCAATATTATTTAGATTAAGTCAAAAACTTATTGACGTGGAGTCAACTTGTCTTTGACCTACAGCCATATTGTTCTCGACCATAAGTCAAGTTGTTCTTGACCTACGGTCAAGTTGTGCTCGACCTGGGATCAAGTTGTTCTTCACTTAAGGTAAAAAGAACAATTTATTTATTAAATGAACTAAATTTCATTGAAAAAGGCTACTGAATAGATAGGTTCATGCAAAATGATAGTTATGCGAGTACAACAAAACAAAAGTAAAAACTATATATTGTTCAACATCTATACAAAACAACAATAAAAAAAAAAAAACATTCAAAAAAATATACGCAAAATAATTATTTTATTTGCTCCTCTAAATTGGGTCAGTCTTCTCGGTCAATTTCAGCATAGGCATGATTGAATAGATAAAACATTATTTAACAAGCATACTTGATGACAAACATACCATAGAAACAATAAGAAAAAGAACTAATGTCTAAACTATAATCAAAATAAAACATTGTCTTTAGTTCCCTAAATTAGATCACTCTTCTTTATTAGTTTCAGCATAGCATGATAATATAACTCATACATAAGTTTATAACGGAAGTATTCTATCCTCTCGGCAATGACATTGGAAACTGACTTATCGAATATCAATAACTCAGCATACGTGATGGCAAATATACCATAGTCCACACTGAATAATAGCAGAATATTAATTTAATAAACCAATAATAATAAGTGAGGGTCAAGTGAGACTTGACCCTAGTTCAAGTGATTTCAAACGATCCTTAACTTTGGGTCAAGTAATCCTTGACTTTGATTCAAGTGATCCTTGACCTGAATCAAGAACTTCCTGATCCTAAATTTCAAAAATCTAATTTAATATAATCATTTACTAATCCGTTACTTTGTTGTGGATTATTCTCACAAAGGCGGACTGAAAATAGCTCTGTCCCTTTTGCAATGTCAAGAAAGCATCAAATACACTAACGCTATGAAGAAGATGAGGCAAACATTTTACCACCATAGAATACTTCTTCTCAACTAATTCATCATGAGAGGGCCTTCCTTTCAACGAATTATAAACCACAATGGACCTCAAAGAAATGTCAACCACAAGTAAGATCCAGTGGTCTAAAATCTCAACGTGCATAGAGATGTAGACAAACTCCATTTGAGACCATAGTTTACTACAGAGTAGCCAATTGCCAAGCACATAAGTATATAGTAAGTCATGTTTTTTCTAATCAATGACTCCATCTGACTTTTCATAATCGTCCCAAACTGGCCGAAGGAACTTGCCAAAATTGGAATCCGCAATTGATGCCCTAGGCTTTTTTACCACTCTTTTGTTATGTCTTCTTCTCAGTAGGGATGAACTTATCAACTGGCCTAATGACCCATTTGGGTCTTTTAATTGTAGTTGTTTTGTCCCTGCATTTTGGCCCATAGCCTCCTGCGTCACAAAGTCATCATCATCAGCGTCCCTTTGTTCACTTCTCTGCAGTGATTCAAATATGTAAGACACAAATGAATGAATGATTTACCTCAAAATATATAGGTCATATAAGGTCAAGAAGTACTTAAGCGTAGGTCAAGTAGCACCTGACCTACGATTAAACACATCTTGATCCTAGGTTTACTGCAAAGAGGGGTGATCATGATAAACATTGGTCAAGTCTCACTTGACCCTGAGCCAAGTAGTGCTTGATCTAGACTGAAGTAGTACATGACCACTGATCAAGTAAAACTTGGCCTATGTATAACAGCTCTTTATAATCTCTAAGACATAGAACAGCTTGGATGCCTTTCTCAATGATGTGTTTTACTGATTCAGATTCCATTTTCTTTCTGAATTGAGTATGAAATAAGGGGTTATCATCCTCTTTCATCTCTTCCAAGCTTTGCTTCTCAAAACTCTTGGATCATAGAGCTTGTGATACCGGTGTCGATATCCATGTAGTCATCTGGATCCTCAGCTACTATTTTGCCATTTTCTACCCTAATCTACCTCTCTTTGTCATGTTTCTCTTTCTCCTTATTCTCCTTCTCTTTATGTTTTATTTTTTCCTCTACCTCAATGCCCCCTCCCACTTCAATATCATTCTCATTATCTTTATTATCATCTTTTTTCATCTCTGCATCAGCTCGTCCTCTCTCTTCACCTTTTTCTCCTCTTCTTTCTCTTCATCCTCTCATTGTTGTTGTATTTCCTCTAGTTGTCCATGGTTCAAATAGATAATTAGATAAAATAAATATTAAACTTAAGTCAAGTACTGCTTAAAAAAAAAACATTATCACCTGGTTTTCAGCTTCTTTTGGTTCCTCCGAATCAAGAGTATGTTGTAAACCAGTTTGGCTTTTGTTTTGTGTATTGTCCTCCACTTGTGGAATATTTCGTGCTCTAAATTTATACATATTAGGATTGTCTTCTTCATGTTGACCAACGGAATGCACCACATCCATTACAGAATACAACATTTGCCTCATATCAAAACCATCTTCTCGAAGACCTGCGAGTTTTTCTCTAATTTGTTGTAGCTCCACTAGCACAGTCTGACAGAACCCGTGTTTAGTAACAGAAACACCCAAGGTGACTTTCTGACGTTTTGGAGGTATATTCATGACCTTTACAATATCGTCATCTTTCAGAACTTCCTTTTCAACCAACTTCCCCTTCACAACACTCTTCTCAGCAATAAGACCTCTTTGGTGGAGTACATTTAATTCATGTTCGGTTGGAATAATTTCATCAATTATACACTGAAATAAATCGAAATAACCACATCAGTGCAAAATAGAAAAAAATTGACACCAAGTCTAAGTGTTCTTCATCACAGTGCAAGAAGTTTTAGGCCATGTGGTCAAGGCAATCTTGACTCTAAGTCAAGATGTTCTTGACACATGTCTATATCGTCTTGACTTATGGTCAAGATCACCTTGACCATTGGTCAACAATATACAGCAGACAATAGAAGTAAAAATATTGATTCAAAATAAATTACTCTTACTAATTTAAAAAATCAATTATTCTTATGTTAGGGTTCATAAAAACTTCGTTCTCCATTTCCTCTCGCGTCACCTTCTAATCCTTTTCCTTGTCTGTGCTCCAATTCAATATCCGGGGAAACTTATCCTTACCATCTCATATAGCATACTTTCTAGCAAAATTAGGAAAATACTCATACGCCCAGATCTGAACTACCGCTGGAAATCTAGTAAACTCATAACGGGTCAAAAACTTCCTATTTATTGTTGAAATTGATCAAAACATTGCTATTTTTTTCATTTGGTCTATTATCTCAGTCCATAAGTAAGATCTCCAGGAGTAAGCATTGAAGATATCAAGGTCATTCACCATTTGAAAACACATGTCAGGCACATTGGCCGACTATACATTCGACATAAATGCTTGTGCAAGAAAGTACAGAAGCGCAAGCTTCACAGCATCTTCATCAGTTTCAGTATGTAGGCTACTGCACACGACATCTAGTTTTTCTCTCTTCACCACCTTATGTGAGCTAAAGTACTTGTCCTTTATATGATCCCCAAGCTTCATTGTGTGCACATTGATGTCTCCATAAATTCTCAATCCAGATATTAACACCAGAGGGCACCAAATTCCACATACATCTATGTTAATGGCTTCATCTTTATTGCTCGAGTCTTCATAGTAAACCTGCGGCATTATAAATTGTGCATAATCTGTCCAGACAATGCCACATGCTTGACATCTAAAAAATGACCCATACATGTTTTAGCAAACAATGCCTTTTGCTCCTTGGCTAACCTTCCCTGTACAACTGTCATCGTCTCAAATTATTTTGTGGAGATTCACCTTCCCGTTTGTAATCTCCTTCATGTGGACATATCGTTTCCATGGCTACAAAATAAAGACAAGTATATTACCAGTATGAAAAAAAACGAGAAGTAAATTCTTAATGGGATCAAGAAATTACTGAACTCGATCAAGAAAATTTTGACCCTAGGTCAATAAAATCTTGAACTACAATCAACATCTCTTATATCGAGTTAGTTATATCTGACTTGGAAAACTAGCCACCGATATCATATTTATAACTTTTTTAACTAGCACTTACGTGTGTTTAAACTTTAGGACCACCAAATCTGATTGTAGTCACCATAACAAAAAAGACAGGAATATAGACTTATCTTCTCAGGCCTTTTTCATTTTTTTTTTTTTTTGGAGTTCTACTTATAATTTTTTATGTTTATTAAAGATTTGGATTGGATAAGAGATTCAATATCTATATAATGGCCAGTATTTAAAATCAATATGGATCATAGATGAAAGTCATTACAAACTTAAGTAGTAAAATGGAAAACAAAATGGGAAACTTTGTCATTCGACATCCAAAAGTGATGAAATAGTAATAACAATCAAAATGCTCTGTAAATCCAATATGGGGAATGAAAGCAACCAAAATATCTCAACAATCTCAGAGAATGGTGATGAGTCAAATCTAATGTGACATATTCAATAGTAAGAGTTACTCTTTCCAGATACTATTCGAGGGTTATATATATATATACAAAATCTCATTTAGAAATAATATTGTAATTACTACGATTAAGACAAAACCACAAATTGCTTATACCAGATGCAATCTTGTAAATCCATCAATCTATATAATCCAAGAAATACTTTATGATTGAAAAAAAAAAATGAAAATTGGATTACTTCCTTAACTATAGAGGAAGATATTCCATGTTCAAAATTGAGAAAAATTTTGAATAAATTATATAAACGAAACAAAACACCTAATTCGACAAATGAGGAGAAAACTAAAATTCTAGAGGTGGACCTTTATCCAGAATTTTGTTCAAACGCAAAAACAATGATGCCATCAGAAACTGAGCCCTCAATAGCATCCGAGTCATCTCGGCTTCAAATTCGAATTGCTACGCTGAAGTAAGACATTGGTACCATCGTCAATGACCAGCTTATATGAAAGGCGGGTTTGAAGGGAAAAACGGGCAAACATTACCGCTATAGACGAAGTCAACTTCAAAAATTCTATCACCATGAAGCTCTACCAGCTTATATTCCGATCTCGAATAACTAGCCGTTCTCGAGATCCAAAGATCTAGTAGCTTGACGAAGGATCTGAATGCGACCTAAAGACAAAATAGGGGCAACAAGCACAAGTTTAGAGCTTATTTAACCGAGAATTATATTTCTCCGAGTAGAGATTCGACAAGAATAGTGTCAATAACTAGAATTTGATGTCTTAATAGGATTGTATCATTTATCTAAAAAGTTTATGAAAATATTTAATGTATATGTGTAAATTCTTTTCAAATCATCGTGTAATCTTTAATTTCCTCTATTTATTTCAATATCAGTTTTGCTAAGAAGCCATGGTCTATTCTTCATGTTTGACATTTTATGGGAATTCTAGTATAAAAAGGGGCAAAAATTGTCTTATGCATAGGGAGGATTTTTTAATCCGTTGGATCAAAATCAATGGTTGTTAGTTGTTAGAAAAAAGAAAGCACGATCTACCCTTTCCAGAAAAAAAATATATATATATCTTGTTTTGCTCTCTCTCTCTCTCTTTCTCATTTTTCTTTCTTTGTATTCTTTGCTATTTTTTAGCTTCATTCATCTCATTTTGATTTTCTAGATTCTTCTATTTTCTCTTTGATTATAGGGTTTGTATTATTTTTTCTCTGCAAACAAACAGAGACTATTTTCTGGCATTATTTATCTTTTTCACTATTTTTTCACATTCGCCCTTTTTCTCTTTGACCTTGGGATTTGTATTATTTTTCCTCTACAAACATTGGATGCTTTTTCTATAGAGTTTTTATTTATAGATTTTTTTAATAGAGTTCCAAAAGAAAATAATGCCATGCCAAGGAAGTTCCTCTCTCATGGATCGCCATTAGCAGTGATATGCTAGACAAGGAATAAGTTTTGGATATAGACTCGATTTTATATTTTTAAAATCTTTAATTTTCCAAAACATTAAAAATGCTCTTTGGCAGCCACAGATGAGAAACTTTTGACTCTTGAGACAGAGGATGGAAATCTAAGAGAGAATGAGAAGAACATGAAAGAGAGTAGGGAAGAGACAATTTTTTTTTTTTTGAAAAAAAACCATTAAATCCATAATTACTCCATTTACAGATATGTTATTGTGTAGTACGATATATGTTATGGCAAAATATTTTCCAGTTAGATCCTTTATAAGCCGTTTGATTAAAAAGAAAACTCCTCCTATATGTAGGAAGATTTTTGCCTCTTCCGCACTAGAATTTTCTTGATATTTTATTACAGTTTTTAGCACAAACGGTTATCTAATTGAAATTTACTACCGTGGTTGTTTATCATTTTTTTTTTTTTTGGTAGTGAATGTATTCATTGAGTGGGTGCCAGAAGCTATAGGCAGTAGTTAGGGAAGAAACATTGATTAATCAATCGAATTAGAGAAATTGTAGTTAACAAACGGTTTGGTTAAAAGTATAGACTACCAAGAGGGGCAAATCAGGCCTTAAGAACCTTTTTGCAAATTTTTCCTTTTAGAAACTAGCAAGCCTCAATTTTCAATTGTAATAGAGAATGTATGTAAATAAACAAGCAGGCAATCTCAAAATAATAGCAAACAAATAATCATATCCACAATCACAATATATTAGCAAGGAAATGAAGAGATAGAGTTAGAAAGATTACAAACAATGATTTTTACGAGGTTCGGCACACATAACAATTTGCCTACGTCCCTAACCCTAGACTCCACTACTTTCGTTTATTCACTATCAGGTCAAGAGAAATAGGGCTTAACCAACCCTATTTATAATAGAGTGAATTTCCCCTTAGACTCACCTAACCTTCTTACAATAGGCTTGGCTCTGGTTCTATAATGTTAATTCAGATTATTGAGAATCCAGTGACAGTTCACTTAAACATGATTTTTTTGATACTGGTGCCAAACTCGCCTCAAACTTAGATGATTTTTGATTTATAAGTGAACACTCAATCAAAAATTTCTCTCACTTAGGTAATGAATAAAATTTAATTTTAGAAGATTTAAGATCAATGCAATAAGAATGCTCTCAAATTGGCTCAATAGGATATGAAAGTTGATTTTGAGCAATTGAAGGCCTTTAGAAATTTAAGAATAGTTGTATATCAATGAATGTGTCAAATATCACTAAATAAGACTATTTACAGTTTGCAAAGAAAAATAGTAATTTCTAGCCGTTTATGGTGCTCTATGTGGCCAATCTGGTCAACCAAATTTTCTTTCGGTCGACCAAATTTATAGCCTTTAATTCTGTGCTTGTTGACAACTTCCAACAGTCATATTTTTAGCCTAGCTACAAAATTTGGTCGACCAAATTTTGACCAGAGGCAATTTTGCCTCTAGAGTTCTCAATTTTGGTATGATATTAAATTCAATACATTTTTATTATTACTAAACATATTCCCAATATTTCTAAAGGCATTTTGGCTATTTTTAAAGATACATGATAATTATTTTCAAACAAGTAAAACAACGTATTCATTTTGAGCTTAAGATTACTTAAAAATTCTTTAGAAAAAGTATGAGTTGATAGAAAGAGAATCTATATGAAATGAACTAAATTATAAGACTAAGAAAAATAGGTGTACTCTATCTAGACATGGTCTTGTAACTTAATTTTCTATCTTCAAGATTGATTCTTTAATTGAATCCATGAATATAATCTTGAAGACTTGATTAGCTTGAGCTTGAAATGATTAATTAAACCAAGTTGCTACATACTCAAATCAAACCATTAGCCCTTGATCAAATATTCGTTAGCCTCAAAATAAGAGTGATTCAGATTAAAAACCTCATAGGTCAATGATTTATTACATGAATACCCAAAAGAAAAACTATGCTCCGTCTATATCATTTCTCCCTCCATCTTAGCAATTTAGCATTTAAAAAAAATGAAAAAGCAATGAAAATTTCTCCAGGTTATTAACAAATAGTACGCACTAGACCCAAATTGGAGGATACCATGTTGGCTCTTTTGTAAGGTAGTTTGGTCTTAAGCCCTTCAATTTTTTGGCCCGACATACCTTGAGGTATTGGTCTAGGTTCTTCGACATCTTTGGAAACTGGGAGAAAAGAGAGAAGATGAGGAATCTAGGTTCTAGAGGCTGAGTTGCAGAGGCAAGTGGCTTCGATTCAAGATTTTTTTTTTTTTTATACAAGGATTTTGACCTTGATGAGCTTGAAGTCTTTCCACTGGGATTTTGACGAGATCGACGTATTTTAACATGTTTTGATGAACTATTTTCAATGGGGATTTCTATTCTACGGGTTTTTTTTTTTTTTTTTCCAATGGTATCTTTGATAGGTTTCGACTAAGATCTCATCGGATTTTAATGACTTCTGATGCTAATTTCGACTGTTTTAGATAGCGTCGATATTATACCATATGTCGTTTGGTAGCTTTCTCAATCTGCGAAAAAAAGTTAAGAAAGAGAGCCCAAGAAAGAAATAAGAGTATTAGAGATTTTTGAAGATTTGGAAAGAGTTTTGAGAAAGATGGATTGAGAGTGATGAGAGTGTGAACAGGAGAGAGAATGTCTCAGTTATAGCGTTCCTCTCCCCTCCTCCCCCNAGAATTGAACTATTTTAAAGAATTAGATTAGATATGATATTATAGGATAAGATAGGACGGGATAAGATTATATAATCCAATCATATCCCATGTTTAGTGTGCTACTATTTATTAGAATAAGATTAGCATATGTGTTTTATATTTTTTAACTAAATAATAAACTTGGAGGTTTGATTGATTTAGAGAAATACCATTCTAAAAATTCATTTATAAAAATACCACTTGAAAACTTACTTTTAGAAAAGTATCATTTTTAATATCTTATTTACAAAAATACCATTTTCAAAAAACTATTTGGAAAAATACCATTTCTGCCATTTTACAAGTAGAATATAGAAAAATACCACTTTTAACCTAATTTCAAAAAATTACCATTTTTTTACCACTTCAAAACACTATACTATTTTTAAATAAATTCCTAATCTCTTTTAATCCTAAATTTTTAAGAGAATAAATCCGTACTATCTTTGGAGTAGATACTATTTTTGGAATTGATATTATTTATTCCTATACAATATCTCTCATATTCATGCACCGAAAAATATGAATAATTTAATCCTATATAATCTTATTTTTATCTTGCACTCCAAACAGGGCCCTAAATTAGAGGTATTTTTATCCCATAATTGTAAAAATGAAATATTTATTGAGTGGAATATATGGGTATTACACATATTTTGGAGCACATTTAATAAAATTTCTCTTCTGGGTTACAAGAGTCCAAAAAAATTTAAAAAGGAAAACAAATTCCAAAACGACGTAATTTTGAAGATGTGATTCAAGTTTGTTTGGTTACATGTTTAATTTGATAAATTTCATAATTTGTTCTTTTCATTAAGGATAAATTATCTTTTCCAAAAATTATTTCCCACTTCACAAATATAAAGACGATTTAGCTCTAATTATATATTGCATTGCTATTTTCTCTCATTTTTCCTTTTCTTTTCTTCTTCTAATGAGCTAGAGTCTTTTTCCTTCTTCTTCTAACTCGCTGGAGAGGGAGATCTTTCAAATCTTTTTCTCCAATAGGAAATTTTATTTTTTTTATTTTTCGTTGGGTATAGAATAATTCTTCCATTCTGAAAGGCATAATTCTACCAAGATCTAGATCTATAGTAGTTTTAATATATTTAGATATCAATTTGTGGTGATTTTATGTTTATTTTTTGTTTAATGCATCTAGATCTAGAATTATAGTGATTTTAGGTGAATTTTATTTAATCCTTTTAATATTATTATTATCTAGATCTATATCATTTATAACTCATATCTGGATAACTTGTATAATATTATTTGCCCTCTAATAGTATTGGATTCGAAGCGAGAGATACTAATAACAAAGGTTGAGTAGATGGTCATAACGAGCCAACAACAGTAGAGAGCTCTATCAAAATGCAGAATAATGATGATCCATATGAGTACCCTTATTCTGGGTTGATTTCAAGAGGATACTAGTACACAAAATTCCTCCGTTAATTTTAGTTTGTTTATTACAGATGTTTGCTTTGTACCTAAATGCCTTTTTATAGGTATTGTACTATCTTTCTATTATTAATAAAAGCATTTTTCCTTCTAAAATATATATATATATATAAAGACGATTTTAATAATTATTAAATTTTAAAATTTTTTATAACAAGGAACATAATACTAGGGTTCCTTTCATATTTCATAAGTACAGGCGTTCCCGTTAAATTTTGACCAAATACAAGAATTCTTTTAGTATAATTTCATGTATTTTGTGTTTTTTTCTTAAATAAAAATATTTATAATTTTCAGTTTCAAAACATAAAATATCATGTTTAACCCTTTATTCACATAAAATAAAAAAGTTTTCAATTTGTTTTTAAAACTAGGAAAAATGTTATCCCTTCTGAGGTGTTTTTTTTTGGGGCAAACGTAGAAGTTATGTTTCTGAAACTACCATTAACCTTACTCAAATAGTTCTATTAACATGTATAACTTATTACTAAGCTCCCCTAAACAAATTTAATTGGTTTGTCCTTAAAATGATATAAAATAAAACAAGAAAGTGAATTTAATAAAAATTTCTTAAAAAAGAAAATAAAATAAAAGGGGTTTAAAAGATATTTAAAACAGTAGATAAATTACCCTCTTAGTCTCTAAATTATTAGATAAGTCTAATTTTGGTCCCTAAGCTTTAAACTTGTTATTTTTTTGTTTTTAAACTATTAAAGTCTTCCATGTTAATCCTTAGACACTTATTCCATCAACTTTCTGTTATATTTTAGAAATAGTATTTTCATATAAATATTTTAAAATTTAGGGATCAAAGTGACGCTTTAGCAATAATTTCGGACCATAAGAACATTTATCCTAGGACATTTTCTACCATTCCTATCAATGAAGATAGTCTGTTCCTCTTTTGAAAACAAAGGGTATACTTTTTAGCTTTATGAGAATATAGAGTTAATAATATTAGAAGAATGTTTCGGTACTATTAGTATAGATAGTAACTCGAAATGTCAAGGAAGTTGGACCTGATGACAACCAAGTTGGCAACCAAATCCTCGCTGAAATGCAATCANGCAAAGTTAAGTTCCACTCCACAAATTGAAAATTCCTAGAATGAATTTGAAAATTTACACAAACAATTTATCTTCCAAAACTAAATAAAATCTTGCTATGGATGGATACAGTTTCGTACTTCAATTAAAGACCAAACCACTTTGCCTATCGTCTAATTTTTTTAAAGCATTTTTGGTGAAAGTTTGTCATTGGTAATATTAGTCCAGGTATCCATTGGCTTTTTAATGTCTTCACAAAGTTTAATAAATAAAGAAAGAGTCCAAGGAGAATTACTGTACATATTTTCATTTTAAGTTAGAGCATTGTAATAATAACATGATTAAAGAGTTCATGGAAATAAGAAAATATTAAAGTGAATTTTGAATATAATTTCCCTTTTGTCTAAAGCTTGGAAAGGATTTTATATTATTGTACAGTCCAATTTTTCTACCTTAACTTCGAAGTAATTTTGGTACCACAGCAATATAAATAAATTTTGCTAATACTTCGAAAAAGTTTGTCCTTGCCTCCATCTCACAACATTTCTATTGACGTCTAAAGAGTTGTCTTTTGGTTAGACTGTATTCTTTAGCAAGAAAATCTTAACTGGACGAGATCTCTAGTGTTTAGTTATGTTATCACCGGAATTACATTACATTATTTTATATTGAGGCAGACATACTTCTTTAGTTTTGAGGGGTAATTCCATTGCAGAACATAAGTCAATCAAAAAACTCCGCATATTTAGAGAGAAGCATTTTGGTGAAAAAGCAACAGAGAAGCAAGTTTTTCTCTCTTTATTCATAGTAGGCCTCTCAGTAATTCAATACTATGCCTACAAACTTCTTGTTTTCTTCTTACTAGTAGATAAGTTTTAAGTAGCTTTTATTATTTATGATACATCAGATAACATCATACAAGCGTGGTATGTTTTACAAAACTCAAGCTGCTGCTTCATTCACAGTCGCAACTTTCTTGAGGACATAAAGAGGATCTCCAATTTTCATGACCTTTCCCTTGCCCCCGGCAAGGCAGTCTTTCCAAACTAAGTTCTGCCCAAAGTAAATCTGAAAACCAGCCAGAAACATGTAATTATCTGCATGAACAGAGGAACACAAGTTGCTTTTGATTGAATTTTTGTCTTACCTTTCCCTGTTGTTTTCGAGTAGGGCGCAGAACTTTATCTGACCGTATTTTCTTAAGGGTCTCATTTGGCTCAGGTCCTGCAATGCCAGTCTCTTGGTTGATTGAAGGAACCTGAAAAATGGATTACTATTACTATTATTATTATTATTGTTGTTGCTGTCGTGGTTGTTTAAGAAAAAGGCATTTCTACCAGTATTATAGTCAAGCATGTGAAAACTCAGGCTCTTCTTGACGAACTTTTGGTAGTGAATCTCTAATCACCACCAAAGTCCACAGAGACCTTATTTCTTATTATTCCCCTCGTATGAAGAAAGAAGAAATGAAAACATAATTATTTTATGCATGCAAACACTTAGATTCCGCGGCAATTGTAATAGGAAAATTATAAATTAATAAATTAAAACTCAGGATCAGAAATTTAATGAGCTGAAAATTTAAAATGGCCAGATTTTAGATTTCGAGGGTTTGCATACAAGATACAACTTTGCAGACCTTTGACTAACAGATATGATACTGTAAGGATGTGATATTGATGTTTTGTCTCCAACTCCAATTCCTACATTCTCTAAAACATAGAGTTACCAAACCTTCATTTACCAAGTGGCTGCTCGCACTCTTCATGATAATGCCTATTATTAAAGTACGCCATCAAACAATTATTTATAAAAATGCATGGTTTTGTGACATGTTATTTATCAATCCTCTTTATCTAAATAAACACAAAAAGTACATTTCTTAACCTTACAGCGGGAGCATAGCTTGACACCTTCAAAAGTGAAATTGTTAATTCTGATCTCCATCCATATATCTTCAGAAAATGGTTCGCAACCATCAACAACAATGCTGCGACAAGAAAGTACATGTTCATAAAAGTTTGAACTATGCCTGTAGCTGTATGAGATGAAAATTAGGGAAAAGTAGGCATGTAGACAGAGAAGCTAATAATTCAGCAGACAAGCTAGCTTCTTTAAGAGTTGGGAATCAGAATAGGATGTGGTGGAACTTTGCTCTTTGTTTGCTTTTCCCTTCGATTAAAAGGAGTTGTCTGGCCTTGCACTTCTACAGGTTCAGGTTATTTCTTGAACTTCTTTCCTATCTCTCTCTCTTTTTCTTTTTTTTCTTTTTAATAATATCATTCCCTTGTAGTATTCGAGGTATATTCACCAAAAAAACCAAGATAAAAATAAGGGCATAAAAGGAATAAAGATATATGTTAAGAACCATTACTTGGGTCTAAAGCGGTTAACCGGTATGGGTTCCTTCAGAAGCTTATTCAGTGCATCCATAGACCCCTGAAAACTATATGTTGTCAAGATCCAGTTCTGAGCATCCAATGTCAAAACAAGTTGGATGTCATTTTTCTAACTTGACAAACCTGAGATAGTATCATAAATGGATACCCGTCAGCAAACATGACTTTGTGCCTATCTGCATATTGAGGATCCACAGGCCTTGTTTCTGAAGCTGAATTGAAACAATGCAACAAAATCAATGTTTTACTTTGTTTTGAGCATGAAAACAAATAGGATCTCATCTACATGAATGACTGTTGCAATTACAGGTTGCAGCCATGTAATTACATCTTTTACTGAATTTCTTTTGCAGATAATATGCCTACAAGAAATATACTCCAATTTTTGTAATTCAAGCGCATACTTGTATGACACTCAACATCCTGCTATGTACAAGATTAGCACACCAGAGCCTACCTGCATTAAAACGAACAAGTCGACTGGGCTTTCCAAGATAATTTGAAAACCATTTCGATGCCTCAGCCCCCTCATCCAATGCAGAGCCAGACCATTCCCAGACAGATACACCATGAGCTACTTCTTTTGGTGCACTCAGAGAAATCTTTAGCACATCCATGCCGGGTGCTTTTATCACTGTATAGAGAATGAAAGGTCAATTTTATCACTTCCAAAAACAAATTCAGATTAGCCGTCAGACCAAACTAGTAAAATAGTATTTCTAGTCAGTCATCATTCGACAATGTACTCAATTCGATAAAGTTTGAAAGGGAAAATATCGGAAATATATTGCCTAAACTCAAAATAAGGTAACATATAAGATGAAAGATATAGTAACATATCATTACCAAGATAGGAACTTCTATTGGGTTCCCAACCCTCCAAAAATGCATCCTTTGGCAGCTCTATTTCAACCAGAGCAAGCTTTGGTTCAACTCTTTGGGTATATGCCCTCCCTTTGCTGTTCACAATTAACCACTGCCTATCCCATCGAAATCCTACATATCAAAAGCGCAAAAGTAAAATTAAAACATCAACTAATGTTGCTACTTCCTATAATTGAAACTTATTAAGGTCTACAAATATTATGAAAATGAGAAAAAAGAAAAACATTGATATTTATAAAGCAATGACTGTAAAATATTAAATACAATAAGGCTACGTTTGGTAGAGAGGAAAGAAAATAAGAAGGAGGGAAAAAAATATTAGTAAAAAAAATTTTCTTTCCCCTTTTTCTCTCTATTTTTGAAGAAATATATTTGAGTAGTCCCATTACTTTTTTCTCTTCTCTTTTGTCTTCTCTTTCCTTCTCCTCTATCAAACAACCCAAATTTTTGTTTCCCTTCACTTTTCTCTCCAGACTTTTCCTTTCTCATCCTTTTCCTTCCTACCAAACATAGCCTAAAAGAAAACATTGAAGAAAGGATGTGCTCTAACTAAAGGCTCTGATCTAACTCCTGAAGTCCAAATAAGAATCACAACTGGCAGCACCATAATTGATTTTAGCCCCAGCCCCACATTTAAGAGTCCAGAATTAAGCAATCTAAAAATGTATTTCGCGTTTTTCCTTTCTGGGTCTTAAACAAAAACGGGAAAGAAAACAATTTTAAGCGGCAAACAAATAGAGAAGAAAACAAAAATGGTCACATATATACATACATTTATATATATATATATATATAGATGAAAAATAAAAAAAAGAGAAAAAGAAGAAAGAAAGACTAATTGAAGAAGATGAGCATTTGGGGTGTACCAGTAGGAGTAAGAGGAGCTTGAGGAACTGAAATTCCACGACATGATTTGATTGGGTATATGAGTACGGATGAGACTTTGGCTAAGGCTTCTTCTGATAACACCTTCTCCATTCTCTCTCTCTCTCTCTCTCTCTCTCTCTCTCGCTGTCTGTCTTCACATACTACTACCTAACTCTGTTTATAACTCTCCCTCTTTCGCTCGCTCTGTCTTCACATACAACTTCCTAACCCTGTATATAACACCATTCTCCTTGGTGTTTACCCAAAAATAAATAAATAAATAAAATAAAATAAAAGGACATTTTTTTAAAGGAAAGAACAGTACTTATTCCTCCACTGAGTCCACTCGCTTTTTCAATTTTCTAATTGGAGAATATAGTAATTCTATTGTTAAGTTTTAGGGAAAAAAAATAAAAAATTCTTTAATTTTCATACAAACTCTTCATTGGAATTGGAGTTATAATATTGGGCTAAAATATTTAAATAATTTTGCCAGAAAAAAAAAAAAAAGAAACTCCAAATTCCAAAAGAAGTTTATGAGCACTCAAGGACAAATTTTGCTACACACTTAAAATCTCAGATTCCCTTTTTTTTTTTCCCCTTTTTTTAACCACTAGAATCGTAAAGATAGAGATGTAAGAAAATCATAAAATAAAGGAATGATATCACTTTTATATCTTGTATTTTGATATTTTGTTGAAATTATACTTTGTGTTTTTATTATTATCAACATTAACTTTTAAATTTAAAATGTGTTATAAATTTATATCCTGACACTAATTTAGAGTAGTTAATTTACCAAGATAATTTAATAAACTTATTCTCGGATAAGTTTTTATATAGTTTATTTTCAATTTTTTAAATTATATCTTGCTAAATTAATTATTCTAAATTAGTATCAGGATGTAAATTTGTAATAAATATTAAATTTAAAAATCAATATTGATAATAATCAAAATATAAGATACAAACTAAACAAAGTGTCAAAACATAATATATAAAAGGGATAATTGCAAAAAAATACCCTCATGTTTGGATGTTCTGTAATTTAAACTCTGAATTTTGGATTCTGCAAAATAATACCTTGAGATTACGAATTTCTGAAAATTAATACCTTGTGTTGATTTTTAACTGATAAAATACAATAATATCCTTAAAATTAAGATGAATAATATGGATTAATCTAGTTTTAATTGAGGATATTATTGTTTTTTCGTTCTTAAAATTGGTCAAAAAATCTGTCCAGTGTATTAATTTTCAGAAATTCTTAATCTCAAGGTATTATTTTGTAGATTCTAAATTTCAGAGTTTAAATTGCAGAACACCCAAACGTGAGGGTATTTTTTTGTAATTATCCTAATATAAAAATAATATTATATTAAAATAAAAGTTGGAATATTACAAAAGAGAAGCTCAAGATAATGTTGTGGTGGGGACCATCAGAATCTGTTCTTTTCCTCACTTTTGTCAAAGGGCAGGACCATCAGAACCCAAGTCCAATTTTATTTAGCATGCATTCTGCATTTATCAGATGTTTTTCAATGTCAGTTTTGCATTAGTGAAATCGAGAATGATGAAATCCGAGGAGCAGGTAATATTTAATTTATGTTGCAAAGGGGACGAACCAGATTAAAGTGACGAAAGCAAAGAATTTCAACTTCAAAGTTTTGAGCCAAAAGAGAAACTTGGTCTGTAGTTAATACAATAACATTTTTGACGTCTGACATTGCGTCAATCAATTCTTTTAAACGTTTTTAATGTAAATGTAATAAAACAAATTTTCTATATTTGCTTCTAACTGTGTAGGGTATTTTATTATGCACCAATAAGTTATAAATTATTAAATGTAAATTTGTTTCTGAATAACTAAAAATTGCCACTTCATTGGGCTATGTTTAGTAGAAGAAAATAGAATGGGAAGAAAAAAATAAGAGGAAGAAAATATGTATGATGGAAAAAAAATATATTTTTTTTATAATTATTTCGTATGTGGAGAGAAGTTAAAAAAAAAAAAAAACTATAAAACAATAGTACTTTTCCTTCCATATTATTATTTTAAAAATTAACGTGCAATATGAGTATCTATAAATCCAAACTCCTATGTTTTTAAGTCTCCAAGTTTCTCAATGTTCAACACAATATCTCACAATTTTTCTCTAGAATTTTGTGGGGCAAGGACCAACTAATGAATTGTTATTTTTTGAGTCACGTAAGTTTCTATTTATAATAGAGCACATAGATGAGTTTAGTTGTACTCAAATACGCGCCACATTATTAGTCAACAAAAACTATCCTTATGAACCGGAGTATAACAAGCTAAAGCCTTTGTATGAATGCTCTTCTTTTCCACGCTCTCCGTAGCGGTCCGCCGTATGGCGTCCACGCTTCGGCGTACAGAATCTCTTGGATCCACTTTACATTTTCTCCCTCTCTACAGATCTTGCCATAAATTCGGCCCTCATTTATTACGCAGTCCCCCCTCCATGGTTCTTACACCAAAACTTGCCCCCCATTTACTACTTAGAATTTCAATTTTCTACTCTCTCATTTATTACCCATCAGTTACAGTACTTTTATGACCTATCTCCTTGGCTTATAGTGTTTTTATTCCTACTGTGCCCGCTCTCAAACGTTATAAGGTTTTACTTCCTAATTACCAACCTCCTTCGTGGGAACACATCAGGATTTATTTCACATTAAATGCACCATTACTCAATCACCCACCGCCCCTGACATGATTTAGACATTCTTTATTGCATAATTTCCCTAAGTCCCGAACAATACGTCTAAATTATGCTCTATAGTAGTTTCTAAGTATTGTTTTTCACTTTTAGCAGTTTTCTTAATTTTTTTTTCATTCATAGCAACTTTTACTACAAAGTTTTAAATATACCCCTAATTTTCTCTAATATGTTAAAGTTTAAAAATAATTTTAGTTTTAAGAAATTGCTAAAACTGCTATATTTGTAAAAGAAAAATAAAAACTGGTAAAAAATCGTAAAATAATACTTGAGAACTGCTTCATATAAAAGAAGGAAAGTTCTAAATCCATTACCATTTAGACTATTTACATTAATTTTTTTTTACATTACAAAAGTAATTTTAAATAATTATATTTTTACTTTATACATTCTTTATATTCCAAAAATACCCAATTAATTTATACATTCAATATTTTCATTTTTAATATCTAATTCTCAAGCTAAAAAAAACTGAAGATAGAAAATATAATTCATAAATAATCTGTTAAAGGACTAGAGAACAAAGAAATAAAGAAATGAAGCAAGGAATTCTATTTGCATATATAATTTTTTAAGTAAAATAGAAGATTTGTTAAACAAAAGGAAGCAATAAAAATGATATAAATACAATAAACATACTATACCATATAGGCATAAAGTACTCATAAAGTACTGCAAATTTGTTTTGTTATAATACAGTCTTTCAAAGTGAATTATAAAAATAATGATAAATATATATATATATATATATGAATTCTCATCTATATGCATATTCTTATAGATAATTGGATTGATTTTTTTTCTTTTTTTTTTCCACGATTTTGTTTTTAAAAACTTTTTAGTTCTTGTTATTTACAGATAATAATAAACAAAGAAATGTGATCTTATCATATATATATATATATATAGTTGGATTTTTTTTTTTTCGCTAGTCCAGGTGCTTTTTTTTCCAATAAAAAATGAAAAAAGAAAAAAAATTATTTGATTGTGTACATATATATATATATATATTATGTTTTAGGATTATCTTTTCAGTTTATCCCCTTTCTTGTGTTAGTTGACAAGGAAATTCTAAATCTTTCACCATTTAGACTATATACATTCATCATTCATAATAATAACCATTTACTATTGACTTGTCTTTCTTAATAATTCTAATTATAAGTAAATTTGTAATTAAAATTATAAATGTACATAGTCCAAATAGTTGTAGATTTAGAACTTCCCATAAAAGAACCCCAAAATTGTTGACCGGCACTCTAAAAAAAAAAAATTCCTTCAAACCTTGTCAGTAGATCAACTCAATTTCACTATTTTTTTCCATTTCCCTTCATCATTACGATTCTCCAAAATTTTCAATTACTTTGTAAATACTTCCTCACCTATTTTATTTGAAAATACATATTGATTCCTCACCTTTTTTTTCCCCAAAAGAGAACGCCTTTAGTTAGGAACATGGGATATTCTTAAAACCCAAGGTCTGGTCATATAATCGACTTTGTTGGGAAATTCAGCAATTCGCGTCACTAAGACAATAGTGCCCTATAATATCCATTGTCACATTTAAAAATAAAAATAATAAACAATAAATAAAAATAAAAATAATAATAATAATAAGGAGCTTATAGAAATATGATCAAATTTTGGGCACAATTTAAGTAAATATTACTTTATCAAATGTTATAGCAAAATATCTGGTATATATGTTTATATACCAAGTGTAAAATTTTATATATTAAGTACAAAAAAGTATATACCAAATACATTTCAGTACAATAATTGAAATTGGTAAATATGTTTATCTACCAAGTATAAAAATATATATACCGGATATTTAGCTGTAAAATTTAAAAAGTAGACATCTGCTTATTCAAATTTAAAAGATTGATTATCTACCTATATTTTTCTAATAATAATAGTGAGTAACCTAAAGATTTCCAATAGTGTTTTGATTAAGATTTTCAAGAATGACAATAAAAGAGTCCCATTAAAGAGCTTAGCTTATGCTTGCTTTCATGCTATAACTTGACGATCATTGACACACACCAAGGTAACTTATTAAAGTGTTTCTTGTAAGGATGACAATTGGGTAAGAATCATGTGAAAAGGCAAAATCTATTGTCATTTAAAGTGTTGCAATATCACCAGAATATTTGACCTGACATTTGTGATGTGTTTGTCCGAATTTTACAGCTATCATATGATTGAATATTTGTTCAATTAGATTTGGTTTAATTAGAAATATCAGTGATTGTTGTTTGCGTTGCAGGAAAATTATATTTACTTATTTCTTTCGTATTTAGGCATGTTTTTATGAAAGATGATTACTAATGATAACTGATTAATACTTCTAGAAATAATCAATTCTAATCTTAATCAATTAGATTATAATTGTTGGGCTAATTTTATCTGATTACTTTGACAACTTATATTTTTTTTATGAAAACTATCTTATAGTATGAAAGTGTAAATGTTTATCTTTTGGGTTCTCGTTTCCTTATTTATTTGTAACTAATTCTTATTGTGGATGAACATTTTTTATTTGATTGATTTGTGTGTGAAAACCGAAAATGCTATTTTAGGTAATAAATCAACTTTTTTTCTAGAAAGTTACAAATCTGGCTATTTTAGACAGGTCCAATGTTGTAACATCAGTGTTCAGAATCAGCAACAATCACAGATTAGCCTTGATTACGAAAATCTTATCATTAACTGATCTAATTAGCTTTTAATCTACATTTATGATGATTATAACGTGTCTTGTAGATTGATAAGGAATAGAAGACGTCAAGCACTATATATAAGGATCTAGGTTAGAATCCTAAGTATGTCATGTATATTTTGTGATTTCCATCAGAGCAATACTTCATTAAATCTATCTATACTTTGAATTGTGAGACTAGGAAGGATTCTTAGTCGTAAGAGTATTTGGAGAGAAGTATAAGTACTTCAGGAGAAGTGTAATAAGTCTTTGGGAGAAGGCAGGCTCCAAAAAATATAAAGGGAGTTCAGACAGAAGGAATCACATCAAGTTGAGGGGAGCTCGCTAGACGGATTAGTGAAGGAGTACTTGTATGTTGCAATATTTAAAAGAGAGAATTTTTTAAATTTGATTAGTGTTTATACTCATTTGATCTTTACTAATAATTAAGTTCATTTCTCTGGGCGTGGCTTCTTAGATATAGACTATCGGAAGATAGTTAAACCAAGTAAAAATATTGTGTGCAAGTTTTTTCTTTTCGGTATTATAGCATCTATATTACAGTTTTCCGCATAATCACTTTATATAATTAATTGGATAATTAATATATTAAGAATACAAAAAACGGTCCTAACATCATATTTAAAATTTATCTGCTACATATTTTGTAAGAACTATTCAAAAGATTTCTCTCATTTTCAATTATTATTAAAGAAATTTATCTCAACAATTGCTAATTATCATGAAATTTATTGCCAATACTCAGAACAGATTATAAAATTGTTAAAATGTTAAACATAATTGTTAATCAGTTTTCAAAATCTTCTGCGCCAATTTTAGTAAGACTAATAATGTTTGTTTCCACATAACTATCCAGTCAAGAATTAATGTACTGCTAGTTCTAATGATACGAATTGCTCCAAGTAGTTCTAATAATGTTGGGGATTCGGTGAATCTTGTGGATTTGGATTCTAAGTTTTGACCACTTTATCTCTTTCCCTTTCTTTCTTTTCCCCCCTTTATCTTAGATGTAGTTGTTATTCGGTCCCCTTATTTTGATAGTTTCAGTTTAATTTTGCTAAGCTTCTGTAGCAACTTTGTAATGTGAGTGGTTAGTTTCATATTTTAAACAAAATGTCGATATTTATTCCATTACTTTTTATGTAGGGGCCTGGTATATATTCTCATCTTCTCATTTCATTTATGATTCTTCAAAACTTTTCTTTGTACACATCACGTAACGGATAAGGATTAGATTAAGCGTTTGGATCTTGTGGTCAAACTCAAATTGTTGATTTTGAAAATTAGAATGAAATGCTCAAAGAGAGAGATAGATTAGAATGAATGTTCAAATTTATTTTTCAGTTTTCTTAATGTCCTCAGTTATTATCTTCAACGTCTCTGTAATCTTTTTCTTTTTATTTCAATAGGTAAAGTAACTATGATCACACTCTATTATTTTTCATAACTTTATATGCAGTCCCACGATCCAAAGAAGGTCACACATTTGATTTTGTGATCGAATTTTAGTCATATTAATCCCACTATGTCATTCTATTATTTGTATAACTTGATGGAATTTTTATAAACACTACTACGATAATCACTTTTTTCATCACTAGTTTAACGTCAGTTGTGCGTGACAACCGATGAGGTAGGCCTGTAAACCTTTTATCGTCACTTTACAAGTGATGAGAAAAAAATTATTTTCTCGTCAGTTTAAAATCGACGAGATGTATGACACTTTTCTTGTCAATTAGAAACAGATGAAATATACTTTTTATGTCAGTTTAAAATCGATGTGAAAAGTCAAGCTATTAACAGTACATATTTTATTTAAAATTTGAATTTCCTCTTAATTTTTCTAAATATTTCGAATTCCCTTTCCTTTTCTTTCTTCTATTTATTACTTTCATATGTATTTAGACTTATTTCTTCTTCTATTATTTTTTTCCTCCTCTCTTTCTTCTCTATTCTTTTTCTCTCTTCTTTCTCCTCATTCACACATGTAAAAGTATCTTCATAAATATCTTCTTCTTCTTCATTTTTAATTCTCTTTCTCTCTCTCTCTCTCTGTCTCTCTCTCTCTCTCTCTCTCTAATTTTTTGAATCATATCTTTAATTAATCGGCATGAGAAAGAAAGCTTAATGGCTCTCTCTCATACAAATTCTTCAAATCATATCTTTAATTAATCTACGTGAGAATGAAGACTTAGTAGTTGTAATTATAATTGCCAGCAAATGAAGTTACAGTGAGAGACGATCATGACTTCAGAAATTTGATTCTTTTTAACTTTATTTACGACTTATCACGTTGGTTTTAAATCAATGTGATAGACCTTTTGCGTCGGTTTATAACCAATGAGACAAGTTTTTCTTGTCAGTCAAAAACCGACAAGAAAATCCCTACATACAATATCAATGGGATACTCATCAGAATTATTACTGACGAGGTATATCTTTCACGTCACTTGCAAGGTAGCGTGAATTTGTATATTTATTGTAGTGAGACTGTTTGTAACCTTATCCATTTATAGTCCTACAATTTAAACATGGTAAAGTCAAGTCAAATTTTGATTTTAATTGAATTTTAATGAACAATGTAGTTGTTCCTATAAGTTTAAATTTTGAAAAAGCTTTTCATGTTGCACCTCTTATCTGTTATATTTGAAAATATAACTTTGTAAGCTTTTCATGTTGCACCTCTTATCTGTTATATTTTCTTCATATGCTGGAGTAGGATGAGTTTACTTGTTGTTGGATTAGTATCTATTTATATTTTTGGTTCTTACCCTTTTTTTACCATTGGGACAATTGTTGAGTCCTATTATGACAAGTGAATAGTTGGATGCCCTAAAGACGAGAGACGTAACTGTAGCTCTATTGAAACCAATTTGGTTATGGAGAATCAACGAATTGCTTGGTTAATTAACCAATTGGTTACTGCAAGTGGGGAAAGGAAAAAAAAAAAAAAAAACTAATTGAAAATTAGAAATCAAAAATCAGATTGATTATTGAAACCAATAATAAGTAGTTCGATGTCGATTTTTCATTAAAAGACCTAAAGTCTATTAAAGTCATAGGCAAGGGAAACAGTGGCATCATACATCAACTTCATTGTTAGGCAACTAAAAACTATATTAGTGACTGGTTTCAGTTACTTGTATGGTTGTTAGTTTCTAACAACTAATATTATAATCGATCACTATTCAAACTAGTAACTGAATTGATTACTGGAAACAAAAAACTAATTTTATTAATTTAGTTAATAGAAACAAGAAACTAAATTGACTTTTATTATTAATAATAAGTAGATAAATTATAACCAAAATTAGTCATTGTCTAGGAACCAAATGGATTTTTTTTTTTTAAAGTAACCAATAAACTAGTCTGGCAAAGAAACAAAAAACTAATAACTAACGAAATCAGAAATCATTAATCAAAAATACCATTACTAGAGAAAACTTGAAGAATCCTCCAAATTGGTTATTGGTTTTATGCTTTAACCTTATAACTAAAAACTGAAACCAAATTGTTTCTAACAGTATCCGATAAATCAATTTGGCAAATAAACCTGACACCAGTAATTAAAAAAATTAGAAACCAGTAAGTAAAGAAATCATAAATCACTAACTAAATAAACCAGTAACAGTCACCAAATTGGTTACTAGTTTTATGTTTCAATCTTATACTTGGTAATGGAAACCAAACTGTTTGTACCAATAATTGATAAATCAATATGGCAAAGAAACCAAAAACCACTAACCAAAGAAACTATCTGGCTACCAGAGAATCAGTAGTTAGTCACCACATTAGTCATGGGAAACCATGCTTCAACCTTGTAATTGGTAACTTTAGAAACTAATAACTAAATTGGTTACTGTAAACTAATAACCGATTTGGTTAGTGAAATGCAATATCCAATTTTATTGCTGCAAACTAATTGTATTTGGTTACTTTTGAAATCGATAAACCATTTGGTTACTGAAACTAAAAACCAATTTGGCAAAGAAACCAATAATCACTAACTAAATAAACCATACTAGAGAAACCAATAATCAAATTAGTTATCATAGATTATCAAGTACTTGTTTGCTAAAATAGTTAGTTAATATAAGTTACTAACTTATTATTTACTGAAATAATTGCTTATCTATGATAATCCATAAAAAAAAAGGTTATTTATCTTGTTCATTAAAAGTTAAAGAAAAAAATGTAGTACCTTATGCCTGAAGGGAAAAAAAAAAAAGGGGTAGTTCCTTTGGAAGTAAGAGAAAAAGGGAAAAAAAAAAGATATAAAGAAAGATTTAGTACTTTTGGTTTTTTTTTTTTTAAGTTAAAAGGAAGAAGAATTAAATAAAGAGAAAAAGAAGAAATAGAAAAGAAAAAAGAGTTGTTCTTTTTTCTCTAAGAGGGAAAGAAGACTTGGTGCTTTTGTTAATTTTTTTTCCTATAAAAAAATAAAAAATAGAAAGGGAAAAAAAAATGAAAAAAAAGTAAAAAAAACCAAAAAAAAAATAAATAAATAAAAGAAAAGAATAAGAAAAAAACAAAAGAGTGTGAAAGAAAATAAAAAAGAAGGAAAGGAAACTATAGGGATTTGAACCTTAGTTGAAGTACAAATACTAAACGGTCAACTGTTCAGCCATCCATCGTTGTTTAAGATCTTATCACAGGGCTTTTAAGCCAAATGGCTAAATTTTGAATAACTATTTGAAAAATGACCATTTTTAAATACTATTAAATAATGACCGAATTTTGAAACTTATTTAAAAAATAATTATTTTTCATATCTAATATATCAAAATATATTGACTTGTTTTGCATAAAACTGATTTATTTTGTATAAAATTGATTTATTTTATATAAAATTGATTTAGTTTTTAAAAATATATCAACCTCTAAAAGGGCCATTTATCGAAACCATTTATTAAATTGGCTGAAAAACGTCCTTTTTAAAATTGATCTAGAAAAAAAAAGGACATTTCTTATAAATAATCCACTTTTCATTATATACAAAAAATTTTAGGGAAATTGACCTAGGTGGTACCAATTTGAAACAAAATAACTTTTTTAGTAGTATTTTTCAAATTGACATTTTTAGTAGTGGTCATACAATTTGTGACTATAAAATTATGACTTTTCTAAGACTAATCAATAGTCACAAATTGTGTGATCCTCCATCACATAGGGTCACAAAATACTAAAACACTACTAAAAAAGTCATTTTTCAAATCACTCTTAAAAAAGTTATTTTAGTCAAAATTACTACTATTTATTTCAATTTGCCAAATTTTAAAAACGGCTTCTTATAAAACTATAGGCCCAAGGTCCAAAAAATTGAAAAATCCTAGATAAGATAAACTTTTTGAAAAATCCTAGCTTTATTTGGAAAAACATCACTTTTAAAAATCTATATACAAAAATACTGCTTTTCAAAAAGATTTAGAAAATAACATTTTTTCTTCAAAATTGGTATTTTTCAAAAGTATTCGAGTTAACTAGTCGAGTTACTTTGAGTAATTAATTGAGTTATTTGAGGCAACTAGTCTAGTTATCTCAAATAATTTGACCGATTATCTCGAGTAACTAATCAATTGGTAAAAGGTGGTATATTTCTAAATATTTATAGGTGACTTTTTTCTTAAAAAATCCGGAATTTTTTTCAAAAACTTTTAAAATCAAAGATTTTTTTTATATATATATTTTTGAAATTTACTATATAAAATAAGTTCTCTTTTTTAAAATGATGGCTTTTTTACAAAAAATGACACTAAAAGGCTGTAGAAATTGTATTATTTTTGGGAGCCTGTGTTTTATTATTTTCTATTTTAGGAAAAATGACACCTAATGCTACTTTTTAAGAAATAATAACAAAAGACGGTGCTCCCTTTTTAATAATTTTGTTACGATCTTTTTTCAAAAAAAAAAAAAAAAAAAAAAAACCGGCACATCTCTTTTTACTTCTATCGACTCTTTTTCTCTTTCTCTCACTTTGATATGAGGTAAAGGAGTCTCTCTCTACTGAGATAACGATTCAAGTGGTGGCTTCCTGGTCGATTTTAGAGCTCCTTTATGCTATAGCTTTGATTCCATAAAGGATTGGATCAAGAAAAGCATTCTGGCTTTACTAATCAAAAAATCCCTCTACAGATTCCCCTTCTATGGCGATAGTAAAGATTTTGGAAGCATGTGTATTTCATTATTTCTCTCTCTCTCTATAAATTTATTGGTTAAACTCAATTTGAGTTTCTTCAATATTTGTATTTGGGTTCTTATTTATAGAATGATTGTCTAAAAGAATTCTCTGTTTCCAAGAATCTTTGTTTGTTTGGTAATGATGAAAAGTTTCTCAAGTTGATGTTTTTGTTCAATTGCCAAATTTTGTCCATATTCAGTGATTTTCAACCTTAAAATTATTACTTTACATTTGACTTCCAGAATATTTATGTGAATTAGGTTTTATTTCATGACTCTCTCTATCCCCTTGATGGAATTGTTGGTTTGGTTAATCAAATAATAAATAGGTACCATTAATTTTTATCATAGTGTTTCTAAGAAAATATTTTGTTTATTTGTAGACACTACTTTTGTGGTTCCTTTATTGCTTTGGCAATTTCTTGTTGGGCTCAGTTGCCGAAGGTGTATGGTGGTAGGTGTACCCAATTTTAGTAAAATTATATAGGATGCTTTTTATTTCAACTCCTTTTGAATGTAGATATTGCCTAAATTTGTAGTCTCCTACGGATTCCATTGCTTGATTGGATTCTTGATTATAACCTTAGCTAACAATAGATATTTCTACTGTTTTTACTTCAAAAATATAATTACTTAATTTGATAACTTGATCATATTCTCTAACGCTCTTGTTCAACGCCTCACCCAATTCTTGTAGGCTCAGTCTTCCCATTTATGACCACCTCTATATAATTCTCTTTATGCTGGATTCTGATATTGAAACTGAACATAGCATGTACTGGAGCTACTTTGGCCAACTAAATCTCCTCATAGATGTATATCTTATTACTTGGATGCCTTTGTTATGTTGTTCCTATTCCAATTAGCTATGATAATATAAATTCATAGTATGATGGGTGTATATAAAAGTTCAAAATAGAGACAACACTTATATTTGATAACATAATTTTCTTTTGGATATAGAATAATTGAAACATGTATATATAAACTTAATATTATTTACCAAGAAAGTTTTTGCTCTCCGACTTCTAGAATTTCTGGTCAGTTTACTTACATACAAAAAAATTCTGCTACAAGAAAACTAAGCTAGTTTCTTATAATTTACTTACATACAGAGTATTCTGCTAAAAGGAAACCAAAGTAGTTTCTAGAAAATATTTGTGATTTCCTATAATTTACTTACATACATAGTATTCTATTAAAAGGAAACCAACTGGTTTCTAGGAAACTTTTGCAGTTTCCTATGATTTACTTACATATAGGGCATTTCACTAAAAAGAAAATAAACTGGTTTTTAGGAAATCTTTATGGTTTCATATGATCTACTTATATACATAATATTTTGCCAAAAAGAAACCAAACTGGTTTCCGTAAAACCTTTATAGTTTCTAGTGATTTACCTACATACATGGTATTCTGCTAAAAGGAAACCAAACTGGTTTCTAAAGAACCTTTGTTGTTTCCTATAATTTACCTACGTAAAGGGCATTTGGCTAAAAGAAAACTAAACTGGTTTCCTATGATTTACTTATGTACAGGACATTTAGCTAAAAGGAAACTAAACTAATTTCTTGTGATTTACTTATATCTAGGGTATTCTGCTAAAAGGAAATCAAACTAGTTTAGAGACCTTTGTTGTTTCCTGTGACTTACATACGTTTAGGGCATTCTGCAAAAAGGGAACCAAAGTGGTTTCTAGGAAACCTTTGCGGTTTCCTATGATTTACTTACGTACAGGACATTCTATTAAAAGGGAATCAAACTAGTTTCTAAGAAATTTTTGTGATTTTTGTGATTTAATTTTGTACGTGGCATTTTGCTAAAAGGAAACTAAACTGACTTCCCAAAAAACCTTTGTAGTTTACTTACATATATGGTATTTCACTTAAAAGAAACTAAATGGTTTCCTATGATTTACTCACATACAGGGCATTCTGTTAAAAAGAAACTAAATTGATTTCTAAGAAACCTTTGTAGTTTTCTATGATTTACTTACACATAGGGCATTCTACTACATATAAACCAAATTGATTTCCTAGAAACCTTTTTGGTTTATTGTGATTTATTTACCTATAGGGCATGCTGCTAAAAGGAAACCAAATTAGTTTCTTGATATTTTTGTGGTTTCTAGGAATATAATAATGGAATATCATAAATTTATAAAGGTAGACAAAAAAAAAAAACGAAAAAAAAAATTAAAGAGGTAAAGAATATAATAGCAAAAGAGAAAAAGAAAAAAAAAATGTAGACTATGAAAATAGAATATAATAAATTTAGAAAGGTAGGCAAAAAAATGAAAAAAAAAGAGTTAAACATGTAAAGAGTATAATAACAAAAAAGGGAAAAAAAAAAGCATAAACTATGAAAATAGTAGTACCGTGGTTTGAGAGAGGGGAGAGAATTAACTAGGGTCTTACCATTGTGGCAACAGATTTCCCATCATTCATTATAATTTCTTTAACAATAAGGGTACTTTAAAAAGATGATAATATTTATAACTTTGCCACCGTATCTTTGAGCATCCAGATTTTACAAAAATATCTCTTTTGATCGTACAAAAATAATACCTCTCTCTTAGGTTATATTTAATCATTTTCTCTAAAAAAGTAGGTAAAAGTATCCTAATCTCTTCCCCCCCCCTTTTTTTAAAAACACATGTAAAATATTAACGAGAAATTATGCTTTATAGCAGTTTCTAAGTATTGTTTTTCACTTCTAGCAATTTTCTTGGATTTGTTTTTATTCATAGTAGTTTTTACTACAAAGTTTCAAATATACCCCTCATTTTCTCTAATGGGTAAATATTAGTCACATTATATGGTTACGTTTAAAAACAGTGTTAGTTTTACATATATTTGTAAAAGGAAAATAAAAACAGCTAAAAGCATAAAATAATATTTGAGAAGTGCTATATATGAAAGAACCCCTCGTGCTTCTGGGCTCATAGAGTTGTCATCTTTTGGGACTTTGGACTTACCGTTCTTTTTTACTTTGGGGAAATTAGAAAAAATACGGTACTTTTGAAAAGAATTGGAAAAATACGGTGCTTTTGTATTTTTCACGGTGCGGAACGGTTTTTATTAGAAACCCTTTTACTTTAACTGATATATAGTAACCGAAGATATTTATAACTGATATATAGTTGGTAACCAGTAACCGAAGATATTTATAACTGATATATAGTTGGTAACCAGTTTTTGGAAAAAGGTAACCAGTAACTATTTTAAAAGTGGTAATTTTCTAAATATTTTTTAAAAAGTGATATTTTCCTAATTAAAACTGTACGAAAACTGGAAAAAACTGTGACTTCAGTATTTTTGTAATTCTTTTCATTTTTTATAGGTATAAGTGTAAGAAACCCTTTTACTTTCAGACTTTTGAGTACCTTTTGTGTCCATTAATAAATTAAGGGTTTTTCACAAAACTCAAGGCCCAAAGTCCAAAAAATTGACGAATCTTGGATGGGCTGAATTTTCTTTTGAAAAATTTCAGATTTATTTAGAAATATCACTTTTACAAAATTATTTAAAAAAACTACTTAACAAAAACATGTACAAAAAATACTACTTTTCTTCGATATTGGTATTTTTTGAAAGTATTTGAAGTAACTAACAGATTATTTTGGGTAACTAACAGATTATTTTGGGTAACTAATCGAGTTATTTGAGCTGACTAGTTTGGTTATCTCAAATAACTTGACCAGTTACCACAGGTACCTAATTAATTGGTAAAACAAATGGTATATTTCTAAATTTTTAAAAATAGTATTTTCTAAATAAAACTCAAGATTTCAAAAACTTTTAAAATCTGGTGTTTTTAAATTTTTTTTTAAAAGTTTATCATGTAAAATTAAATTTCCATATAATATAATTTAGAAAATATTTTGCTCTCTAAGTGAACCCGTACTTCATAATTAATGGGATTTCACTAAAATTTGTGCCTTGTATTCCATAACCTACTAATAACCCCTATCATCTGTGGCTTGGGTAAACTTGTAGGCATAGATATTACGTGTACATGATTATGTACAAATATTATTAGCATATTGGCATGTATTGTATTGCATATACATTGTTATGTAGTTTTCTTTAGCGTGACACATTGCATGAGAATGTTAGTATTGTACAAGTATATTGCATGTAAGATTAGTTTGTCCATGTATTGTAGATTCATATGTGGCATGAGTCTATAACTTGTGTATCATTGCACATAATATTGTGTGGCATGTAATTGTAGCTAGCATGAACATTGTTAGGTATTAACTAGTATGATTGCGTAGTATGTGTCACGCCCCAAGACCAAGGACATGGCAACCGCTACATGCCCACAAAGATAAATCTCATAGACAAGAAAGGTTTCGAAGCCAATCGTTATTAAAAATCTAAATAGATCCATTAACACCCAAATTATCTCATCATAACTAAACACCAAATCAATCTAAACCATCGATAACAATTTGCTAAATCCATAATAACAATAGAAACTAAAACCGTAATAATAATCTACTATACCTCAAATAACCAACAATATCTCAAAATGAAAACTAAACAGTATAATAGCTCTAAATAGTAAATCTGAGTGCTCAAACGATCTCCTTTTTTCAAATATGAGTTCCACTTAAAGACTATTCTCTAAATCTGAAAAGATTAAATAATAAAAAGGTGAGCTCGACAGCCCAGTAAGTAATCAATAATCTTTACTAGTTGGATCAAGCATATGCCATTTGAAATATTTCGTAAATATTTTATTTTGAACAACTCAATTTCAAAACTAATATCTTTCAATATAACATGTAAAATCGATCAGAAGCAAATTTACAAAAATATAATAGATTTCAAACCTAAAGTTTCAAAATCATTCAAAAGCTAGTAACACTTTCAAATTCTACTCTACAGTTTTTGGATGACTATAACCACACTTAACCCCTGCGGCTAGGTCCACATTTACTACATTTAACCCTATAGCTAAGTCCACATTCAATACGTACTGTCCACATTTAATCCTTACGGAATAGGTCCACATTATATAGTCAACTGAAGAGTGTTTTAACACATTCATATTCAATATGGTTCAAAAAGTAATAAACTCTCAAATCATACAACAATAGTATCAATCATAAGCTTGATCCATGTTTTCTTAAAGAAGATAGTATAATTCGATCAAAGCAGATTTTATTCAAAAATAACTTATTTGAAGTAGATATTTCAGATCAATAAATATATATATTTTTTTCAAAAGGAATCAATAAAAATTAACTTCGATAAAATAAAAGTCATTAGTAAAGACGAAAGATTACTTATCTGTTCACTAATCTAACCAATCCAACAACAATTTGCTAGCTACCACAAGAACATATAATTATAATAAGAATCATATATGAATATTAAACACTTATTAGGTACCATAAATCATATCTAACACAATGTCTAACCCGCTGCCCATGCACACTCAATACATTCACTACATTATCTTGCATAACCTCGACACCAAAAAATTCATAACAATTCCAAATTAATTCTAAAAATTGTAAAACTTGGAGGACAATTTCTACAAATGATAGGAGTCCTAAAAGTGCGAAGAACGTGGCTATAGGGTCCATGGGTAGGTCTCATGAAGCCAAGAAAGCCACTACTACGTTATACTCTAAATGCTGAGAATTATAAAAAATTTTCAGATTTGTAGTATTCACTTCAAAAGGCTATATCTCTATGGTTTTAAGTCTGTTTTTGACAAATTATATATCTAAGTCTGTTTTTGACAAATTATATATCTTTGGAAAGTTTATTCGATAAGCTTTCCAACTATCCAAATATAACCCTATTAGACCACCAGAAACATCAAAAAAATCAGTCGTAGTCTCTACTGTGTTTTAAAATCTTAGACCAAAATTCAAAAATCTATAATTTTTAATCCAGATATCCAAATTACGTAATTTTGGTCTTGTTTTAAACCTTATAGTGAGATAATCATTCAAAATATAAATCATTCCTAGAATCATGACTGAAATAAAAAGATACTTAAAGAATTCAAAACCCTAAATGATGGATCATCCCCAAAATTTCTAAATAATAGATTGACAATTGATGGGGAGGAGTTCTTTACCTTAGAGGATTGAAAAATTAACCTTCTTGTAATCCTTCCTTTTCTTCCAAGCCTCTCAGCCGTTTTCTTCCTCCCTCTGCAGAGCGTTAATTTTTTTTTTCTTCTGTCAGACTCTGAAAGATAATACGTATAGGGTTTCCTAGTCTTCAAAATTATTGAATTGTCCCTACTTAATTAACTAAACCCTTGGCCTTTTTGTCTTTTGCCCTTTATTTATTTATTTATTATTATTATTTTTTTAATCTATACGGGTTATCACAGTATGTGCATTGGCTTTTGTCTTATGGTATAATAATAGCATGCATGAGATACTTAGACTTGTACCAATCAATTTTTGGGCTTATGCCTGCAAGGATACAAGGCCTTAGCATCAGGCCTAGTCCATGTTTGAACATCAACATTCACAATGGTCACCATTAATGTACCTATGTAAATAAAATTTATGTTGTCAATTCACAAAATTTTATATATTGCTGACAATTTTAAACTCAACCCAAATTTTGTTAATTTTTGTTATGTCAACCCACAAAATCTCATATATTGCTAACAATTTTAGGTATGAATTTTCATCGAATGCTAAAGAAAAGACAAGTTAAAACTTCATAATTGGAACATAAGCACAACATATTATAATGCGAGCTAAGTCCTTTATAAACTATTAAACTCCACATCCTTTGTTGTGTGGTCGATTTGGGACTCACACATCCATGGGGCCTTCTACTTTTCAAATATGAAAAGGAAAATGGCAATAATAGATGGAAAATTTACAGTATAATTGGTTTTTACTAATAGCATTCAAGGATGTATTATAATCAATTTTGACCCAAAAACAAAAAAAAACCCTAAATAAGTACAGGATCATTTTTATCAATTCTCCACCCCCTGCAGAAAAAACCAACATTAAATTTGCCTAAAATGAAAAAACCATGAATAAATTGGATGATCATTACTTTAATTTTTTACTCTTGAATCTCATGGAGAGCTGTTAATTATAATGAAGACCTAAGCCCTAGCCGTGAATGATTCTTCATTTCCACAACTGCTTATCTTAGTTGGATTTTTTTTTTTCTCAAGAGATATTTTTGTTGAAGTAAGATGAGTGCCGTTTCGTCGGGGTTTTATCATGCCTTCTTGGTATCATTTTTGTTTCCTTCATGAGGAAAGTGCAGATCATTTGTTTCCATCTTGTTCTTTTGCTCGTAGTATTTGGGGAGCCATAGCCTCTGCCTTTAGGTACCGTATTGAACTGGATGATTCTATTGTTGATCTTCGGCTTGATGCATTAGAAACCACTTTTAGTAGCCAAGTGTCACAATTCTGGAGAACTACAATTGTTTCTACTGTTCCGATCATTTGGTGGTCTCGTAATAAATTAATTTTTGACAACGAGCACACTTCTATTCATTTGGCTCTTGCTATGGTTTGGCGGGCTATTAATGCATCTAATATGGTGGGTTCTGGTGTGATGAGAAATTCGGTTCACGACCTAGGGATCTTTAAATATCTAAATGTGAAATTAAAGCCTCCTAGAGCTCCTAAGATTATTGAAGTGTTTTGGCGTGTACCCAGTAGGATGGTTGAAAGTAAATACAGATGGTGCTATTTATGGTTGTCCCGGTTTGACTGGATGTGGAGGAGTTTTTAGAACTTCATGCAGTTTTTTGAAAGGCTGCTTTACCGATCCCATTGGCAAAGCTTATACTTTTGAGATAGAGTTAGCTGCGGCAATTCATGCCATTACTTATGCTTGGGACTTCAGGTCAAGAAGCATTTGGCTGAAAAGTGACTCAACTTATCTCATCTCCTTGTTTAGATCTTGTTTAGCGATTATTTCTTGGCGTTAGAAGCCATCCTGGACGCATTGTCTCTAGCTTATATCTAATATGACCTTTCATGCTTCTCACATCTTTCGGGAAGGAAATGATGTGGCTGACATTTTAGATTCTAGGGCTATGAGCATTCATGGCCCAACCTGGTGGTACTCTACTCTATCTTTCATACAAGATGCATTTAACAAAGACTTTTCGGGTCTTCTAAGCTTTTGCTTCTCTTAGGTGCCCATGTTGTAAAACAATGTGCTCTTTTTCCTTTTTGTGATTTTTCCCTTTGAGTTTTAAGCAAAAATGTTTTTTAACAAGACATTGTTAGGAGGTTAAGACAGTAATTTTGTTTCTGTAGAACTATTTGGCTCCTCCTAGGGCTTCTATTGCTTTGTTGCTGTTTTATTTTCCTTTATTTGTATGCTTTCGTGCTACTATTTTGGTTCCTTCTTTTTATTATTTTAATAAATTACTGAAGGGTTTCTTAGTTCCTGCTGATGTAGGTTTCTAAGTATGGGGCCCGCTTTTTGAACGTGCGCCACGTGTGCATTCAGATGACACGTAGCTGAGAAAATCGCCTGGGAACAACGATTGTTCCGTGTGACGGTTATGTCAAAGGACCGTCTGCCAGCGTACATAAAACATATCGAGGATGAGTCCGACAGACCCGACACCACAATAGAAGAGCTGGTAACGGTCCTTTTGAAGACGTCAAAGCTAGAAAAGGCGATCCTGGTCGGAGTTTTTCCGGCAAAATAGGGATATATTCGCGTGGTCCCACGACGACATGCCCGACATAAGTCCCGAGCATGCATGTCACCGTCTGAACATAGACCCCAATTACCCTTCAGTCAGGCAGAAACCTAGGAGGTTCGCTCTAGAAAAGAACAGAGCCATCAACAAAGAAGTCGAAAAGCTGTTAGAAAATGACCTCATCATGGAATGTACATACCCCCGTTGGGTCTCTAACCCAGTGGTGGTAAAGAAGAAAAATGGAGACGATCGGACTTGCATCGCGTATACGATACCTGATCACACACAAAAAAAAAGAGAAAAAGAAAAATGGGGGAAGAGAGTAAATAAAAAAAAAAAAGGGGATATATTCATTGCTAAAGTAATCCTTTACAAAGAATCGTTCACTGTACATGTTTTAATTCTACAGATGTACAAAGGAGCAAGGACCCTTAATTACCTCCGCCAAAGGGAGGGATGCCAGTTTCAGCGCTTGAACCATCCGCGGCGCAAGGCGGTGCCTCAGGCTCGGAATCATCGCTGGAGAGATCGACGGCGGCAGCAACCTCAGATGGGTCCTTCGTGGGCTCAGCCGGGCTTACGACGGGTATCAGCTCAGTGCTTGCAACAGCGGACGTCGAGGGCCCACATCTCTCTTCGTCAAGCATCTTTAACACATCAGCAGGGTACTCGATGTTAATCGCGTCCCCCATCTGCTGCATGTAATAACCGACGGAGTAGGAGTCCCTCTCTACGCCCTTCTGCAGCTCGAACTGGTCTGGCGTCACCACCTCTGGGTGACCCTCGAATTCACGGTTCTCCCAACCAGACCTATAGCTCTCGGCAGAAAGGACGTCCACTTGCCACTGGAACCTCAGCTTAAGCTTATCAGCGTCTGCCAGCCTGTCCCTCAGCGCCGCCAACCTGAGCTCCGCCTGGCGCTGCGGCAAATCAGGCGCAAACAAGATAACTCAGCATGGGCCTAAAAATAAAAAAATAAAAAAATAAAAAATAAAAAATTATAATAAAGGGGGGGCTGCAGAAAGCTGATTACCTCGTTAGAACGATCGAGCCTACGTTGCAGAGAGTGGGCCTCTAACTTCGCCTTTGCCTCTGCCTTCCTGGCCTTTCTGGCATCGTCAAGGGCGCGGTCCCAGGCCACCACGGCAAGCCCCATCTCGGCTACGGCACTAAGCGGTTCCTGCTCCTTCAGCTTGGCCTCAGCCTGGGCCAGACCCGTGAGCTCCGCCTGAGCACGGAGGCCAGGAACCTCGGCCTCCAGAGACTTGAGCTTCCCCTCCGCGTCCGCCAGCTTGTTGGCCAGCTCCTCACGACTGGCCCTCTCGACGCTCAAAGCGTGCGCCACCGCCGTACTGACCCGGGCATCCTCCAAGCTCCTGAACAGGTCAAAATCAGCCCTAACTGCAGTTAGGGAGATCTCGAGCTGTTCTGTTGCTGCAGTCCTCACGCCCAGTTGCCTTGTCAGCTCCGCCACTTGCGACGCATAAAACGACTGGACAGCGGTCAACTGCAGAATACAAAATCAGAAACTCAGTCATCATAAAACATGCCGCAGCAATTAAAAAAATGGCCTGACAAACCCACACCTGTGCGAGGCCGCGGCTCGCGACGGCATCTACGTTCCCCAGGCACAGCGGCTCCAACTCGAGTTCGGCGGCCGAAACGCCTCCCCGAATGCCGTCCGCGCCCGAAGAGCGCGCTCCCACCCCGCCAAAGGGGAGAACTCGCCTTCCGCCTGTGGCACTTCAGCAGCACCTCCCGATTCTGCTGAATTAGGGGGGGTAGGGGCAGCGGAGGACGGTAACGGCACAGAACGAGCCGATGCGTCATCAGCAGTAACCAGGACAGTTACCGCTTCAACAGCTCCGCCGACCACTTGCGGAGTAGACCCGATCACTTGCGGAGCAGACCCCGCAGTCTGTGATTTTTCGCACTTGTCTTGACCAGCTCCCTCAGACGGACCATGGAGCGCAGACCTCTTCCTCCTCAGTACGGTCAGGGTGACCCCGTCGTCCTCACTATCTGAGGAATGGGCGGACCTTCTCCTCTTCGCCACTAAGCCCTTATTTGCCTCATAGGGGTCAGCCTCGCGCCCCCGCTTGGCAGCTAATGAAGGGGGGGAGGACAAGCGAGACTTCAGCCTGGGAGCCCCTATGCTAAGCTCCGCAATCTCTCCGTGAGAGCGGACAGACCCAGACCGCGCTCTCGCCGTCGACCCTGAGCCGGCAACTAGAGAAGCCGCCGCGGTCGACTGCCTGGGCTGGCCCGACGACGACCCTCTGCCGTACTTGATCTTGATAGCAGTTGCCTCCTGGGTTGTGGGCCCGCCCGCCCCTGGAAGAGGCGCCGGAGGGGTGTCATCCCTAGACACGAACAAGCCCTCCAGCTCGTCGCCCGAGTCTTCCCGCCGGGCAGCGACCCCCGACCCCGCGGCCTCATCCTCAGAGGACACTACCACCCGTCGGCCAGCGGGAACCTTAAGCCGCGCCCGGGGCACGGCCGTACCCTTCTTCATGGAGGAAGGCTCCGCCGAAGGACCGGCGTCCGGACCTGCAGAAGCCAACAAGAACCAAAGTCAGAGGACGACTCAGGTGCGAATAGTGTAAAGCTCGCCAGAGAAGCAGACCCACCTTTAATCCTCTTGGGGGCAACGATCTCCACGCTGCGGAGCCTGTCACACTCCCTGGCCATTAACGTCACCGCCTCCTCAAGCTCTAGCCTGGTCGGCGGCGTCAGCTCACGGGGTCCCGCCAACTGATTCGAAGCCATGACCTGGCGTCCCACCATGGTCAGGTGATTCTGCTCGTCCTGGCGGAACCGGTTCAGGGCGGTGGCGTCAAGCTTCCCCCTGAGGTGCTTGGTGACGGCCCAAGTGTCCAGCGGGAAGGAGAAGCTCAGGACGGCCCTTGGCATCATATTCATGACTTGGGGACTCAGGACTGCCCGGACGTGGCGACAGTCCCCGACAGATTTAAAAACTATGATGCCCTCCAGTTCTTGAAGCCGACCTGCCGACGGCCGACCATCGAACCTGATATCCTCCATTGTACCTGCGGAAAGTCAAGCTTTGTGAGAAAAAGGAGATTTAGATGCAGACCCCAAGAACCAAAAGCAATCAGATGCTTACTCAGGGAGAAAGACGGGGGAATCTGGAAGCACTCCCCGTTCACCCAGGGCGAGCACCACGCCCCACCGACTGCGTATAGTCTGGAGTGGGAATCCCACTGCTTATCAGACCGCGGCAGGCCCCAGAAGATGTGACGCCCCTGGATNCCTTCAGCTTGGCCTCAGCCTGGGCCAGACCCGTGAGCTCCGCCTGAGCACGGAGGCCAGGAACCTCGGCCTCCAGAGACTTGAGCTTCCCCTCCGCGTCCGCCAGCTTGTTGGCCAGCTCCTCACGACTGGCCCTCTCGACGCTCAAAGCGTGCGCCACCGCCGTACTGACCCGGGCATCCTCCAAGCTCCTGAACAGGTCAAAATCAGCCCTAACTGCAGTTAGGGAGATCTCGAGCTGTTCTGTTGCTGCAGTCCTCACGCCCAGTTGCCTTGTCAGCTCCGCCACTTGCGACGCATAAAACGACTGGACAGCGGTCAACTGCAGAATACAAAATCAGAAACTCAGTCATCATAAAACATGCCGCAGCAATTAAAAAAATGGCCTGACAAACCCACACCTGTGCGAGGCCGCGGCTCGCGACGGCATCTACGTTCCCCAGGCACAGCGGCTCCAACTCGAGTTCGGCGGCCGAAACGCCTCCCCGAATGCCGTCCGCGCCCGAAGAGCGCGCTCCCACCCCGCCAAAGGGGAGAACTCGCCTTCCGCCTGTGGCACTTCAGCAGCACCTCCCGATTCTGCTGAATTAGGGGGGGTAGGGGCAGCGGAGGACGGTAACGGCACAGAACGAGCCGATGCGTCATCAGCAGTAACCAGGACAGTTACCGCTTCAACAGCTCCGCCGACCACTTGCGGAGTAGACCCGATCACTTGCGGAGCAGACCCCGCAGTCTGTGATTTTTCGCACTTGTCTTGACCAGCTCCCTCAGACGGACCATGGAGCGCAGACCTCTTCCTCCTCAGTACGGTCAGGGTGACCCCGTCGTCCTCACTATCTGAGGAATGGGCGGACCTTCTCCTCTTCGCCACTAAGCCCTTATTTGCCTCATAGGGGTCAGCCTCGCGCCCCCGCTTGGCAGCTAATGAAGGGGGGGAGGACAAGCGAGACTTCAGCCTGGGAGCCCCTATGCTAAGCTCCGCAATCTCTCCGTGAGAGCGGACAGACCCAGACCGCGCTCTCGCCGTCGACCCTGAGCCGGCAACTAGAGAAGCCGCCGCGGTCGACTGCCTGGGCTGGCCCGACGACGACCCTCTGCCGTACTTGATCTTGATAGCAGTTGCCTCCTGGGTTGTGGGCCCGCCCGCCCCTGGAAGAGGCGCCGGAGGGGTGTCATCCCTAGACACGAACAAGCCCTCCAGCTCGTCGCCCGAGTCTTCCCGCCGGGCAGCGACCCCCGACCCCGCGGCCTCATCCTCAGAGGACACTACCACCCGTCGGCCAGCGGGAACCTTAAGCCGCGCCCGGGGCACGGCCGTACCCTTCTTCATGGAGGAAGGCTCCGCCGAAGGACCGGCGTCCGGACCTGCAGAAGCCAACAAGAACCAAAGTCAGAGGACGACTCAGGTGCGAATAGTGTAAAGCTCGCCAGAGAAGCAGACCCACCTTTAATCCTCTTGGGGGCAACGATCTCCACGCTGCGGAGCCTGTCACACTCCCTGGCCATTAACGTCACCGCCTCCTCAAGCTCTAGCCTGGTCGGCGGCGTCAGCTCACGGGGTCCCGCCAACTGATTCGAAGCCATGACCTGGCGTCCCACCATGGTCAGGTGATTCTGCTCGTCCTGGCGGAACCGGTTCAGGGCGGTGGCGTCAAGCTTCCCCCTGAGGTGCTTGGTGACGGCCCAAGTGTCCAGCGGGAAGGAGAAGCTCAGGACGGCCCTTGGCATCATATTCATGACTTGGGGACTCAGGACTGCCCGGACGTGGCGACAGTCCCCGACAGATTTAAAAACTATGATGCCCTCCAGTTCTTGAAGCCGACCTGCCGACGGCCGACCATCGAACCTGATATCCTCCATTGTACCTGCGGAAAGTCAAGCTTTGTGAGAAAAAGGAGATTTAGATGCAGACCCCAAGAACCAAAAGCAATCAGATGCTTACTCAGGGAGAAAGACGGGGGAATCTGGAAGCACTCCCCGTTCACCCAGGGCGAGCACCACGCCCCACCGACTGCGTATAGTCTGGAGTGGGAATCCCACTGCTTATCAGACCGCGGCAGGCCCCAGAAGATGTGACGCCCCTGGATCGGCTGGAGGTAGAAAGTCGGGTAGGAGCTCTTCTTGGGGATGGGTGTGAGCTTGTAGGCGTAAAAAACCACCTCCAGATCGATGTCGATGTTGAGGAGGATTGACAAAGCGGAAAGCCCCATCAGGATCGTTATCCCGTTCGCATTCAGCTGCATCGGGTGAATTCCTGTAAGGCTGAAGAACTGATGGACGAGAGGGGGAAGAGGGAATCGCAGCGACTCCAAATGCTTCCCCAGAATGAAGGATCCCTCGGGGGCAGAGGGGTGGAGATACCAATCGCTCGGCCTCTCAACCCTCTGCAGGGTAACCTCATCAGGAAAACAGAGTTGCCCCCTCAGCGAATCTACCTCAGAATCAACGATGGGGGACAATGATTTCCGGTTTGAGGCCATTTCCAGAATTACCGATCAAGAAATCGGAAGCTTTCAGAAAAAGAAAGAGAGGATTTCGAGAACCCTAAACGAGGAAGTGCTAAGGCGTTCGAGAAGAGAGAAAACGAGAATGTTCGGAGGCTTTGGTAAAGGGAGAAACGAATTAAAGGGGGGCCTTTTATAGAGGGAAAACCCAAGAGTCTCTCCAAAGACCTAACAAGGGGGAGAGGGAACATTCGAATTTCAAAATTTTTTGGAACCGCGATACGGCCTAGCACGCGTCGACATCAGTAATTAGCGAGCGATAATGAAGACGGGCCACGTGTAGTCCCTACATTGACGGGGCGAATGAACGATTTCCCCATTTGACGATCGCTATCCCATCAAATAGGGAAATGGGGGCAGTTGTGGGGCCCGTTTTTTGAACGTGCGCCACGTGTGCATTCAGATGACACGTAGCTGAGAAAATCGCCTGGGAACCACGATTGTTCCGCGTGACGGTTATTGGGCCCACGCTGTCGAAGCGGGTCAAGACAGGGCCCGTCCAGACCTGGGATAGGCCTGGCCCAACCAGACCCTTGTCCCGACAGCTGGGGGTCAGGAGCCTCAAGGGTCTTCCGCTAGAAGACCCTCGGGGGCAACGTATAGTTCCAGACCCAGACAAGGCATTTAATGCAATCCTGGGTAGGTGTGCGTATTAAATGCGTTCTCCTGAGAGAACGGCGGAACTGTAGTCGCCGCTCCATGTCAGGATTCATGTTAGAGTTGGTGACAGGGAGCAAACCGTACCAATCTTAGCCCGTGATTTCGAGAGCTAGCTACGGCGCTGGAAAAGAAACCTCGGAATTGGATCCCAATTCCGGAGGTACAAATACCACACACACCGTAGTAAAAAGGTAAGCAATCTTTTCACTCCCTGCTATCTCCTTAGAACCGATATCTGACTTAAGCATCGGAGAGTCTTTGCAGGTACCCCCCTGGGGCCCTTCCGGTCCATCCAGATATTGGGCACAGTCAGAGGTAGCGGAGACACGTAGACAGTTGGTGAAAACCGTCCCAACACTAAGTACTTCCCTTTAGGTACCATTTTATCGAGGGAAAAAAAAAATTGATGAGTGCCGTTTTCTCTCTTGTATCTCCTAAACTGGGCCAACGTGATAAGCACATGCTCTATTAGAGTTAGTATTGGAGGGAAAATATCTATGGAATTACAGTGCCATAAATAATACTTTGGAGGTTGGGGACAAATCTGCAAGGAAGTAAAATGTTGGGGATTAGTTGTACAAATTAACCCTTTATTGATCTATTAATGTTCTTAAACGACAAAAGATTATTACACCATTGCACAACAAACTGCAAATTGTTCTTCAACTTAAAATGTAGACAAATATCATCACACAACTTCTTTAATTTATAAAGAATATCACATCATAAGGGAGAAGATTCTTTAATTTTCATTTATCTACGACTAAAGACGAGAATAAAGTTTGGTCATCAGGCTCTTGGTCCCTGAAGGCTGAAACTGGGCGTTCTTTGGAGATTTGGACTCCAGAATTTAATCCATATAAGCAAAAACCAACCATTCCTAGGCATGAAATCGACTCTTTGAACTCGGGTGTGAATATTGGCATCCTGCGATTTTAAAATATAGCTCGTGCTATTGGCAACCTTGTTCAAATTGACATCCTTGATAAGGTAGTTTTTCTCGTGGATATTAATTTTTTTGATCTCCCAAATACTCTCACGATAATGGGAAGGTTCCTTTTTTTTTTTTTTTCCAATCTCTGTTGATTATGAAAATTTGCAAGATTTTTATTCAATCAAGCTGCGATGTTGTTGGACAAGCCTTCAGTAATTATAGTAGGAATAAAGAATATGAGGACAAGTCAATTTCTACAGTAAGGCCATATTTGGAATGTGGGATAAGAATGATATTAGTTTAGATTAAATTAATTCCATATTTAGTGCATGCATATGAGAGGGATTGAATTGGATTAAAATGATCCACTCTAAAAATAATAATCTTAGAAGGGGATAATCTTACAAATGTTGGGTCAGATTGATCAAGTTGAATATTACCTACAATAGCAATTAATTTTATCTATTTCTATTATTTGATTAATTAATGTTTCATTCAAATATTTTCTTTTTTTTAATTTCTTTTCTTTTTTAATTTTAACTTATATGTTTAATTTTTTAAATTGCATTTAATCTAAACGTATTATTCTGCTAATAAGAATAGGTTTTTTTTTTTTGAGAATATAAATAACGTTAGTTTTTTTTAATAGGATGTAACGTTAGTTTTTTTTTTTTTTTTTTTNTTAGTATTTAATAGTTTTATATTAACGGTTAGTTATTTTTTTTAGAATATACGTAACATTAGTTTTTTTTTTTTTTTTTTGAGGGGATATAGAATTTAGTTTTGAAATTATAAAAAATAAGGAATGGTTTTTTAATGAAAAATTAAATATATAACAATTAGTTTTTCAGAAAAAAAAAATATTTATATATATACACGGTTAGTTGTTTTTTATTATTGGTAATGTTTGAATGGAGATTTTTGTTTTTGCTTCATGAATGAATCAGATTGATCAAGTTAAATATGACCTATAGTAGCAAGTAATTTCATCTATTTTTATTATTCGATTAATTAATGTTTCATTCAAATAATTTTCTTTTTTATTTCTTTTCTTTTTTAATTTTAAATTATAAGTTTAATTTTTTAAATTGCATTTAATCTAAACGTATTATACTACTAATAAGAATATATAATTTTTTTGAGAATATAAATAGTGTTAGTTTTTTTTTTTTAATGGGATGTAACATTATTTTTTTTTTCTGAAAGGGTATAATGTTAGTTTTTGAAATTATAAAAAGGAAAGAATGGTTTTTTCTTAGAAAAAAGTTTTGATAAAAAACTTAGCATTTAATAGATTTACGTTAACAGTTAGTTATTTTTTTTTTTTAAGAATATACATATCGTTAGTTTTTTTTTTTTTTTTTTTTGGGAGGGGATAAATAATGTTAGTTTTGAAATTATAAAAAAGAAAGAATGATTTTTTAATGAAAAATTTAATATATATACATTTAGTTTTTCAGAAAAAAATATCTATATATATACCTGGTCAGTTATTTTTTATTATTTTTTTTATAAAAATTAACAATAGAATGAAAAAAAAAGAAAAAATAATGGAAAAGGGAATCGAAAAAAAAAATTACAACTCATAGGTCACATATAGGTTGCTAATTTTTAATTCATAAATAACTTTCTATATTTATATACGTATTAATTGGATTTTTATTTTTTGATAAAATTATTAATATTATTATAACCATCAGATCAAAATCTAATGGTCCAAATGAAAGTACCCATCAATAGAGCAAAAATAAAATCTCTACTGAAACATGACCCGTGATATTTGAATAGAGTTTTTGTTTTTGCTCCATAGATGAGTCAGATTGATCAAGTTGAATATGACCTACAATAGTAAGTAATTTCATCTATTTCCATTATTCGATTAATTAATGTTTCATTCAAATATTTTCCTTTTTTTTATTTCCTTTCTTTTTTAATTTTAACTTATAAGTTTAATTCTTTAAATTGTATTTAATCTAAACGTATTATGCTACTAATAAGAATAGGTAATTTTTTTGAGAATATAAATAACGTTAGTTTTGAAATTATAAAAAAGGAAAATGATTTTTTCTTAGGAAAAATTTTTGATAAAAAATTTAGCATTTGATAGTTTTATATTAACGGTTAGGGTTTTTTTTTTTTTTTTTTTTTTTAAGATTATACATAACGTTATTTTTTTTTTTTGAGGAAATATATAATAGTTTTGAAATTATTAAAAAGAAGGAATAGTTTTTTCATGAAAATCTAATATATATACAGTTAGTTTTTCAGGGGGAAAAAAAAAATCTATATGTACACAATATAGTCGTAAACTTAGTACAATAGTTGAGTATTAATAACAAATGGCCTAATATGTCACTTCAAATAATGTCTCTGTTTTCGTTTTTATATCAAAATAACCAAATTTATCAATTTTAGATTGAGCATTTCAAACATTCAATAGATCAGGTTTCAATAAATCAATTTTATATTAATATATTTCTTACATTGAGTATATTATATAATAAAACTGGTGTTATATTGCATAATTTTTGAACCGATAAACTCAGTCATTTTGTTACGTAACTTTTTAATTTTAATGGAAAATGGTCGTTTATAAAAGACATCAGTAGATTAGATGTCAATAAATCAATTTTTATACTAATGTGTATCAGATTTTAGATTGAGCGTATCTAATATTTGATTTAGTAAAATTGACATATATTTTAGAACAGATAAAGGCGACCATTTTGCTAATAAAACAAAAAAGACATAATAGCAATTTCGCTTAGAGCTCCTGAAACTAGTACATTTGGTTTTCTGAGGAGGAGTAGACCACAGATCTTCTTTGATTTTTTTTTTTTTTTTTATTAACGGAGATTGTTACTATTTCTTAAAAAAAAAAAAGTAAAACTTAACTAGTAATCTCCATTTTATTACAAACTAATTTTAGTGAAAGTTGAAACATTAGACAACTTACAAGGTATTATTGGCCTCCACTTTTTTAATGAAAATTTTTGTTGAGGGATAACTGCAAAAAAATACCCTGAAGTTTGGGTGTTTTGTAATTTAAACTCTGAAGTATGGAGTTTACAAAATAATATCCTGAGATTAAGAATTTCTAAACATTAAAATCCTGAATTAATTTTTAAAATAATTTTAACTGATAAAATACAATAATATCCTCAAAATTAAGAAGAGTAATAAGGATTAATTTAGTTTTAATAGAGGATATTATTGTTTTTTCATAGTTAAAATTGGTAAAAAGTCTGTCCAAGGTATTAATTTTCAGAAATTTTTAATCTTAGGGTATTATTTTGCAGAATCTAAACTTTATGACTTAAATTACACAACACTCAGTTAACCTTTTTATTAATAATTAGTAGATATTTCGGCTCTTTGCAAAATAGCCTTCTAGGAAGAACACTTTTTTTTTACTTAATAAGAATCTTGGAAGAACACTTTCTCTGAAAGGCTTACTTTTCACTAATAATTTTAGTATTTGTTTTTAGTTTTGTGTAGCCTTGTACTTTTATTTTTATTTTTATTTCCGTTATTTTAATTGCAACAAGTAATGATAAGAATGATGTCACTAACTGGGCAATACACATATATGTATATAATATATATGCATATATTTGTTCATTACTCATTCTTGTTCTTCAAACAAGATTTTGAAGTTGCAACCAGGGCAGAGTACTGATATCTGTCTCCTGTTTCATGTCATTGTCACTTATTCATCTATTTTTGCTGAACATTGATTTGTTCAACCCTTTAGAGTCCTAATGTTCAACTGCTATTACATTTAGTTGGAAGAGGAGCCCCACAGAGTAATGGGTTTCCCTCAAAAATGGAGGCATCATTGAACTGCGGCAATGGAGGAATTTTCCCTGCAAGCTCATTGTATGACAAGTTCAAGTGTCTCAAGGAAATCATACCAGACAAGCTCTTTGGAATCGGTCCAGAGAGACGATTACGCGACAGGTCAAGTGTTTCCAACCTTTCTAAGTTTCCAATCTTGTTTGGAATTCTTCCACTGATATGATTCCTTGATAGATTCAAGCTATGCAAACCAGAAATGTTGGTTATCTCATCTGGGATTTTTCCTGTTAAGTCATTCCCCGAAAGGTCAATACTATTAACATATTCAACATAGCCGCTATATTCAGGTTCTTTTCCTCTCAAAACAACATAAACAAGATCCTCAAATACCTGACTGCTTTTATTGGATACCAAAGCTGTCAAGTTATCCAAACACATAGGAATGACCCCTGAGAAATTGTTTTCTGAAAGATGTAGAGTATGAAGATTGGAAAGACTGCATAGTTGCGATGGAATATGGCCTGCAAACTTGTTCGAATTGAGGCGTAGCATGAACAGTGAAGATAGCACACTTCCTTCTAGCCATGATGGTATGTTTCCTGTGAAATTGTTCCTGCTTAGATCAATGGTGGTCAAGCCAGTGCAGTTCTTCATAGAAGCAGGAATTTCTCCATGGAGATTATTGTTGCCTAACATCAATATGCTGAGCGAACGAAGCGAACCTACTGAGCTTGGGATGACACCAGATAATTTGTTGTTTGTTACATCAAAGCCCCATAAGGTCAACGAATGGTCCCAACAACTGGGAAGTTCACCAGATATCTGATTGCTTCTCAAAGAAAGAACTTGAAGGCTGTGTAGATCACATAAGGATGAAGGAATTTTACCATAAAGGCGGTTCCAAGACAGATAGAGCTTCTGCAATCTGGGCATTAGTTGAGCAATATTTTCAGGAATAGGTCCAGATAAAGAATTACTCTCAAGAGAAAGCTGGCTTGCATTAGTGGACCAATGTGGGAGAGAGCCATCAAAGTGATTGGAGCTCAAATCAATAACATTCAATTTTGGAAATGCCAATTGGTGTGGCAACTTCCCTTTTATTTGATTCTTGGATAGGTCTAGCTGGGTAATTCGAGAAGCTAACCTGGAAAACCATTGCTCCGGTATGGTATCGGAGATTCCAACATTTTTAAGGGTAACAGTTATGAGTTCACTTTGAACCTGTAGCCACATAGGAAAAGCAGGACCTACTTTGCAGTTCAGAAGTTGGACATAATTGAGCCTGAAAGGGGGAAGCCACTCATAAGGAACTTTAAAGACAAGGGACTTGGTTTCCTCTGTTGTAACTCTGAGACTTTTCAAGCCTTTGAGATTCATCAGGTGGGTTCCTGTAAGGACACCTTCCCAGGAATTCATGAACAGGTTTGCATTTACTAGTTTAGAGAGCTGCCCAAAACTTTCAGGAAGTGTTCCATTCATGTTATTGTAAGAGAGGTCTAAAACCTTCAAGGATGAGAGGCTTCCGATAGACTTTGGAATCGAACCAGAAAATGAATTTCCAGAAAGGATAAGATATTGGAGATTTTTTAGGTTTCCTAGTGACTCAGGCAACACACCAACTAGGGAATTGGAACTTAAATCCAGTGACTGTAATATACTGTTTGAGATAGTGCTTAGAAGTTCATGAATCTCACCAGTAAATTGATTTGCAGAAAGATCTAAAATCTTTAGATTGGTCAGGTCTTGTAACAGTCCCGGAATATGACCTTCAAGATCCAGATTATCAGATAAATCAAGGACTTGCAGAGATTTCAAGTTTGCAATTTCCCTAGGAATTGGACCCTGGAAAAAGTTCCAACTCAGGTGAAGTATCCTAAGACCAGTAAGGTTGAACAACCAGCCAGGCATCGGAGAATTAAACGAATTTTCGGACAAATCAAGGACTGAAAGTGATGTGAAGTTGATGAAAGGAAGTGAAACTGGTAAGCCCTGAAGCTCACACCAATGCAAGTTCAAACCCACTAATGAAGGAAGCACATTAATGTTTTGCAGCCAAGTTTCTCCAACCCCATTGAGTTTCACATATCCCAAATTAAGGAGTTTCAAGGAAGAGAGACCTGAGAGCCAATTCAAGCTCTCAGCTCTCAGTTCCCAAGACCCTATACCGAGATAGGAATCTGCATAGAGGTCAAGAAACTGCAAGCTTGACAAGTTTCCTAGACTTGAAGGAACCATTCCAGAAAATGAAGCAAAAGAAAGATTAAGATACTCTAAATTTCTAAGCTCTCCAATGAAATCAGGAATTGGGATACCTTCAAAATCATTCATACTCAAATCCAAATAACTCAAGTATTTTAACTTGGCCAAAGAAGTACTTATCTTACCACCCAAACAGGATCTTTTATAGGCAGTAGTGGGGTCATCATATCCACCATTGTTGACCACGTTGAAAGGATTTCTGAGGTTGAGCTTTGTGACATGGCTTTGAGTCTGATTGCTGCACTCAATTCCTTCCCATTTGCAGCATTCTTCACCAACCCATGAAGACAATCTATCTGAAGGATCACTGAGAGAATTTTTGAAGGAAAGAAGTGCCTCTTTCTCTGTCTCTATACATTTAATACTGATAAGCTCATCAGCTGAGCAGAGTTTAGTAAGCTGTATATGTGAGAGAGTAAGAACGGACAATAGCAGCAGAATTAAGTGAGCCATGAACTGACAAATCAAGCTCATGAAATTAGCACTGGTTTCCATGTTATAAATTTCACTCTAATTGTCGCTTGCGTAAGTTGGAGAAACATAAGAGACAGGTGTCGTGGATTTATTACTTTTAGTGGTATCCACACGGCATAATCTATATGCACTAAGGTCTCATTTGATCAGCAGATTGACATTTGTATTTTATAATATCTTGTTGTATTGCCATACCACTTGTCTCGTGGCATGAGCATTAATCGGTGGGAAATGAGAATCCATTTGACCTTTCTGGTGGATAAGCTATATAATCCATTCGACTTTGAATTGTTGAAAGAAATGTTGAATACTTCTTTTTTATTCTTTTTTAAGTTCTTCCGTTTCACTGTCTACATGTAGATTTCATTATCTAACTTAATATTATGCAATAAATCATAGTAGAATTTATGTGTCAAGAAGTGAGAATAAGAGAGTATAGCTAACATTCATCTTGTTGAATATACAGTCTATAATCTTTGCTAGAGAAATGATTACTTCCTAGTGACCGTTGAATTGTCTAAATATTTGTTACTTCATGTGTGTGGCTCTCTCTCTCTCTCTCTCTCTTATTTGTGTAGGGTTTGCTCTCTTTTTAAGTAAGTAATACCATGAAACTGACGAAGTGGGTTGACTCAAGTAGTAAGAATATCCACTATCTGAGATCTCGGTCCTAAATTCGAGCTACACCAAAAATAGGCATGAAAACCTATGATGTTTAATCGGGTGGGGTGGGAATTGGGTAGTAGTAGGTATTTTTTATTAATTTGTAATAAGTGAAAGTCCTTAGTTAAGTTCTACTTAAAAATAATAATAATAATAATAATACCATAAAGCTTAGTATACAACAGAATACACACTGAAATCCGCAAGTAGGTCTCATTATTTTTTCTTATTTTAGTGAAGTTATATAAGCCAGGTTGGGTTTTAAGTTAAAGCTTCTTTGCAAATTACATTTTTTTTCTAAAATATGTTTTAGGAAATACATTCTTTTTAATTATTTTTTTTGGTGAATATCATTTTTTGAGTTTTAAGTTTATTATAAAAGTAAAAATGTCCATAGCACTTATCCCATTAAGGTCCAAATGTGATTAGCGCTTTCGAACTCTGTTTAGCACTTTTGATCAAATTACTAGACACTTTATCGAACTTTTGATACTTTACTTACCGCTCTCGACTTGAGGGTTTACAAGTCTTTTTACAGCTCTATATTTTTAAAAAAAGTGTATTTACTAATTATTATTGAGAGGGTTGTATTTTTTAAAACTCACCGTAAAAAAAAATATATTCCACCTGATTTTCCTTTTAGTATAATATATTAATTGTTGAGCAAAATGTGTAATATGTGTAACGTGTAAGATAACAAACTGGAGAGATATATTTAGCGATAAACAAGATAACAAGAATATTATAATATCACAAAACTGGAAAATATAAACTATATGGAAATTCTAAGGAAAAACAAACTATAATATAGAATCAAGGCCTATGAATCACATAATGTCCGTAAAATAGCTCTCGTTGGATTCTTAAGGTCAAGAAACATTTATCTCCCAGGATATATAGCGGTGGACAGTAAGAGTTGCTGCACCATGAAACTACTCTGGCGAATTGTCTATACTCAAAATTCTATCACTCAGAAATTTTAAAAGCTCTAGAGAATATTTCGAAGGTAGAGACAAAAAATTGAGAGAAGACTTGCTTCTGTAGGTGTGCTTTTTTTTTTTTCCGCCCCTTCCTTTTCGAAGAGAATGGTGTTAAGTTATAGTAGCCAAGTGGAGGAATGTTGCAACTTGCTTCTGTTGGTATGTTCTTTCCTAAAGAGAAGAGCCAATTTCTAGTACTCAAGTGGAGGAATGTTACGGGCTTTTTACCTTAGAATTAATATTTATTCTAAAAATATAAGAAAGTTTTAATTTGAGAAACCTTTAGAAAATGTTAACACGAGTTTTTGAAATGTTACAGACATTTTATAATTAACTATTCTATAACATCCAACTCATAAAACGGTTTTGTAATTCTAGAGGCATAATTTCTAGAGGAAATTTGACTTTTTATGGTAATTCTTCAAAAAAATTGAAAAATCCTAGAATTTGAAATTATTTTGAAAAATTCCAGATTTTAATTATAAAAATGCCACTTTTAAAAGTATTTAGAAAATATTACTTTTTATTAATTGATAAGATACTTAAGATAACTATTCGAGTTACATGAGATAACTTGATTAGTTATTTCAAGTAATTGAATTGGTTATCCTAAGTAACCTAATTGGTTATCTCGAGTATCATTGAAAATAAAAATGTGCACTCCTGAATATGAAAGAACCTCTATGCTATATAAGCTTACAAATAAGATCTGGGTAAGCCTATATAAAAAATTTTGCTTTCTTTCCCATGAAGGATAAGCATAATAGAAAAATTCATTTATTTTCCTTAATTCAATAGGTATATTTTGAGTATTAGTTTTTCATATACATAAACTCTATTTTGAGCATATGAGTATACGATTTTGGCATTCTAATATCAACAAAAAATATGTGGGCCCCACTCAACTTTTAGCCTCAATGCGGTTCCTCATAATAGTATTTTTGCACCATGTTCCAACATTAATATATATTTGAGCCACAATAAAATTCTGTAGAAGCATGTCTATTGCTCTACATAAAAAATCAGTATTCTGCTTAGGAAGTGGCAATCTGACTTCCACATCCAAGGAAACTAGTTCTTAGCATTTATCTTGTCTAGTTTGGCATGGATAAAAGTAGTGGCAGGATTGGCTTTAATTGGTAAATTACAGTGTCCATTCATAAATCGACATGTTCGGCGTTTATCTTTGGTCGATCAAGATCTAGCATATCTTGATTAATTCCCCTGCAAGATGACATTTCTGAAACCTGTTGGTGTGGATTTTAGTCCGTGACCCAACGCGCGCCACGCGCCTTTGAGTGGTTCCATCTCAAGAGAGTCCAAAACCCAGATTTGATGTAGGTGCGGTCCGTACAACCTTGAAAAAGGTTGTGCCTAGACTTTTCACTAACTAGTGATGAGTGGTACCGGTGTGGTACCTGCCAAATCTCCTCAACAGAAAAATGATTAGTGATTCCTTCAATGAAAGGTTTGATGGAATAGTGATGCAGTAATANGTTTGTTGGTTCCTGCTCGGATAGCAGCATGGAATCCGACCACGATAGTTTTTCCTTGGGGAACATGACTGACGTGGCTTCTTTTCTACATGCTCGGTTCTCCCTCGTGGCATGGTGGGGCTTCACTCTGGTCGGTCCAAGAGATAGGTTGGGAACGACACCGTTTTTGGTCGATATTGCGTCATGTCGTTTCCTTAGACATGTTGGAAAAATTCCCCCCCAACATCTGCCCCCCAAGTTCTTGCCATGAAGCATTCGGGGCGAGAACTTTATCACATCGTGTTCGGCTTATCTGGTGCTCTGCTTTTATGGGTAGCGGCTCGGCTTATGTGGGTTTGATCGACAGTAGTTAAAGGTCATGTCAAGTGGTTGTCTATTCAGATTCCAGTTTTCACAATCATGAATGAGCCTCAATTGGAGTGTGACTTTTCTCGGAAAGGTGCAATGTGTATAGGGGCTCGACTAAGTTAGCGCGTGCTCCATACGTACCTTTCCATCTCAGACCACGTGGCTTCCTTGCTTATCGTGCGATCAGTATCGTTTCCTGTCCTTGCTGAGGGATGCGAGAAGTCGTCTTTTGTTATTTGAAACCTCCTGCTCCCTTCCGTCGACACGTGGCTTTGCCCTTTGATCCGAGGGTGGTGCCGTTTCGTTGCTCTGGCTTATAAATACGCCCCTTCTTCCTTCTTTCCTTCTTTACTTCTCTCTTTTGCCTTATTTTCATTTTGCCATTTCCTTGCACAGAACCTGTTTCCAGCGATTTCTTCCAAGTGACAACTCGCTCACTCCCTCTTCTTTCTCAATCTTTTCCGCTTTTTGTACACTTTGTCCCTAACCGAGACAGTGATTTCGTCTTTTTTCATTCCACGACTTCGTCCGTGTTCTCCTTTGCTTTGGTAACTTCATCTTTTTCATTTGGTAAGTGATCTGGGTTTAAAACGCAGTTTTTTTTTTCCCTTCTCCTTTTCCTTTTTCCCTTTATTTTGGTTTTTCTTTATTTTTTCTTCTGGGGTTTCAACCTGGTCGGGACAAGGATTCGAATGGATCTTGCCGCGGCTGGGAACGACGAGTCTTATCACTCCGGAGTTTCCCAGCGACTTCCGGATAGTGTATTAGTCGAACCTGTACCGATACCTGTAGTGGACCTGGTCACCTCTGAGAGTGGCGGTGAGGTCGTATCTGGCTCAGAGCCTAGTATCAATGAGATCGAGGCTGAAGTTGCAGCACCGCCTCTTGGGCATTATGGTGACTAGGGAGCTGTTCAAAGGGTTGAAGATCCCTCTGAAGATAACGACGTCACCCTCGACCACGAGCTGGCTTCGCTCGGGTTGTCCCCGATTAGGTTCGAGGGTCCCCAGCCCGACCTGTCTGGCCTGGTAGCCGCCCTTGCTAATTACGACGGCTCACAGCCCATGTTGCAAATTCTTTCAGGTTAGCTCGGCCCTGACTTTATAAGGATTTCTTTCTCATGTCCAATTCGGAAGACACTAGGGACGAACTGTTAATCCTGAACAGGAATAGGCCAATTATTCGAGTCCGATATTCCGTTCCCTCATCGGCTCAAGACCAACCCCGAGTATTAAACTCTAATCTCCCCTCCACAAGCAACGCAATGGCAAGAGGTGGCCGTGGTCGGGGGCGAGGTCGGGTGACTAGGACTGAGGCTGGCGATCCCGTGGTCGGTGGGGCCGAGTAGGCGAGGCCTCTCACGGAGTTCAGCACCGACAACTTCCGGTCCACGATGACGGACGAGCTGTTACTGAGCGTCCGATCTCGCTATGAGATTCCGGACAATGTGCACCTCCTTCCACCTGGGGAAGGTGATATGCCCAGCCGTCCACCAGAGGGATGCGTGACCCTCTACTTGGGGTTTTTTGAAGCAGGGCTGAGGCTTTCCATTCACCCCTTCCTGCACCGCTTCTTCTCCAAGTGTCAGATCTGCCCTACTCAGCTGAATCCGAATGGATGGCGGGTTCTGATTGGGCTCTGGGTCATGTTTCGGCTTCAGGGCTGGCCGGACATTACCTTGCGTATGCTTAAGTACCTCTACCAGCTGAAGAACGCGCCCAATAGCCGCGGCTTGTACTACCTCCAGGCGTATTCGTCCGAGACTCCCCGTGCGGAGGGGGATGATTCAAGGCGCACCGTCCCCATTCTTGGACGGGATACTTCTGACAAACAAGGAAAGGGTGAATGGTTTTACGCCCGGATGTCTTGGGATGACGTCACGGGTGGTCAACTCCCCGGGGGTGCGTGGCCTATTCCCACGACCTTCCAGGCTAGACGACAATGGGCGATGCGACAGGCTGACACTGCTGATAACGAGACAATCGCTCGGGCCATTGCTATCGAAGGGCTTCATCGTCGTGAGAAGGAGGTGGGGAACCTGCTCACAGACATTAATTTTGAGTATACCTGGTGGTATCCGCTGAAGGACAGGACGACCTTCGAGGAATTCATCCGGGCAAGCCCTGTTCGGCCAGTTCCGCAGGAGGTCGGTCCTGCTGTTCGGATCGAGCGACCACGGAGGCGCCGTGCCCCAAGGGATCACGATGCGCTTACGCCTCCTCGGCCGGCTCTGACCATATTGCCCCCGGCCCCCTCCATGGAACCTATGAGCCCTACTCCCTCTCCTCAGCGCCCAAACACATCCATCGACCAAGGTTTTATTGTAGGGGGTTTGGGAGTCCTTGAATATGTGGTTTTTATGATTTCTAACTCTCTCTCTCTCTTTTTTTTTTTTTTCTTTTAGAGTTCGACATGGCCCACATTGACCCGAACCTGGGCGCGTTGATGGCTCGGAACAGAGGGAGAGAAGGAGGCGGTCGGAACTCCCCTGGTAGCAGCTCGCGGCCGACACCTCCGAGGAGCAGCCCCCTGCTGCGGACTTCCGAGCTACCTCCCGCTCTTTCACGCACTCCTCCTCCTGCTGGCCGTCCTGACAAAAGGCCTATGGAGTCGCCTCATCCGGACGAGCCCCCAGCTCAACGGCTGAAGACTTTCCTGAAGGGGCCGATGGATAAGATGAATGTGACCTACTCGGAACAACTTGCGGAAGACTGCCGCAGGAGGTCAGACAGGGACCTGGCCGCTCTTTGCTCGGAGCATTCTGCTCGGGTAAATTTATTCTCCTAGTCTTCTCGGCTCATATCGTTTGTTTTACTAGTGGTATCTATTTGTTGCTATCTTTTTGTTTTAACTGTTTCCCAACCTTTTCAGCAAGCTTTTATAAATGAACTCATGTATGAGCGCATGAGGGACTTATCGGCGACTGCTGAGAGGTATCGCTCCGAGCGGAACACGGCCAGGGAGGAGCGGGAGCAGCAGGCTAAGAAGGCAGCTGACGCCGAGAGCCAGCTCAGCGAAGAGAAGAAAGCCAAGCTTCAGCTTGAGCAACAATTGACCACCCTGAAATCTCAGCTGGAGGTGGCTCGGGCGACGGTCTCTGAAGAGCTGAGGAAGGCCGTGATCGAGGACTGGATCGCCACTCAGTTCCACCATTCCGACCCTTGGTGGGATGCCTACGAGCTGGGATTTAAGAACTTGAAAGCGGCGGTGGTTGCTCAGTACAAAGACTTGGATTTCTCATTCCTGGAGGAGTCCATTCCCGCCTCGGCTCCAGACATTCAGGAGTCGACTAGGCCTGAGCTATTATCCGAGCCCGAACCAACTGAAGTTCCAGCCACTCCTCTCCTGGATCAGAACGCTGCTACTCCTCTCTAGGCTTACCCCTGCGTGGGTTCATGTTTTGTAAAGATTCTTATGCTTTTCTGTTTTGTTTTTTTTTTTTTTTTTTTGTTTGGGGTCCAGACGGCCGGGCCCTTATTTTAATTTGTAAAGACAATTATCCCCTTTGGGGTTCCTCTCTTTCATATATATTATGTTCTGTTCTTGTTTATCTTTTTCGTGATCAATATATTTTTTATTTTCCGAATATATGTGCATGCTTTCTGACGGCTGATTATTTTGATAACTGATTTTAATTAGACTGCTAGGGATCTAGGTAACTTTAGTTTTGTACTCATGCCATGAAAAATCAACTTAAGGGTCGTTTATGCTCGGGGGCATTAGATAGGAAGCATTCGATCTTTGGGTCCCATTTTGGGTCCCTTGTGCCCGGGAGCATATGTGGTCCCTAGTGCTCAGAAGCACCTTGAGGGACGTTCGTGCTAAAGCGAGGTCCCTAGTGCTCGGAAGCACTTCGAGGGACGTTCGTACTTGGAAGCATATTATGAGGTCCCTAGTGCTCGGAAGCACCTTGAGGGACGTTCGTGCTCGGAAGCATATTACGCAATCTTCCCCCCTTGTTTTTTTTTTTTTTTTTTTGATTGATTAAAGCGAAAAATAATTTCAAGAAAAGGTAATTTTCATTATATGCTTTGTACATCTATTGATAATACTTTCTTAAATGTTCAGCATTCCACGGGTGAGGTAAATTGTTACCCCCCATATCTTGCAGGTGGTAGGTTCCAAGCTGCACGATTCCTGTTACCAAGTAAGGTCCTTCCCACTTTGGTCCGAGTGATCCAGACCCATGTTCAGCGGTATTTAAGAATACCCGCCTAAGCACAAGTTCCCCAACTCTGAACGTTCGTGCTTGAACTTTTGAGTTGTAATACCGAGCTACAGCTTGTTTATTAGCAGCAATCCGTAGAAGCACCTGCTCCCTTTTCTCTTCTACTAGATCAAGGTTCGTTCTTAGGCCTTCTTCATTGTCTACCTCGCTTTGCTCGGGGTCTTGACTTTTATACGCCTCCACTCTATAATTGGGCATACCCACTTCGGCAGGGATCACAGTGTATGTGCCGCATACCAAAGAAAACGAGGTTTCTCCAGTTGCTTCCTTCTCTGTCGTCCGATGAGCCCATAGGACTCCAGGCAGCTCGTCAGCCCATGCCCATTTTAGCTTCTCCAACCTCTTTTTCAAGTTTTCCTTGATCGCCTTATTCTCTGCCTCGACCTGCCCATTTGACTGAGGGTGGTTGGGGAAAGAAAACAACTTGTGGATTTCCCAACTTTGGCAAAACTCCCTGAGTCTCGGATTGTCAAACTGCCTACCGTTGTCCGTAACTATGGAATGGGGAAGTCTGAACTGGCATATGATGTTCTTGAAGATAAAATTCGTGCAGTTTGCCTCGGTAATTTTTGCCAGTGGTTCTGCCTCAACCCACTTTGTGAAATAATCGATGGCAACGATTGCGAATTTTGCTTGTGCCCGGGCTGTAGGTAAGGGTCCGATCAAGTCTATCCCCCATTTAGCAAAGGGCCAAGGCTAATGATCGGCGATAGGGGTTCAGGATGTTCCTTTGTATGGTGGGCAAATCTTTGACATTTATCGCATCTCTCCACCATCCCCTTTGAATCCCTTGTCATGGTTTACCAATAGAATCTCTGTCTCAATGCCTTATGCGCCAGGGACCTTGGTCCAGAATGATTCCCACATCCCCCTTCATGTATTTCTCTCAACACATATTCGGCCTCGTCTGGTCAGAGACATCTCAAATACGGAGCCGCGTATCCCCTCCTGTAAAGCTTGTTTCCGATGATGACATACCGGTTGGATTGGTATTTGATCTTCCGAGCTTCATTCTTACCATTCGGCAGTTTGCCAGTTTCCAAGTAATCTTTGATCGGATCGATCAATGAAGGGTGAAGGTTTATGCACAGGGTTTGTTCTCGTCCCTGTATGCTGGGTTCGGACAAAGTTTCGATTGGTATCTACCCAGAGGAGTCATCAACGAGCCCAGAAGCGAGTCGTGCTAGGCCATCTGCCTCAGCATTCTCAGCTCTTGGCACCCGTATAATCTCGTACCAAGTCATAGCTCCTAGGTGCTCTTTTACATTTGCAAGGTATCTCACCATGTTGTCTTGTTTCGCCTGATATTCCCCTTTTACTTGGTTTACGATCAGTTGTGAATCATTGAAGATTTTAACATACTGCACTTGGAGCTCCTTTGCTAGCTTTAGACCAGCAATCAGTGCTTCGTACTCGGCTTCATTATTCGAAATGAAAAAATCGAGCCTTAGGGCATACCTGACCTTCTCGCCTTCTGGACTGATGAGGACTGGACCTGCCCCGCTCCCATTAGAGCAAGACGATCCATCTACATATAATTGCCAAACGTCGTGCTCGGGAGGCTTTCCAGTCATTCTCCTCGGTGACCTCGAGGTGCTCTCTTCGTTGAGCATTTTATTAATCTTAGTGGGGTATGTGAATTCGACTACAAAATCAGCCAACGCCTGCCCCTTTATGGCAGTCCTTGGGACGAACTCGATCTCGAACTCACCGAGCTCTACGGCCCATTTAGTCAAGCGGCCGGAGACATCAGGCTTTTGGAGAATTTGTCTCAAGGGGTGGCTGGTCGGCACTTTTATGGTATGTGCTTGAAAGTATGGTCGGAGCTTCCTGGCGGCCGTTATCAGAGCAAGACCCAGCTTCTCAACTTCTGGGTATCGGGTCTCGGCGTCGAGGAGGGACTTGCTAACATAGTAAACCGGTACTTGTGCTTTCTCTTCCTCCCTGACAAGAACTCCGCTCACCGCGTTCTCTGATACCGCTAAGTACAGAATTAGACTCTCCCCAGGCACAGGTTTGCCTAGGGTCGGGATAGCTCCTAAATAAGCCTTGATCTGCTGGAAAGCCTTTTCACACTCCTCCGTCTATACTAGATCTTTTCCCATTTTTAACGCCTGAAAGAATGGTCGACATTTATCTGTTGATCGGGCTATAAATCTACTCAGAGCCGCGACCATGCCGGCTAGGCTTTGTATTTCCTTGGTTGTTCTTGGGGAATAAAGGTTGAGTATGGCTCGGATTTTTTTCGGATTTGCTTCAATACCTCTATGATTCACGACGAACCCGAGGAACTTTTCAGATTTGACCCCGAACGCACACTTGGCAGGGTTCAACCTCATTTTGTACCTCCTTAGAATGTCGAACGTCTCTTTCAGATCTTCCACATGATCGGCTTTCTTCAGACTCTTGACCAACATGTCGTCGACATACACCTCCATGGTTCTTCTGATCTGCTCTCGGAACATTTTGTTGACCAGCTTCTGGTAGGTAGCTCCGGCATTCTTTAGTCCGAACGGCATCATCAGGTAACAGTACAGTCCTTGGTCGGTTGTGAACGAAGTCTTTTCCTCATCTTCCGAGCACATGTGAATCTGGTTATAGCCCGAATAAGCGTCCATGAAACTTAGGAGCTCATATACAGAGGTTGCATCCAGCAGCTGGTCAATTCTCGGAAGTGGGAAGGAGTCTTTTGGGCAAGCCTTGTTGAGGTCCGTGAAGTCTATACAGACTTTCCACTTCCCATTCGCCTTTTTTACCAGGACTACGTTGGCCAACCACTGTGGGTAATTGACTTCTCTTATAAATCCTGCCTTGAGCAGCTTTCCTACCTCTTTATTTATCGCTTGATATCTCTCTGGGTTAAATTTCCTTCTTTTTTTGAATGACCGGTTTCATGTGCTCATTCACTTTTAATCTATGAACTATCACCTCGGGGTCGATGCCAGGCATGTCCTCGTGCGACCATACAAACACATCCTTGTATTCCTTCAGGAAGTCGATGAGCTTTTCCCGGAGTTCCCCTGGAAATCTGGAGCCAATTCTGACCACGTGTTCTGGGAATTGGCCGTCTAGTTGGATTGATCCCAGGTCCTCAACAGGTTCGGCACTCCGTTCTTCCTGTTCCTCCCGGGGGTCGAGATCGCCAATTGTTCGCGCATCCTTGGGGACCGTTACCTCGTCCACCAGGTGAATCGTGGTTACCATTTGTGCTTTTGAGTCGGCTTTGGTCGCCATGGCATAGCATTCTCGTGCTGAAGTCTGGTCCCCTTTAACCGTTCTGACCCCTTCTTCGATTGGGAACTTCATCATCAAATGGTAAGTCGACACTACTGCTCTTAGCTTATTTAGCGTCGGTCGCCCAATGATAGCATTGTACGCCGACCTCTGGTCCACGATGAGGAAGTCCACCATTTAGGTGGTCGATGCGGGCTCTTCTCCAAAGGTCACGGGCAGTCCGATCACTCCTTCCGGGTGGATACATTCTCCCGCAAACCCGTACAGCAGGGTTTTGGAGGGCCTCAGCAACGCTCCCCCTATATTCATCCTTCTATATGCGGATGTGAACAGGATGTCTGCCGAACTACCGGTGTCGACCAGCACTCGAAAGACTCTTCCATTCGCGATCCTTAGTACTACTACAAGGGCATCATTATGAGGGTAGATCAGCCGCCTGGCTTCTTCCTCAGTGAACGTGATCGGCGCCGACTCTCGTTTAGATAACTTGGCAATGTGTTCTGCCATGTTAACTTGGTGTCCGGACGCGATCTCCCAAGCCGCTCTTACTTGACTTCGCCGAGCATTCGCCGAGTCTCCGGCCACTGGTCCCCCGGAGATAGTACCAATTTCATGGGGTGCATCATTGGCATTGCTCGGACCCGGTGGCCTGCCTCCCTCGGTGTTTCCTCGGGGAGCAGAGGTGTACGGCTATTTGTCTTGTTCGGTAGCTCTGTTCACGTACTCCCTCAAATATCCTTGTTGGATCAGTCCCTCTATTTGATCCTTCAAGTGCCGGCATTCTGACGTATCGTGTCCCAGCTCCTTGTGGAACCGACAATATTTGTTCATATTCCTTTTTTCTGGTGGGGCCCTCATGGGGAGAGGGGCCTTCAACATGTTCTTTCCCTCTATCTGCATCATGATCTGTTCTCTTGGCGTGTTCAGGGGCGTGTAATTTTGCCTGGGTGTCACCATCTTGTTTTGATTTGGGAGAGGTGGTCGCCAGGGGTTCATGCTGGTGTGTTGCAGAGAGTTGTTGGGAGGTGTGACCTCCTTCTTAACCTTTTTTGGTTGAGGTCCACTTCCTCCGCTTTCTGCATTCACTCTCTTCCCCGACTCCCCTCCTGTGCCGACCATAGGGGTTATGGTGCCTTCTTTTACCCTGCTCAGAAATTACTCCTATGCATTTGCTATTTCCTGGGCCTTCTCTTTGAATGCAGCGTAGGTGGTAGGCCTTTTCTTACTCATGAACCACACCAGTTTCTCATGTCGGGTTCCCTCTTGTGCTGCATTCAAAATTGTTTCTTGGGTAACACCTGGGCACTCAAGTACTGCAGCATCAAACCGGGTGAGGTAAGACCTTAAGGATTCGCTTTTCCCTTGTTTTATGGTCTTAAGATAACTCCAACCCTTTTGTTGGATCCTCGAGCCCAGGAACTGTAGTACGAATGCCTCGCACAACGCCTCAAAATCCTTGATAGATCCGGCTTCTAGCCTTCCGTACCAGATCTGTGCCGAGCCCGTTAATGTGAGCGAGAAAGCATTACATAGCATGGCAGGGTCGGCCTTAGCTATATTCATCCACACCTTATAGTTTTGCACGTGGTGAGCTGGGTCTCCCTTCCCATCATAGAGTGGGATGCTCGGTATTTTGAAGTGTTGAGGGGGACATGACCGCGCTATCTCAATCGGAAATGGGGATTTGGTTTCTTCCAGTATTGTTCGGACATTTTCAGTCAGCTTCTGTTCAGCTAAAAGCTGGTCTACCTGCTTTCTAAGGGCTTGGTACCGATCGTCTCCATCTTTGCTTTGTTGCTCGGGGATGGGTTCGGCCCGCGTCGCCTCTTGGGCTGGTTCGTCCCCACGTCAAACGAAGGGGTGATTGACCAGAGCTCTTCGCTGGTTCAACCTCTCCCTAAGATCTGTAGTTCCCAGGTGGTCGGATCTTCGTGGGACATACGTGTTCATGTCGTCATCGAGGGCCAGTCACTCAAACACGGTTCTCCTCGTCCTGGAACTATCTGTTCTCTCTTCCCCCCGGAGCGACTGGTCGTCGTTTGAAGTGTGGTATGTAGTTCGGTGGTGTCTCCTGCGCCTCCTTCTCGGCCTCTGAGCGCTGCCGCTTTCCTCGGTTGGAGCTCGTCTAGTCGGGCGTGACCTTGCCTCGCTGTCCTCGTCCTTGTCCCTTTGGATAGGATTTCTCCTTCCGTCCTCTTGAAGAGGAGCCCCATTCGGGGCGACAAGGATCGGGTGGACAGCGTTTTGGCCGATCACGTTCGCCAGGCGCTCGACAATCGAGGCTAGCTGCTGGACTTGCTCCCCGATCTCATTCACCCTATCCCGGCGTGGCCGTGGTGGGTAGGCAGCACCCGTCTGCTCTTGAACCCGCCGGGGGGGCACAATTTTCGCTCGGTCGCACAAGTTGTACTGCTGATTGTCTCCTTCGCAGGTATTAGTTTGAGTGTGGTCGGCTGTTCGCGACCCTGACGCTCCACTAGTCATGATAGAGGTCGATTGGATTGGGGGGAGGGGGAAGTTGTTTGACGATGCTGGTTAGGGCTATGGGCTGGTTTTCCAGCTAGGGCCCTCCTTCTAGCGCCAAAATGTTAGTGTGGATTTTAGTCCGTGACCCAACGCGCGCCACGCGCCTTTGAGTGGTTCTCTCTCAAGAGAGTCCAAAACCCAGATTTGATGTAGGTGCGGTCCGTACAACCTTGAAAAAGGTTGTGCCTAGACTTTTCACCAACTAGTGATGGGTGGTACCGGTGTGGTACCTGCCAAATCTCCTCAACA
>JXTC01000164.1:229271-265803 GCA_002914845.1 Trema orientale
TCTCCCTCGTGGCATGGTGGGGCTTCACTCTGGTCGGTCCAAGAGATAGGTTGGGAGCGACGCCGTTTTTGGTCGATATTGCATCATGTCGTTTCCTTAGACATGTTGGGAAAATTCCCCCCCAACAAAACCAATTGATTGACACACTGATGGGCAGAGGCAGATGGTGGTGAGCTAAATTGTATTTGCCCGCACCCAAAAAAACAAACAAACGAAAAAAAAAAAAAAAAGCTTATTACAAAAATCCAGACCCAAAGTACCAAAATTTGAAAAATCCGGGATGGACTTATTTTTTTGAAAAATTCAGGTTTGATTTGGAAAAATATTACCTTTTAAAAATATTATTAGAAAAATAACATTTTTAAAAAATATTTAGAAAAATACTTTTTTTTTTAAATTGGTATTTTTCAATGGTATTCGAAGTAACCAATTAGGTTAATTAGAGTAACCAATTCAATTACTTGAAGTAACTGTTCAAGATATCTCAGATAACTCGACTAGCTACCTTAAGTATCTCATTAATTAATAAAAAATGGTATTTTTCTAAATAGTTTTATAATTAAATTTGGGATTTTTTAGAACAATTTTATATTCCGGATTTTTCAATTTGTTTTGAAAAATTACCATAAAAAATCAAATTCCCTCAAAAAAAAAATTAAACTTTAGATAAGCCCAATAAGATTTAGTTTTATACACATGCTTCCTTAAAATTCATAAATTTTTTAGACATAATTTTGACCCATAATCTAAATATTTATTAGGATACTTTCATGCATATATATATATATGGGTGATGTTTTAATGGAAATTTTTATTTTTACTCCATAAATGGGTACTCTAATTTGGGGTATTGGATTTTAATCTAATAGCTAAAATAATATTAGTAGATTTACTAAAAATATTATTTTAATTAATATATATATAAATATAGAAAGTTATTTAAAACAAAATAGATGGGTAACCCGATGAGTTGGTCAATTTTTTTATTTTATTTTACTTTATAAGAAAATGAAACTAGTAAAAAATACTTAGTAATCCCAAATCATTCTCAGCTATCTTATTCGTTAGGGGAAAAAAAAAAGATGTACAAATTTTAAGCTATTTCATGCATATTTTTTTTAAACAAATTTTCTTTCAATGTATATAATTGCTTTATTCATTTTTTATTATTTAAAAAAATAACTTATTCATAACATGAAAATTATGCTACCTTGAATTTTACCTTTCGTATAGTAAAAAAATAAATTTTATGAAATATTGAATATACAATAGTACATATAGTTTTAAATTAAACTTTAAATTAAATGTTCAAAAAGAAAATAAATAAAAAAGATATAGAAATTAATATATTGAATGAGATGACTTGTTATTGTAGGTTTATTTCCAAATTAGTCAAACTTACTCATCTATAGAGCAAAAAAAAAAAAAAATCCATTGAAAACTCACCTTATATATATATTAGGTGGCTCTATTACCACCCCTTGTTTTCTCTCCCCACCTTTCTTCTAAATACATGCTTATAGTATTTTAAATTTTTTTTCATACACCTTATAGATTTATATTATGCACAAAAATACTCTTTGTTAAATATTTCTCTAAATATTTCTTTTTTTACCCCTAATACTTTACAATAAATTAGTTTTTAGATTCTTTTCTCCTTTTAGAAATTACAACAACTATATAAATTGAGAAAACTAATAATTTTTTTTTTTGTCTTATAACTACACAACTTATTGATTCCTAAACTAAGGAAAAAAAAAAAAGTTCTTCGATGGTGGTTCCCTCACTCAAAAAAAAAAACACAGTTGGTTCTCAAACCAAAAACAAAAAAGAAAAGCTTATAAGAAAGAGTTCCAGAACAGTTGGTTCCCACCCCACCTCAAAATAAAAAATAAAAAAAACACAAACAAAACGTTAATTGTTAGTTCACCAAAAAAAAAAAATATATATAAAATCGTAATTTTTTATTTAAAAAAATTATGAGCAAAATATCATATAATTACTGTACGTAATTAAGGGTTGTGCTAAGAGATAAAAGTTTTAATTTTTTAATGCTATATGAGGATATTCATGTCAATTCATAAGATGATGTTTTTTGTAAATAAATAATTAATTAAAAGAAGGGTAGGGAGAGGAAAAAAAAAAGGGTGGCTCTATATATTTTCACACTTGATTTTAACTAAAATCAAGTGTGAAATGCCACTCAGCTTATTTTTTTCATATTTATGTTGCTTTAACTCAAAGGCTCATACCTACAAGAGCTTCTTAAAAAATTCGAGGCCCATAATCTAAAAAATTGAAAATTTTTGGATGGGTTGGAACTTTTAAAAAATCTCATATTATTTAGAAAAATACTACTTTGTTAAAGTATATAAAAAATACTACTATTAAAATTTGGTATCTTTTAAAGGCATTGGAGTTAACTAATCAAATTAATTGGGATAGCCAAGAGTTACTTAAAGTAGATAATTAGTTTGATTATCTCAAATAACTTGATCTTACATACCTCATCAATTAGTTAAAAATAATATTTTTCAAAATAAATTTTGAGGTTTTTTAAAAAGTGGCATTCTTTTAAATAATCCGATATTTTTCAAAAATTCCAATCCATTTAAAACTTTTCATTTTTTCAGATTATGGAACTAGATTTTTGAAAGAAGCCATTCAAATTTTCCTTACTTACGAACTTAAGAATTGGTAACTTATGTACCTTAAACACAAAGTCCATACATATCAGTAATTAAAAATAAAGGGTCAAAGCATAAATTTCAACAAATTTTTTCATAATATTAATAACTGAATTATTATACAACATCCACTCAAACAATTAAAAAAAAAAGATTATTATACAGTGACTTAAATTGTTGGCTGCAATTTTAATGTATTTATAAATTTTTTAAAACAAAATATTTTGTATTTTTCAGTACTTTTATCTTGTTTAAAAATTTATAGGCCCTCGGCTGCTCAATTTAAATCATAGCTCCGCCCTTGGATGTAGTCTTTGTCCACACCTCCAATATTAGGATTCAAAGTTTCACTTATGTCCTGTAAATTCCTTAAAGTTTCAGAATTCACTCTTAACACCTCGGTAATGAATTCGAACAAACCAATCGAAGTTTTTGTAGTTTATTCGAAGTTTGAATCACTAAAGGCTTGTTTGAATTCACTCTCATTAAATGAATTGAAAATAGAAGTAAAATTTTTGTATTGGTTTTCAATTTTTATAAACAAGAAACATGTTTGATAAACTTTATTTCACTACTTATTTCTAAAAACAATGAAGTGCAAATAACAAGAGAGAAAGTCATATGAATTTATATTTGTGTATTTATATACATATATGTATATACGCACTTGTGTACAAATATTATCATCCTATTGTGATCTCTTATTACAGCTCCAACACCAATAAAGTCCTCTCCCTTCTGCGTAGCCGCATCAACATTTAGCTTGAGAAAGCCATCACATGGGGGATCCCAACGGCTGACATTATTGCGGTTGTGTCTAGTACTAGGTAAGGGAGGTGTCTGGTTCAGCCTATGAAATTCCTCAATCCAGGTTGAAGCATTTTCAAGTAAACATGCTCCTGACTTGCCCAACCCCCTATGAGTGATGTTATTTCTATTCCGCCATATAAACCAAAGGATAACACACCAAAGCTCAAATTCATTAGAAGTTTAATAGTCGGCCTCTTCTCGTTGAGTATGATGCTAAAAATGTAATACTGGCAATTGAATCACAAAACTTCAGAATCTTGGAAGGCCCTGTCATCTGGGATATCTCCAAGTTTTTAGTGATGCTTGGCAATGCTAACTATAAGTAACATGAGACAAAACAAGTTACAAAGCGGCATCATCAACTGGTTAGGAAGAAAACATTTGGCGAAAATAAGACTCCACAACTGTTGCAATCTCACTAGCAGTAATAGCTTGCTGTCCATTTTCCATTAAAATATGTTTGATGTTATAAACACTTTTTCTAGCATTTTCTCAGTCATGGAAATATCGGGTGTTTGAGTCACCCGATTTCATCCAAGATGTTCTAGCCTGTTGATGCTGGTATGTCTCTTCTTGTAGTACCAATGCATCAAGAATAGTCTTACATCGATTCAACTCATTATAATGATCTCTTCCAGTATTAGTTGAACTGCCTAAAGAAGTGACTCTCTTTAGAGGATAGAGGTTGCTTCCAGTTGTCATGAAGTACATCATTGCTGTCTTAGTCATCCAGCCACATGGCTTCAAATCGAAAATGTGATTTTCAATGCCATGAGAGAAATAGCTATGTACCTGAAGGTGTAAGAGTCACCTTTAAAGCTCTATAATCAGATTTATAGAAGTCCAAGTGTTCCACAAATGGGAATAAGAAGATTGAATTCCAGGCAGAGTTTGTCACGGCCCAGTCCAGACGTTCTTGAACATTTTTGTCATTAGAATTATTATTTCTCTATGTGAAGAGCTCAACTCTATAATTTAAAAGCGAAAGATAGAAATGATCTGAGGTGTGGCGGAAAGAATCCATTAAATCCTCTGTTCTGGGTAATCCACCAAGCTTATCAATAAGAGAAAGTATTTCATTAAATTCTCCTATGACAAGCTATGGATCTGAATATATCATATAAGCGCTGAAGAAATGTCCAAGTTATGTGCCGGTTAATAAATTCGGGTGCACCATAAAAGCCAACAAATTCCATTTTGGACTACAATTTTACACTACATAACAATCAATATGATTTATTGAATGAGACAACAAGCTTCAACATTTTCTTTCCAAAGTAACATAAGACCACCTTCTAAACTGACTCGGGACTTTTAAACCATGTTGGAAATGTAAAGAGGAATGAAATGTAGAAACAGACACATACTAGAGTTTTGTTTCCATAAGAAACAAAACCCGGGGCGTTTGATGTTTGACAAGCAAACATAGAAGATTGAATGAACATGGGTTCTCCAATCCCTGGACATTTCAACTAACAACATTCATGGAGCTTTACAGGATTGAATAGCAACATTTGCCAAATTATAAGTATAAATAATAGTTCAGTCATCTTTCTTCATTAGACATTTAAAAACGTAGCGATCGTGGAAGATACATCTTCAAGTAATTGGTGCTTCAACACTGGTGGTGCGGATATATTTTCTTTCAGCAAATAGGACTTGCCTTTGACAAGTTGAGGAGAAGTAGATGGAGAAGAAGGTTTAGCAGCTGACACAGGGGTGTTAGGCCCAGTGTTCTTCATGTAGGTGGCTAAGAGTGCTTCATCGGGTTTGGTTAAATGGTAATTTTTGGCCGCAAATAAGTGGGCTTCATTGCAGTTTTAGGCTTATTGGTCTAGTTTAATGAGTTACTAGTATTAGAAGGCCACCGAGGCACATGGGAGATGGAGCTTTGGTAGATCAGATTTAGAGAGAAACATAAGTGTGCCTCTACACTTAGCCATGGATTTGGCTTCCTAAACTTCTTGTTGCGTCAAGTGGCATCAATAGCCTCGGTTCTACTCAGATGGTAGTCGTTGGCGACAAAAAAAGGAGACTCATTGATGAAGATTGTGGGTTGGTCACCGACATAGATAAGGAGCATTATTGGGTCCGATGGTATGTAAAGTTCGACGTTCCGAATTGAGCTTCCGTTGATGCCACTATGGGAATGGATTGACCTAGGCCTCGAAGGCAATTAGCAGCCAAAGTTGTTCCTTCGAAACCATTGTTCATGATCACATAGCAGAGAACATCATGGATTTCACAGTTAGAGTGCCCTACCAATTCCATATACAAACACAAGGAGGAAATCAACAGAGCATAGTGAGAGACGTGCTAATATTAGTTAAAACTTCTCGGATCGATTTTTGGCTATTCAATCACTATAAGTTCAGAGCTGATTTGGGGTATTTGATTGATTACAAGAAAGACCAATATGCATAGGACTTTGAAGTTGATTTTCATGACGAATTTGCAAGGAATTGTTCTTCGTATTATGAGATTGATGTCCAATTTTCACACGAAATTCACACGTAGACGATTTTCTAGAATGGGTCGAACAAATAGATGAATACTTTGATAAGAATATGTTTATACCTTTAAAAAAAATCAAAATTAGTAGATAAAAGCTTAAGGGGTGATGCTTATAGTTGGCGGCATCGACTTTAAGAAGATAGGAGATATATTGGAAGATATCCAATTAAAACGTGTGAGAAAAAGAAAGACAAATTACTGGAATGATTCTATTATTAAAGAGTAAGGGCAAATACCAATACCTCTTGTTTGAGAAAAGTTAGTAGAGAATTTCTTCCTCTAAACAGAGAATATACTAAAGAAATTTTGGAGGAGCAAGGTAAGATTGATCATGTTGGAGACTTAATTGGTTGCAATGCCAATAAAAAGGCTAAAGTGGCAAATATGATTAACTATCACATGTTATAATGCAATTCAATACGAGATCATTGTAGAAATGAAGAACGAGCCAGCTGCAATAGATGTTTGGGAAGAACCAGAAACAAAAAAAGATGCTAAGCAAGAATCGGTCGCTAAAGATATTGAAGAGTGCCACAAGAAAGATAGAAATGCAGCTGAAGTACAATTCTATAATGTTGCTTATGAAGGTCCAAAGTACAACTTGATAGTATGAAATTTGTCTCTTCTCTAACTACTTTAGAGCCTAAGAAGTTCTACGATTTATGGCTAAAATACTGGAGAAAAAGTAAAAGACAGAAGAATGGAAGTAACTAATTTTTCTTTTGAACATAATCCCTCTCTTTTGGATTTGAAACAAGAATTTGAAGATTATGAAATTGCTAAAAATAAGAAGGAAGAGTTGGGTATTGATATTTTTAAACATGGTACAGAAACTCTAACTGGAATATTTGTTGTGAAACAATTGAAATTATAAACAATAAGCAACGAGCGATTCATTCTTTGACAGTTGCTTTCAAGGGACTTCTTCATGACAATTGTGAGTATATATTTGTAATCGATTGTGTTAGTAGTGTCAATGATACATTTGCTTTTAGTAAGTGAGAAACGACCAGCAAAGCCACTTAGATATACTTGCCTTTCTTCAAAGGATTTTACAGTAGCTCTATACTCTAAAGTTGATATGCTAAGTGCTTATAATGTTTTGAAAATTTTGGACATAGAAAGCGAAAAAGTTAGCATGAAATTGAGTTCCAAATCGAAAATGATATTGGGTTACAACCTAAAGTAGAAGATTTATAAGGCCGCGAACATATGCCACCAAAACAGTGTACGATGGACTTGGTATATGGAGCTATTTTGAAGATAACATTGCTGCCATTATCGTTATGGGATGAGTTAAAAAGGAAATTTTCTACTAGGGTATGCCAAAATCATTTAATAGAGCTTCCTTTGTTTCTTATACTGAAATGGAAGACCTGATACTTGGATTTCAACTTTTGTTTTAAGCAATAGTTCTTCTAATTCTGAGATACTATTGAACATTACTTTAGTTTACTTGGAAATAGCTGCACTTATCATCGACTTTGAACTTGAGGGTAAGTTATTTTCAAAGAAAGGGGGAAACTGATGTAGGAGGTTAAGACTGCTTCATTGGGCTTAGTCAAATGGTAATTTTGGGCTAAGAATGAGTAGGCTTCATTACGGTTTTGGGCTTGTTGGTCTGGTTTAATGAGTTACTAGTATTAGAAGGCAGCAGAGATATGGAGGGGAAGGGAGCTTTGGTAGTTCAGATTTGGAGAGAAACAGAGGTACGCCTTTACCCTTAGCCATGGATTTGGCTTCCTAAGCTTCTTGCTACGTCAGTTCTTAGGAACAAAAATAACATTGGGTTCCACAGCTGAAAGGGCCCTCATAGTGATATTCAACATATGAGGATCATGAGGATATGCTTGCAGTTTGCCTCGTACGAGAGCATCTATGTTATTCTAGGGCAGAGCGGTTATGACTAATAGAGGGAGTTCTACAGGCAGATCAATAACTGTTATTCTAGTAACGGTCTAGTAGTGCACTGCCAACCCAGTGGTGTTGTCGTTTTTGTTTTCTTGGGATCAAGCACATGAATGGGATGAGGCATTGCCATGTCTAAACGCGTTAATGACGTTGCCATAGAACAACAAACTAGGCAAGTGAGAATGGCCAGGCCCTAGCACAAGAGAAATCTGTGGAGTAGCAATCTGAGCCAGTTGGACGAGGGGCAGTACCATGCAACATGGAAGGCTATACATTTTTCCCAGATCCTCTAATTCCAAATATTGAAGACAGTCGTTGAAACTGTGCCCCAATACGCCGCATTAAAAACATAAGGAGACGTTCATATTTGAATTCCACCCAAAATTCATCAATGACTTTGGAAGTTTGATCGTCATGCCACGAAGCAATGGTTTTGAAACATCCAAAGCTAGCAACCCGGATCCGTATATAGGACCCCCAAGCCTTCCAAGAGAGAAGCATCGTCAGTTTCAATGAAGTCCCCATTCCAATCACCAAGCATCTTTCTAAGTGATTTATTCCTGCTCATAAGAGGGAGACAATGTAGTTGGATCCAAAAGGGAATTTTCATCAAAGACTTAGTAGTGATAGCCGACATTACCTTAGAAATTCCTAAGACAGTTGGATGATGGTTAAAGTGCTGAGGTTCACTATGAAGTACCCGTCTCCGATCACCAACAAATCCAAATTGGAAGAGGAAGATGCCAGCAACCATTTATGTAACCATAACATCATAACGCCACTTCCAAAAATCAGTCATAGTTTTCTTAAATGCATCTTTGTTGAAAGGGCATAGGGAGATGACTCTGCCTACCAAAGAATAAGTTGGCAATTCAAAGGATTTAGCAAGATCAGAATTTGGTAAATGCTGGACCATTTTTTCATAATCCATGATAGAAAGCAAGAACTCAAGATCATTGACAAAGGAATCCATGTCAGGAAGTGGGGAAGGTGTTAGAATGGAAGAGTGGTGTTAAATGCCAAAGAAAGGAAAACAAACTTTCAAAATGAAAGACGAAAACTATACGAACAACAACCAAACTGCCACAAATCAAAACAACGTTAAAATGACATTTTTAGAAGTATCAAGAACATCTTGACCTATAGTTAAGAACTCCTAAATAATTATTTTTCCATAGTCAAGATGTTATTGGCACTCTTAAAAATGTCAGTTTTAGAAAAATACAAAAAAAAAAAAAGGTCATTTTAGCCCAAATTAGTCCTATACATGTCATTTTCTCGTTATGAGCCTAAATTGTTGGGCATTATTTAAGGACAAAAGTCCATCAAATTTCATGAGGCTTAATTATTTCTTTTCTTTTGCTTAGAACATGGACCTTAAAAGTTGCAAGCCTAATTTTAGGGGAAACTGGGCTTTTTACAGCATTTTTTTAAAAAAAATATTAATTAATACGGTGGCTTGTATTTTTTTATAGGTCTGGTATGGTTTCTATTAGCATTTTAAAAAAATATTTAGAAAAATATTATTTTTTAAAATATTAACCAGTAACTAATAACTAAATGTATTTATAAAAAGCATATAACTAGTAACTTGTAACCAATAATCAGCTTTCAGAAACTAGTAATGAGTAACCATTTTGAAAATGTTATTTTGCTAAAAAAATTTTAAAAATTGATATTTTTCTAATAAAAACCTTACAGAAATTGAAAAAAAAAAAACAAAAAAAAAAAAACTGACCTCTGTATTTTTGTAATTCTTTTTAGTTTTTATAGGAGAAAGTGTTAGAAATCCTTAATTTTGCTACCCAATAATGTTATATCTAATAGGGGATTGAACAAAAATACCCCGCTTTTGAAGGTATGGTTTAGTAGATATTCCTTTTTGATTTTGTTAACAAATATATCCTTTTTTTTTAATTTATACCCGTGATAAATTACTTATTTACCACTATTAAGAGGTGGTACATGATTTATTTACCATGACATAAAAAAATTTATCTCTTGTAAATGGTAGTATATTTATTATTATACCCATAGTAAATTACTTATTTACCACTATTAAGAGGTGGTATATGATTTATTTACCGTGAGTTGAAAAACTTTATCTCTTTTAAATGATAGCTTATTTACCATTATACCCATGGTAAGTTACTTATTTACCACTATTAGAGAGGTGATATATGATTTATTTACCATGACTTAAAATTTTTTATCACTTGTAGATGGTAGCATATTTACTATTATACTCTTGGTAAATTACTTATTTATCACTATTAAGAGGTAGTATATGATTTATTTACCATGACTTAAAATTTCACTTATTGGCAGTAACTTATTTACCATTATACCCCTGATCAGTTACTTATTTACCACTATTAAAGAGGTGGTATATGATTTATTTACCATGACTTAAATTTATCACTTATAATCAGTAGCTTATTTACTATTATACCCATGATAAATCACTTATTTACCTTATTAAGAGGTGGTATGTAATTTATTTACTATGACTTAAAAAATAATTTATGACTTATAGATTGTAGCATAATTACCATTATACCTTCAGTAAATTGCGTATTTACTACTATTATGAGGTGGTATATTATTTATTTATCATGACATAAGAAAATTTATCACTTATAGATGGCAACATATTTATCATTATACCTTTGGTAACTTATTTACTATTATATTCGTGGTAAATTATATATTTACCACTATTATGAGGTGGTATGTCATTAATTTATCATAATTTTGAAGAATTTAATACTTATTTATAGTGGCAAATTTACTATTATACTCCTATTAAATTATTTATTTACCATGGCCGCAAAACAATTTACGATTGATATATATTGGCATATAAATTACTAATATACTACGAATTTTAATTACTTTTCCTTTAAAAAGAATGTCAAATAAATTACTAATATACTACTAATTTTAATTTAATTGACAATATTTTTTACCATGTAAATCGATGATATACCGTTTATATACCATTTTTCATCAATAAATAATTTAATAAGTTATTGCACTTTTTTCTTTTAAGGGTATTGCCAATATATCACTGTAAGTACCATCCAATTAGTAATTTAATGTTAGTTTTTACTTTTATTCATTACTTAATTATTAGGAATTTGATGAAGTAAATAATTCACCCAAAAATTTCTGCAATATAGAAATATATATATAGTATACATATAATTTGATAATTTGCCTATAATAGGAATGAAAAAAAAAAAAAAAAAGAAAGAAAGAATCAAATCTAAGTCGTTAAAAAAATCTGAGAAACAAAAATCGTTGAACGAAGTGGTAAAACTCAATTTGGTAATACAGAAGCAATTTAATAATTGTTTATTGAGATAATAAACATGATCTATTGACTTTAATTCCCTTTTCCCTTTTTCTATATGCTTTTGAACGGAATATTTATAGCCCCTATGATGAGGAGTATTCAGCAACGAAAATTCACCTAATCTCAAGTTACATGATCTAAATCCCAAATTAGTTGAAAGTTATCACTTCATGGTGACGCCAGTTTCAATTTCCAGATACTAATTTTTGTGCGATCTTAAATCTACATCATTGATCAACGCCAGAAAAGAAAAGTCAATGACTGTGAGATGAATGCGCCAGGTCGCACATTAGCTTATTGGACCTGCTCCGAATAGATAACATGCGACCTCAATCGACAGTAAAAGGAAACTAGATCAAGCTTCAAATGAGTAATCTGCGAAAAAAGGGAAAAAAACTTCTGAGTAGAGATTAAGCAATCTATCTAGTTATTACCCAAAATTGTACTTTTTGATTATGTACTTTTCTGTTTTCACAATTAAAAAATATTGAGCCACCCACACTTATATAAAGGGGCTCAGTCTCATTATTTTTTATCTCACAATCACTACACTATACACTCTCTCTGCAATTCTCTCTTTGTTCTCACCTTGAGACTTAGAGATTCTCTTATAATTCTCCAGAAAATAGTGAAGAACAGTGGACGTAGGCTCATTTTTTTTGGGCTGAACCACTATAAAATTTATGTCTCTTTACTTTGCTTTATTTTTCAATTCGTTTCACACATAAGCCACATCTCATAAATCTTAAAATTCATTGTTGACAAAATCTCTGTCAACAATTGGCACGAGAAGGAGGGCTATTCCAGTAAAAAGTTTGTCAATCTCACTTCTTCAACGATGGCAAACACAAGAAACGCCACCAGAAACGCTAGAGTTAGCCAAAATTAACCTCAAAATACTGCTGCTGCACAGCTCAATCCTGTTCCAGATCAACCAACCGTGACTGCACCAGAGGAGCATATACTTCACAGACAAGATCGCATGGAAGATACTCTTGCAAACATTCAGCAAATTACCAATCAAATCAATGATTCTTTGAGGCGATTTGCTAAAGGACAAATGGTGACACTACCACAACAGGAGCGCCCCAGAGATCGTTCTGCTCGATGGCCTGAGAGGGGGATTAAAATCTAAGAAGTAGGAAATCGCGACCAGCCCAGAACCACGTAGGAGCGCCATACCGATCGCACTTCTATGAGAAAAGGCAAGGTCACAGATTTACTACAGGAGTCTGGCACTGGAAGTTCTAATACAGATCATGATCATAGACAACCCTCTCAAAGAGCTCCAACCAACCGCGACCATGTGGGCAACGATTAGAATCGTCAATCGAGTAGCGTCTTTAAAAGGATAAGCAGGGAGCCAAGGAAGACTTAGAACACTTAGAACAATGACGTCAAAGAGGTAATCATGAGCAATCCACATCACATCATAACAACTGAACCCCATCACATCGAACTATTTCGGTAGAATATTCCCAAAGGTCGCTTCAGACCCAACCCGGTCAATCTGGCTTGCGTCGTGATAGTAGTGACCAAAGACCACCCTTATCACCAGCAAGAGATAGTGCCCTTCCTCTCAATATTGATGTCCATAACCTGAGAATCGCATTAGATGCACGTGCTGGATGAGATGACGAGTTCGCAGATGGATATTGTCAATCAATGTTTAATGAAGAAGTTCGAGCTGTTGTGCTTCTTGCTGGATTCAAACTCCCAACAATGAACACCTTTGATAGGAAGACTGATCCGCAGGACCACATGGGTCACTTCAACGACTTGATGGAGCTCCACCAAGTCGATGACCTTGCACGATGTAGATGTTTTGTTGTAATCCTTATAAGTGCAATAAAGAAGTGGTTCAAAGGACTTTAAGCCAGTTCGATCTCATCCTGGCAGCAATTTCAGACCGTATTCTTAAGATAATTTTAAGCTGTAAAGAATTTTATTGTTCTATTAATCAGCTTGTCTGCCATTCGACAAGATCCAAAGAAAACTCTGTGACCATACCTTAATCGTTTTACTTCAGAATTGGCAAAAGTCAATAACGCGCCTGAAGGAGGAGTCCTGACTTTAATGATGGCCAGAGTGTGACCAGAGACTAAACTCTGTGAAGAACTACTAGAGCGGAAATATAGGACACTTGAAGACTTCTATCGGAGAGTTGGTCGATATCTAAGGGTGGAATCTTCTCGAGAAAATCTTCATAAGAAGAAGAAGAAAGAAGGAAAAGACACAACCAAAGATGTGACCATAACAACCAATAGCAATAATACCAAGAAGTCGAAAAAGATGAAGAATGAGCAACCAACTGAAAAGCAGCCCGGGCAGAAGAAGCAGGAGATTCTAAGAGTTTCCCTACGATTTAACAGCTATACTAAGCTAAATGCACTTATAGATCATATTTATGTGGTCACAAATCAACAAGAGCAGTATCGCAGGCCAGAGTCGATAAAACTGGATAGAGCAAAGCGTGATCCCAATAAGTTTTGTCGATATCATAATGATATTGGACACCACACTAATAATTGATATATCCAAAAAGATGAAATTAAGAGGTTAATTAAAGAAGGGCAGCTGCGGCAATATACCAGACAGAATGGTAGGGTGAGATAAGAAAACCAACAGTGACCTCTAGAAGTTCAGCGTGAAATACAAACTATCTTCGGACGCCCACATATTAGTGGAGATTCAAAGAGAATGCAGGATAGATCTGGGCAAGAAGCGCGACAACAACCATTGACTAATGTGATGCACTTCAAGCAGCGTCCACAGAAGCTTCAGCAAGTACCTGATATGGACATTACTTTCACAGAGCAGGATGTTAGAGAGGTCCATTACCCACATAATAATACACTTGTTATAAAAATTAATTGTGGTAGCACACAATTATGGCGGGTATTAGTCGATAATAGGAGTGTTGTCGATATACAATATTATGATGCATTCAAGAAGATGGGATTGAATGATAGCGATTTAAAACAAGCTGCCACTCCACTATATGGATTTACGGGTAATGGCATAATGCCAGGGGGCATGATTGAGTTGATTGCGAATATTGGGACTTATCCAAGAGTTTCAATGGTAATGACTCTATTTTTGGGGGCGGATTGCCCATCAGCATTCAATGTTATGTTAGCAAGATTGACTCTGAGGGAATTATGAGCTATTACCTCAATTTATCACCTTATCATGAAGTTCCCAACTGAACATGGAGTAAACGAAGTGCGAGGCAATCAATATAATGCACAGTCTTGTTATAATAATTCTCTGAAGCTCACAACACATGAGATAATACCTCGCACAATGATGGTCCAGTAGCAGAAGGGAACATCAGACGAAATGTCAATCGAAGACCTCGATCCACGAGAGATCGATAGAGATGTCAAGACTAGACCAATCAAAGACTTGGAAGATTTGTCAATCGATGAGCCTTCGAAGGTACTAAAAATTAGAGTAAAGCTTTAAGCGCCCGTACGAGCTGAGTTGGTCTCGTTCCTAAAAATAAATTTGGATGTTTTCACATGGCAACATTCAGATATGATAGGAATTGATCTAAATATTATATGCCACCGCCTTAACATTAATACAACAAAGAAACTCGTACGATAGAAGAGCATTGAAGGAAGAGGTCAAGAAGTTGCTTGAGATCGGATTCATCAGGGAATCATTTTTAGGACGGCACAAAATTGCCGGAAATCCGACCCGCCCGCCCGACCCAAACTTCGGGTTAAAAAAGTAAAACTCAAAAAATCGGGTATAATCCGACCCGAATAATGTTATTTCGGGTCGAGTTCAGGTGTTATATTTATAGGTTCGGGTTACCCGAACCCGATCCGAACCTAGTTTATTTTTTCCCCTCAAACCCTACTATATATAGCATTAGTTCATTGCCCCTCACTCAGTCACACACCCAGCGCTGCACACTTTCTGACCTCTGTCCCTCACTCACTCACTCAGTCACGCTATTTTCTCTCGCAGATGATCACTGCCTCAGACGGTCCGACACTCCACCCTCTAGCTCGAAGTCTTTCTCCTTCACTGCACCCCTGGGCCCTCGTCATCGTAATCAGTCTCCACTCTCCATTATTTGTACGGCTTCCATTGCCTCAGTCTCTCTCCCTCATTGCTCCGGCCTCCGTCGCTCAATGCCCCACTCCCTCTCAGTTGCATTCTCGGTTAGTTAATCTTTCTTTCTTGCTCATTTTCTGGCTCTCTCTATTCTCTAACTCTAACTCTCACTCCCTCATTCCTCAGGCCTCTATCTCTTACTCACTGTCTCGCTCACTCTCTCACTGTCTCATACACTCTCTCACTCACTGTCGAGTCACCGAGTGCGACGGAAGGTATGTATTAGTTGTAACTTCCTATTTATGAAGTTGATTAGTGATTATCTATTGCAAATTGTAGTGTCACTTTGTGACTGTAAATCTTGTAATTACCTATTGTTGTGACTGTGAGCCTGTGAATCTGTGATTATATATTGTGATTTGTGAATAAAACAAAGAAATCTTGTGATCATTTTGTCAGTTTGATTAAAACAAAAGGCAAGTGAAGCCGTGAGGGACCTGAGGGACGGTGATATGTCATATTATCATGTAGTATATTTAAAAATAAAATACAAGTAGTAAATACGAGTTTTTTTCTTTCTTTTCTTTCTTAGGATATTCAGTCGACATACTAAATACAAATTTAGGTCCCAACAATAAATAAAAATTTATCTAAACAAATAACCCGTATGCCTTGATTATGAAATATTCCTTGAGCATGTGACTATGAGATTTATTTGTAGCTATTTTGAATAGTTATGGACTATGGTGAATTTAAAGCTATAAGTAGCCTAAATTTATAGTTATGAATTAATGCGAATGTGATTTTGAGATTTATTCGTTTATAACAATGTGGTTTATTTAATGTGAATGTGACTATGAGATTTATTTGTTTATGACCATGTAGCTTGGAGTTAATATGAATGTGACTATTTGAGATCTATTTGTTTATGTCAATGTGGTTTCAAACAGTGTATTTTATTTATTTGATTATGTCTCTTTATTTATTTATTTGAGCTTTATGATGTATACTTGGTGTTTGAGTCTTTGAGACATTGTTGAGTTGTGTTCTCATTATTAATGTAAGGTTATGGAGGAAGTAGCAAACTCCCCTACTGAAAACCTAACCCAAAATGAGAATCTAACCCAAAATGAAAGCGAAAGAGCAAGTAGAAAGAGAGGGAGACCACCTTCAGTTCCTAAGAAAGGTTCTTCCATTTGGGAGCATTTTACAAAAATTGAAGAGTGTGAGCCAAATGATCCTAGGTGTTTGTGCAATTATTATGGAAATGATTATGCGTGTGACACAAAAAGACATGGGACTAGTAGTTTATGACATCACTATAGGCAAGCTTGTGAGGAAAGTCCATATAAGGTTGAAGAGAAAAAGCAAAAGACATTGCCCTTTGAACTTAAGAAAGGAGGGAAAGAGGGTGAAATGAATTTAGTGGCGGTGCAATACAACAAGGAGGCTTATCGACAAGCGGTTTCACATTACATTGTGTTAGATAAGTTGCCATTTAGGCACATTGAAGGTGAAGGGTTTAGACAATTAATTAGAACACTACAACCTAGATTTGAATTGCCTTCTCGAATGACCGTGGCTAGGGATATCATGAAGATGTATTATGAGGAAACTAATAAGTTGAAAATTGTGATATGAAAGGAGAGAGTTTCAATAACTACGGACACTTGGACTTCAATTCAAAACATCAACTACATGTGCATTACTGCTCATTAGATAGATAAGGATTGGTGTTTGCAAAAAAAAATCATTAACTTTTGCCAAATCACAGATCATAAGGGAGAAACTATTGGCAAAGAAGTAGAGGCTTATCTCAATGATTGGGGCATTTCTAAGTTGTTCACCAATATAGTTGACAATGCTGCTATCAATAATAAGGCAGACAAGTATTTGCAAAAGAAGTTCTCTACTAGGAAAGATGGTCTTATACTTGGTGGTAAGTTTTTACACTTGAGATGTTGTGCTCACATTATTAATTTGATAGTGAACAAGGGGTTGAAAGAAAGACATGAATCAATTTCTAGCATTCGAAATGCGGTGAGGTTTGTTAGGTCATCACCTTCTAGGTTGAAAAAGTTTAAAGAATGTGTGAAGGAGGAGGGTATTGAGTGTAAAGGCCTCTTGTATTTAGATGTTCCTACTAGGTGGAACTCTACATTTTTTATGTTAGATTGTGCTTTGAAGTTTCAAAAAGTATTTGAGAGGATGGAATCCGATGCCAACTACATGAAATACTTCGAAGAAGTTGACAAGGACGGGAATAAAAAAGATGGCCCACCTAGTGAAAATGATTGGGAAAATGCGAAAATTTTTGTGAAGCTTTTAGAGACATTTTATGAGGTAACTGTGAAGTTTAGTGGTTCAACCTATGTGACTTCCAATAGGTACTTCATTGAAATTACCAGAATTCAAGAAGAGTTATATACTTTGGCATTTGATGAGGATAAAGATAGTTTGTTGGTATGCATGGCTAAGGGGATGTGGTCAAAATATGATGATTATTGGGGTCAAATTGAAGATGATTCCAAATCCAACGAGGGCCTATTAATTGCTCTTGTACTTGACCCACGCTTCAAATTTGCATATTTAGGCCATTGTTTTAAAGCTTTTCATGATGCAAATACTTGCATTGAAATGGTTAAAAAAGTTGAGATCACATTACGCAGGTTATTTGATTCTTACAATGAAATGTTCTTCGGGGTAATATCTTCTAATTTATAAGTTACAGGGCAATAATCCCAGCATAGTGGATCTACAAGCATGGGTGGGAGACTTGGTGGGCGAAGTAGTCGGTTGCATTCTTTATTTGTGCAACAACGGCGTGAATTAGATGGAGGGAAGACAAAGAATGAGGTTGATAGGTATATTTCTGAAGCTCCTGAAGATGTAATTGAGGATGCCACTTATGATGTGTTGAAATGGTAGGCGAATAATGAATGCAAGTTTCCGGTCTTAGCTCTCATTGTTCGTGATGTATTTGCAGTTCCAGTGACCACCATTTCTTCTGAGGTTGCATTTTTAATTGGTGGACGTATCCTTGATCCTTTTAGGATCTCTTTAAGTCCTAAAACGGTAGAGGCCTTAATTTGTCTGAAAAATTGGTTGAGTGAAACACATCAACCCATTGTTGTGAAGAACTATATGGATGAGTCAGAAGTATTTGAGACATCGGAGAATCTTGAGATAGATAATTTTCACTAATTTTATTTGTTTGTGTTTCTTAATATATATCACTAAAATACTATGGTTGTATAGTTGTACTTTAATTAGTACTTTATTTTATGATTTTAGAAATGTCTACTACTCCTACGCCCAGTACTTAATCAAATATTGGAAACCAAGATGCTCCTCTATTTGTGTGAATTGTGATTATGTGAGTGTTTGAGACATCGGAGAATTTTGAGATATGTAATTTTCCTTACTTTAATTCGACCAGATACATACCCGACCCGATCCGAAGCAAATCTGAAAATCGAAGATCTTCGGTTCGTTATGGTTACGGTTATGGTTACGGTTACGGTTATACGATTTTACATACCCGAACCCAAATACCCGAAAATTGAATACCCGAAATACTTAAATTCGGTTACAGTTATATATATTAGTTTACCCGAATAATCAAAAACCCGAAACCGACCTGATGTGCACCCCTAATCTTTTTATCTGAACTGGCTTGCAAATCTAGTATTAGTGAAGAAGCCCAATGGAAAGTGGAGAATGTGCATTGATTTCACTGATCTTAATAAAGCTTACCCAAAAGACAGTTTCCCTTTTCAAAGGAAGAATTGTTAAGTTTTATAGACGCGTATTTTGGATACAATCAAATCTCTATGTACAAGCTAGATGAGGAGTACACCTCGTTCATTACCGATCGAGGATTATATTGCTATAAGAAGATGCCATTCAGACTCATCAACGCATAAGCAACTTATCAATGTCTTGTCAATATAATATTTGCAAAACAAATTGCAAGACAATGGAGGTATACGTTGATGATATGTTGGCAAAGTCGAAGAAAGCTGAAGATCACGTAAAAAATCTTGATGAGATGTTCAAAATTCTTTGAAAATATCAGATGAAGTTAAACCCCCAGAAGTGTGCATTTGGAGTAGGATCTAGAAAGTTTCTGGGGTTCATGGTCAATCAGCGAGGTATTGAAGCTAATCCTCAAAAGATCCAAGTATTAATTGACATGCAATCACCTTGCAAACCGAAAGATGTGCAGAGTCTGACGGAGAGAGTAGCTACATTGAGTAAATTTGTATCAAGATCGATCGACAAATGTCAACCATTCTTCGAGCTGCTGAAAGGTTCAAAGAAGTTCGCGTGGACTGAGAAGTGCGAACAAGCGTTCCAAAATTTAAAGAAACACTTGGATTCTCCTTCACTCTTATTGAAACCAAAACTAGGGAAAAAGTTGTATTTATATCTTGCCGCATCTAAATATGCGACAAGTGAAGTATTAATTCGAGAAGAAGAGAATATACAGCGACTTGTGCACTACGTAAGTAAAAGACTACTCGACGCTGAGACAAGATACCCGAAAATAGAAAAATTAGTACTAGCAATTGTCATTGCATCTCGGAAGCTTCGACCATACTTCCATGCACATTTCATCGAGGTTTTCACAAATTTTCCATTAAAGCAGGTTTTGCGAAAGCCTGAAGTATCAAGACGATTACTCAAGTGGGCAGTTGAGTTGAGCCAATTCGATATCAATTTTCGACCTCACACCGCGATTAAAGGTCAAGCTCTTACATAGTTTACTTATGATATCGATCTTTCTACAGAAGTAATTGAGAAACCTACAATAGATTTAATAAAATTGTGGAAACTCTATGTTGATAGATCGTCAAATGATAATGGTACAGGTGCGGGTTTGATGTTAATTAGCTCAGAGGGGCATAATATCCACTGTGCACTTTGTTTTGAATTTCCAGCAATAAACAACGAAGCAGAATACGAGGCACTGATCATTGGACTCAAACTCACAGAAGAAATGAAGGTCGGGATGATTGAAGTATTTAGTGATTCCCAACTAGTTGTTTGTCAAGTGATTGGAGACTGCTAGGCCAGAGCTGGAAAGATGCTGGCCTATCTACAAGAGGTGCAAAAACTTCTTTCAACATTTTTTGCTTATTGCATTCAGCTGCTTTCTCGCACTAAAAATATCTAGGCAGATGCTCTAGCCAAACTAGCCTCGACAAAAGATACAGAATTGCTAAGAGTGGTTCCTATCGAGTTCCTCGCAAAGCCAAGTATCGAAGTAGAGCTTTAAATAACCATGCTAATTGACCAGAAGCCTTCATGAATGAATCCTATAATGAAGTAACTACAAGAGGGCAACCTTCCTGAGAATAAAAACGATGTGAAGCGACTTTGAATGAAGGTAGCTCGCTATATCATCTATGAAGAAGAGCTTTATCGGAGAAGTTTAGCTCACCATTATTGTTATGTGTTGATGAAGAAAAAGCATTCTACATTATGAGGGAGATTCATGAACGGATATATGGAAATCATTTTTGGGGGGCAGGCACTTGCGAACAAAATTCTCAGACAAGGATATTTTTGGCCTACTATGAGAAAGATTCAATGGAGTTCGCCCGAAAATGTGACAAATGTCAGAGATTTACGACCATTCCTAGGTCACTTCCTGTTCCTCTAACTTCAATGACTAGTCCATGGCCATTTGCAGTATGGGGAATCAATATTATAAGAATGCTACTATTGGCACGAGATGGATTAAAATATGCAGTAGTCACAGTTGAATATTTCACCAAGTGGATAGACGTTAAAGCTTTGACTATATTTCCGCAAAGAAGTTGATAGATTTTGTTTACAAGTCTATCATCTGTCGATATAGTATACCACACATAATAGTTTCTGATAATGGGAAGTAATTTGATTGCGATGTGTTTCACAACTTCTATGATAACCTGGGCATCAAGAAAAGCTTCTCAGCTGTTATTCATCCACAAGCCAATGGTCAGGTTGAAGATATAAACAAGGTATGAAACAGAATCTAAAGACAAAGTTGGAATGTTACAAGAGACCTTGGCCAGAGATGCTTCCTGAAGTATTATGGGCTTATCACACCACTCAACAGACTACCACTAGAGAGAGCCCATTCTTTCTAGCCTATGGATATGAAGCAATGATCCCAGTAGAAATTGGTGCAAACTCCTTACGAAGGTCTACTTATAAGCAAGATCAGAATAATACATTGATGAGAATTGAGCTTGATCTTCTGAAAGAAAGGCGCGAGCACTCTCAGCTATGAGTTGCGTCATATCAACAGTGTACTGCCCGTTATTATAATTCTAAAGTAAAAAATAGACAATTTGAAGTTGGTGATCTTATTCTTCGACAGGCTCTCCCTAATACTAAAAAGCACAACGCTGGTGTATTTGGACCCTCTTGGGAAGGGCCATATTTTATAGACACCATTATTTGACCTGGGACATAGAAATTGGCTCGCATTGAAGGACAAAAGATCGAGCATGCTTGGAATGCAGAACAACTTTATCGTTATTATAAATAAGAATCTTCATATGTATCTTTATATAGCTTCAATGGCCTGGGGGGCAAATCTTGTTATTCCTCATTCGAATTTATCAATAAAGACATTATTTCTTCAATTTATTGTCTTGATATGTATTATTTCTTTCTATTAGTTCATCTTTTATAGTTTTATGGTCGTCTTTGAACACTATAAAACTCAGGGAGTAGTGGGATCAGGTTAAACAATCTCTTACTCGCTTCCTAAGGAACTATGCAAATGTTCATTTAGAGGAGTTGGAATTTTGAATCGGCGAATTTCTAAAATTTCTAAAAATCTTCGGATTTTCTCCTCGTTTCATGTCTTAACATGTCGTATTACGCAATATCCCTCCTTGAACAAAAAAGTGACTAAGCCAAACGTCCATGGTTCGATGTGATATATTGTTATTCATTCAATTTTGACATGGAACTTTTGGAAAAAAAAATATTAAGTTTGTATCACTCACACTCATTGTTTTTCATAAGTGACCTAACCAATCCTAATACTTAAAACCCGTTTTAAGTTAATTGAATTCGAATCGCAATAGCATACTGATCAGTCACTTTGGTGATTGACTACTTGGTTAAATTATGTTAATATATTATTATGCGATGAATGTTTTTTCATTAATGCAACAATGTTTTGTAGGAATATAAACGAAATTTATAAATATAAGACTATACCCGTGTGCAAGCAAAGCATTACAAAAATATACACGGGATAAGCCCGCATTTGTCTTTAAGTTAACAAAGTAAGTTCTTAAAAAAAACAGAAAAGACAAATGGATATAGATTCGTCATTCTGTAGGAGCACCTCCTCCGTTGTTAGCAGCCTCCTCTGCGGCTTCGTCTGCCTTCTAGCTTTCAACGAGTTCGACTATATCCGTGCCAAGAAAGGAAAAGTCGAACCCCAGATGCTCGTAATATATGTTATAAATAATTGTCGAAGTGGCGATATCGCAAGCCTTGTCCTCAAGCTCTTTACCTTCAATAGCCTTGAACTCTTTGAAGGCTTTGCGATCCGCCTCTTTCAGAGCACCCGGGTGCTGAAAGATGGTTCTTTCAAGCTCTTTCACCCGGTCCTCGAGCTGCTGCTTCTCTAGTTTTTCCTGCCAAGGACTCCTGCAGCTACTTCTTCTCAGACTCGAAGTTATTCTTCTCTTCTTTACAAGTCTTCTTTAGCCCCTCATATGATTGGGTTATTTCTTCAACTTTTTTCCCTTTCTCCATGAATTCGAGGACTGGGTCGTACATAAGAATAGCAGCTGCATCAGTCTGAAATGAAATAAAGACGTTAATAAAAGAAAGGACTTCGCATGAATAGCTAGAAAAGGGAATTCGAACTTACGTTGGCTAGCATTCTCATTGTAGCGTGGAATGCGACTTTTGGTGGCCTCTGTTTCATTTTCTCCCAGCCTTCTGAACATGTAAACCGATCGATAAACGCCGTACTCAAGCCAGCTTTCTCTGGCAGTTGGCGGAGGAGTGCGAGTAGCTCTTGGTCTTTGTCAACTATAGTTGGAACCTTAGAAGACGAAGAAGTGGGATGTTTGCTCGAAGGCTCTGCCTAGCTCGCTGCATCTGTAGATGGTGGAGGCGGGTTCTGAGGGACATCATCGAAGGTGACCTTCCTTCTCTTTAAAGTGTCGACCTTCTCCTTTCCCTTCGATGCTGGAGGCATGCTGTCCGGAGTTCTCGAGTTGGATCGAGAACCTAGGGTAGAAGGTGGAGCTCGCAATCCGCTGTTAATTCTCTTCATATCTGCAGAGCAGTACTATGGTTAGTATGCGAGGTATAAAATATAATAATGATAAGAAAGCTAATACTACCTTCAGTGTCTTGAGATGGTTGAGTAGATGCTAGAGGAGATGGCTGTTCTTATCGAGAATCAACCGAGCACAATGCCTTTCTTTTTCCGGACTAAGGCAAACTGCCCCCTTTTGTTTCTTCGAGCTAGAATGTCTGGGTGGACAGTTAGCGACGGTAGGAAGAGATGCACCCTTGGGGAACAATCTGCAGGCCACCAGATTCTACGTCGTTCTAAGCTTCTTCCAATCAAATTCTTCAACTAGAAGATTGTTGACTTCGTACACACGAGTGTGCTGCGCCTCGCTTAGTCCAGGGCGCTCCTTGTTTGCTGTAAAGAGAGAAAAATGCGATCAAATAATGAATTTAAAAATGAAAGGAAAGAATGAGCTATGAATTTCACCCACTGGGGTTTTGAAAGAAACTGTTATCCGCGCATTCGAAGTGGAAAAATGGACTTTTTCATTTTCTCATGTTATTTCGAACCCTGTATATTGTCTTAATAGCCTGGTTCGACCACCGGCTCGTATATAAAAAGTCAAAGTCCGATGGGTTCGATTTCACTTGCTCGCACATAGCGAGTATACCTACAATAGACAAACCAGCACACCTGTTTCTAGGTCACACTTAGGTTAGTTTTATAAATCAATTGATAAATTTATCTGTAGATCAGTGCCCGTATGTGATTAAATACATTCCATGGTTCTTCTTCAGATGTCTAGTAACGAGGAGATTAGGAAAGGGAATGCGTTCTCAGGGGAGTCGTCATTCTCTGAGGCGATTATTAGTTCAGTTACCTTAAAGGCTACATAGAGCAGGAGCCTGAAATAGAAATAACTAGGGCTAGGTAGGGTAGTCCTCACATAGATGATCTCCTTCAAGATCAATTGCCTCAATACATCAGGGATAGACCTGAGTTCACAAGGGGCTACAATTACGTGCAAGGATAATGGTCGTGTACCAACGTGAAGACGAGCTACATGACAAACAACCTTGAGAAGATAGTGCGAGATTACAAGACTGATGTGCCTCTTCACCTTCCCACGGAGTTTAATTGGCCACACACCCCTTCTCGCGGCAACGCCTCTTTCTCGGATGCAATTCTCAGATACGGCGTCCACCTTCCTTTATACCCATAGATCAAGTCGATTGTCGACTATTATAGAGTTGTTCCCTTCCAACTAACCCCAAATACATATAGATACATGATAGGTCTGTATGTAATATACCATAAATTAGGTTTAGAAACCCCAAGTTCGCTTGCAATTTGGGGATACAAATCCTAAAATTGTGCCGACATCTATCTATTTGTCTCTCTGATCCAGTCAAGTTCTTCTAATCGATCTATGAATTTGTGTATCTATAAGGTTTCTATCCTACAGATTCGAGCAATTGTTTAACAATTTGTCATTCAATTCATTAAATCCGTGTCTATTATTCGACCTAATCTTTTATATCCAAGTGAATGCAGAAAAGTTGTCTGCGATTCTCACATCTTCAGTTCGACTAAATATGCAAATAAATCTACATCTGTTCGTTTGTGTTCTACAGTTCTTCACACTTATATCTCTAATTTTGGAATTTAGTTTCTCTATACTCAATTTCAGATTTCTCCATGCCTATTGTTCATCTAAAATGAAATCCAGGAGTCTTCAGTTTCAATTCAAGATACATGCATTATTCAGAGGCAAAATCTGGGGTTCTCTGCTATTCTATGAAATTCATGGGATTATTTGGAGCAAACTATTAACAGATTTCTATGAAAAATAAGAATTTTCGAAAAAGAAAAAGAAAAGGGTGATATTAACCTTTTTGAAGCTTGGAAGATCTAAATCCTGCTGAGGAAGAAGGTTGAAGTGGCGGTCTAGTTTGCCAAAGACAATAAAGAGCTTTTTGGATTTCATCGGAGGAGAGTCACGTATCGGAGAGTTTCAGGAACTTGAAGAATTTTGAAATTTCCGGAGAATAAAAATACAGTAAGGGGTAGGAGATTTGTTCCTTTTTTTTTTTTTTAAGTGCAATGAATCTCGGCTGTAGATTGAGAGGGTTGATTTTCAGATTTAATGGCCAAGATTCATGCGGGAGATTAATTTTTGAAAATCAAATCAATTAATTTTCAAAATACGAAAAGTATTTGGTTTGAGATGACAATTGGCGTCGTCATCATCATCATGAACACTTGAGAAACGGAGAAGTCTCCTCGAGTTTAGCCAATTTCCTAAGAAAGAGTGACATGTGGTTGCGTCTGTCAGGAAAATATATGCGTGTGATTCTGAAAAGATATGATTCAAGATTTTATGACTCTTCAAGGGTTTCGAGATGATCTCATAATATCTCATTTTGAAGCTCGCATTTGTTATAGTAGGAAGCTCCATTCAGCGCTAAAGAACTAATAGGGCTGGGGATAATTGTTGTGCGATCTTAAATCTACATCATTGGTTAATGCCAGAAAAGAAAAGTCAACTACTGTGAGGTGAATGCGCCAGGTCGCACATTAGCATAACCAATAATGTGATCTATTCCGAATAGATAACATACGATCAGAATCGACAGTAAAAGAAAACTAGATCAAGCTTCAAATGAGTAATCTGCGAAGAAAGAGAAACAAGCTTCTGAGTAGATATCAAGCAATTTATCTGTTAGTTATTATCCAATTTTGTATTATTACCCAAAATTATACTTTCTGATTATGTACTTTCCCATTTTCATAATTAGAAAATATTGAGCTACCCACACTTATATAAAGGGGGCTCAGTTTCATTACTTTTCATCTCACAATCACTTCACTATATACTCTCTCTGTAATTCTCTCTTTGTTCTCACCTTGAGACTTAGAGAAACTCTTGTAATTTTTAAGAACAGAGGGAAGAACAATGGACGTAGGCTCATCTTTTTTGGGGTTGAACCACTATAAAATTCATGTTTCTTTACTTTGCTTTATTTTTCAATTCGTTTCACACATAAGCTACATCTCATAAATCTCAAAATTCATTGTTGACAAAACCTCCGTCAATACTCAATGAAGTAAAACTCAAATCGAATTATACGGACAATATCTGAATTTTCCTAAGTTTTGGATTAATACTAAAACTCAAACCAGAAAAACTAATGTTGTAACTCAGGATTGTAATGGAATCGATCTCGTTGGCGAGCCGTGATCGAGAAACTGAATTGGAATGGACAAATCTATGTAAATTCCTCCAATTAGAAATAGGGAAAGGCACGCCTCCATTGGCACCATAGATCTCGAGCTCCTTGTTATCTTCGTCGTCATGCACATATTGTGCGATCATATTCAAGTTCCCTACAAATTAGTGGTCGGACTCCAAATCTTTCAAAATCCTCACCACCACCACCAACAATGTTCTCAACTAGGATGTATATAACTATATATATAAATATATATGGGCACCAATTCAGTACGTATTTTTTTTTACCACATAGGTATCGTTTTGGCCAATTAAAATTTATCATGTACATTTTTTTTGTAGTAAAAAGTAAGAGAGAAATAAAATTAATGATGCACGTCTTTTCATATACATCATTATAGCCGTTGGATCACCATTAAATGATGATCAAACAGCTTAAAAAAATATCTATACATAGGTTAAAAAAAAATACCTACTAGATTGGTAACCAATATATATATACACATCTATACACACACGTACATACACACTCTTGAGCTTGAGTGCTTAAAACTTGAGGAAAATCAAACACTCTTGTCTGAAAGCTTAGATAAAAATCGAGGACTATAGAATTTTTGAAAGTAAGAAAGAAAATTAAGAAGGAGAGGATAATGGAGATGAGAGGGATTGAGATGGAAGCTGTACGAGGGAGAGAGAAAGCGATCATGGTGTATACTTACACAAAATCGTGATCAGCCCCTACCTATTCTAGAATTAAAAAGGGCAAATTAGTAAAACTACCTTTAAAGGTTTTAGAAAGGGATATAAAAGTTAAAACTTTAAAAAATGGACATATACTTATACAGGATGTCAAAAAGGGATGTCCCATGTAGTTTCCTCTATCTAATACCAAGATACATAATTCATTGCAACTTTTGAGAATAAAAATACAAATATTTATCATAAAAAAAAAAAAACCTCAATTAAACAAATTGAATTTTGAAAGCCCAGTAAACGATCTTGAAACCCAAATTTTTGTTGGGTTTTGACTGGGCTGACCTAGTTAGGTTGTGGGCCTATATTATTGGGCTTTATTTAAGAACAAATGTCCATCAAAATTTATTAGCCTTATTTTTTTCCTTTGGCTTAGATTATGGACCTTAAAAATTGCGAGCTGAATTTCACTACTAAATAATGTTATATCTAAAAACCAAGATACATCATTCATTACAATTTTTGTGAATTAAATGCAAATTTTTATCCTCAAAAGAAAATCCCAATCAAACAAATTGAATTTTAAAAGCCCGATGAAATATTCTTGAAGCCCAAATTTCGGTTGGGTTTGGACTAGGCTGACCTGCATAGTTTGTGGGCCTAAATTATTGGGCTTTATTTAAGAATAAAACTCCCATCAAATTTCACGGCTATTTTAGACAAGAATGTCTAAAATTGCAAAGTTACGGTGGACTCAATTTTTTCTAGACTCGGTGTTGCATTTTTTTTAAAAATGCCACTTTTGAAAAGTTTTTAGAAAAAATCATTTCTTAAAATAGTAACTAGTAATTGGTAACTAGTTTTCGAGCATTGTTAACTAGTAACTATAGGTATTTATAATTGATATATAACTGATAGTTGGTAACCATTAACCAGCTTTCAAATACTGGTAATTAGTAACTATTTTTACAGATGCTATTTTTCTAGAACTTTTTAAAAAGTAAAATTTTTCTTAAAAAAAGTGGTATGGGAATTTGAAAAAAATTTGACCCACTGTATTTTTGTATTCTTTTTTTCTTGGTAGATGAAAGTGTTAGAAATTCTCAAATTTGCGAGCTTAATTTTACTACTCTATAATATTAGGAAAAAAGTCACTGTGTATGGTTTTCTAAAAAATATTGACCAAAGTACGACCTTAAAAGTAATAGACAAATCCGTACAGTATAAAACAAAATAATCCCAAATAATAGTATGTAAGGCAAGATTGCAAGGTCATAAATTTTGCTCATCTACGCTAAAAGCGTTTATTAATTAAAAACGTGAGAGACGCGTACTTAAATATCTTTTAATTAAGTGATTGTTCCAACGAAAGGTCTTCTAAGACTTGGCCACTTGTTCCATTATTTAGAGTTTCACCTTATTTTCTTTTTACCCTTTTTCTTCTTTCTAATTTTTTTTATTTTCTCCTTTCTAAATCACTTTTTTTTCTCCCCTTTTCTAACTTTTTTTCATATTAGATCTAACACTCCCCTTTTTTTTTTTCCTTGTCCTTAGTCTTTTTTAAATTATTTTTCTTTTAATCTTAAAAAAAGTTAGTTCTTTTTTTTTTTTTTGTAAGAAACTAATCTGGTTACCCAAGAAACCAGCGACAGTAGCCATCTATTTATCAGAGAAATAGGGTGAGGAAGGAATTGGGTAACAATAGGTATTTTCCTTTAATTGGTAATAAGTGGAGGTTATTAGTTAAATCTCACTTTAAAAAAAAATAATAATAACCAATTTGGTAGTTTTTTAGAAATGACACATTTGGGTTTCTTTTTTTCCTCTTAAGTGGTTATCAAAGGATACCAAGAACCAATTTAATTAGTGGAATTAACAACCAATCTTGTTACTGCTCACTCTTGAAACTAGTAAACAATTAGTTATTGGAAACTATAAACTAAATTGGGTTCTACTAATAATCAGTAACTATTAAAAAAAAAAAAAAAAACAAAAATCAATAACCAATGAAACCATACGATTACTAAAATAAAAAATAAAAGAAATGTAACCAATTTCGCTTTTATAACCAAAACGTTTTCTGATAACACAAAGTGAAAAAAAAAAAAAAAAGGTTATTGGAAACTTCTAGAAACTAATTCTAGAAACTAACATAGTTTGTAGCATTAACCAAAAACCAATTTTGTTATCAACATAAACTAAATTAGTTTCTAAAAATAACCATAAACTAATTATTGGTAATATGATTACTAAAAACCAACATGAAACCAACAAATAAAATTAGACAGTTTCCGATAACCAAAGTACGCTGGACCTAAGATTTTTAAGTTTGAGCCAGCACGACATAATATTTTATTGACCGTGCCAAGTGTAACATAAAGCGTGAGCAGGCCTTAATATTCATAGGTTGTGCCAACATAGCACATCTAATACCAAGATACATCATTCATTGCAACTTTTGACAATAAAATGAAAAATTTTATCCTATAATAATAATAAATAAATCAAACAAAAATAGACTTTAAATTGACCAAAATTTAAGAATCCATGCATGATATAAATTATCCTAATTTATCTTGTTTTGTCACAACTTTTCAAGTTTATATTTGCGTACATGAATTTTCCAATGTTTATGGAGGATATATTTGTATTTATATTTAGTAGTTTTAACTTCTTGCGTCAATTAATGAGGGAGAAATGTGAAAATAAATAACTAAATATGTGGACAGATAACGAAAGTGACAACCCAGGCTTGATTGTGTAATTTTCCCAAAATATTAAGGAAGAAATGTCTTATTTTGGAAATAAAGAAACTTTGATAGTGGCAGCTGTAATAGAAAAATTTACTTGATCAATCCAGCCTCAATGACCCAAAATTAAAGACCATATAGTCATCACCAATATTGTATCGTCGTTTGGCCTTCACATGATATGATATAAGCAAGAGAAACATTTTTTGACAATGGGATTGCAACGAAATGCCAATGAGATGTAAAAAAACTAATAATAAATAAAGATTCAAGTGTCAAAAGAGTTGAACGAACCTGCATAGTGCAAAGAGAATGAGACTATCAACTTATCACATCCATAAATGCAGCTAGCCACTGGAAACGGAGAAAGAAGAACTATCGATTCCAAGACATGTAAGTGAGATTCTTTGTATGAGCTTAATAATTGGAACTATCTTATCAAAATAATAATAATGATTGGAATGATAGCTCATATTAATTAAACAAAACGAATGGCAAAAATTAATGCAATCAAAGGGCACAACGCCTAACAACATAAGAGAGCATACTCCAAATCATAAAAATGTTGGGCACTTTTACTAATTGGTAATGAAAAGAAAAGGGAAATGGAAAGTGAAAGATTATGATTCTTTTTCATGTGTCCGTATACCAATTAATTACACATGAAAAGGAATCTTAATCCTCTCACTCACTAATTCTAATTCCCCTTTATTCCCTTTACGATTAGTAAATGCCATCTTAATGGATTAGTAAACGTGGTGTTGAGTTATATTCAACTGCTGCAAAAACCAAAAAAGAGTAAGTAATAGAATACTACTAACAAGAAAAATTTCATAAAATCATATTATACGAGCTATGCACTTTAGTACCATAAGTAAGCACTATGAACCCTACCTCTAAAAGGAAGGTCACGGTAATTTTCTTTTTTTTTTTTTTTTAAAAAAAAAAGCAATGATTTACAGACTAATATTATCACACTCGGATGATCCACCAGAAAGTTCAGTGGTCTTAACATCAATTTTGTTACCATCTACATTAAAAACACACATTCGGAACCTTATTCTCCAAGGAAGCCCTAAAGCCAATTCAGCTTGACATTCTCCGGCGCCTCTACCAGATCCCTCCTGTCACAGGCTGCCCAACTAAATAAGCAAGTACCATCAAGGAAACAAGAAAATTTTGTATATTATATTATACAGATTCCATATGTATTTTAGTTTCGGTTAACCGTATTTTTAGTCCATGAAAAAGAATCTAAATTCTGTTTGGTCCTTAATTTTTAAAATGTCCTATATTTGGTTCATGAACTTTGTATTTGTCTCATTTTGGTCTTTCAACCATCAAATGTTTTGCTACCTTGAGTAATGTTGTATTGTCCCCATTATGGTCCCCAAGCTCAGATTGAAGAATTATGTTATAATCAGGGATCAAAACTGATTTTTCAAAATATCACATAATTCAGGATAAGAATGTGATATTTGACGTTTCACTATTTAAGGACCAATTTAAGACAAAAATATGATTTAAGGGACTAAGGAATATATCGAGTTTTGGACTATTAGCGGGGACTAGAAGTAATATAAACCGTTTTTAATTTTTAATTTTTGTACTAAATGTTAAACATTACGTACTACACATTTATAAGGCAGTCACCATTTTTCATTTTTTTTATTCAAATATAAATAAACTATGCCGAAAATCCCAACTAATCAACAAGTTCTAGAACACTAGATATGTATTTATTAAAAATTCAAGGAAAATAAAAACGTATAGGAATTAGGAAGGGACAGGGTGTTAAGAAGTCAGGTACCTTGTTATAAAACTCCGTTGAAACGACTGCAAAATTCATGTCCTCCTTACAATCACACACCTACCCCATGTAAGTGGTAATGGAGCTCAGTTATGATTCTTGTGCGCATTAAATAGTGCATAAGCAATTGCGCTAATGATTACGCCAATAATTGAAGTTATAACTGCTTCCTTAAGTTTACCAAGACATTTATCTGAAACAGGTATAGATTTCACAAACCAACCAATGGGTAATGTTAGAACTGCTATTCCAATACAAGCTAGCCACTGCAACCCATTGAGACTTGTTGTGTTTGCAAGCTTGTTCAGAAACTCAACCATCACAACTTGAAGAACAATAGTTATCCCCACAATTCCCATAAACAATTGGTTCTTGTGAATTCCCACGAACACATTCTGCTTTTCCATATATCTTGAATTGAACATGTTAAAAACTTGGCAGAATACGAAAGTATTGAAAACCATGGTACTGTTTGCCACCTTAGAGACATGGAAGATGGACTCACCCTTGACCTGTAAGAACAAGAGGCCTGCTATTTGGAATACAGATTGAGCCAAAATGTTCCTCCACATGATGCTTGTTATTAGCGGTGCCGTCTGAACCGGCAGTGGCGGACTGTACATTAGTTCATCTATCGGTCTCTCCGAGGCAAAAGCCAGAGCACCAAAAACGTCCATAATCAGATTCACCCACAACAGTTGCACTGCTGTAAGAGGAACCTCACCAAGTGAAACCGCCGCAATAAAGTTGATAGCTAGAGCTGAAACATTCACTGTCAGTTGAAATTGGATGAATTTTTGTATGTTGTTGTAAACACATCGTCCCCACCTCACAACTTTGACAATAGAAGCGAAGTTGTCGTCCAAGATGACTATATCTGAGCACTGCTTCGCCACTTCAGTGCCTTTTATCCCCATCGAAAGCCCTGCATTAGCTTCACGCAACACGCAAGCGTCATTAATGCCATCTCCAGTTGCTGCAACCACATGACCATTCTGTTTCAGACACTGAACCATCAAAAGCTTGTCAAATGGGGAGGACCTTGCCATCACGCGTATGCTTTCAATCTTCTTCATTCTCTGGTCTTCTGTGCAGTTTCGAAAATCGACTGCGTCTATTACTACCCCATCAATCTGTTGATCCTGCGGCTCTAGTATTCCGCACTCAGCAGCTATAGCTTTGGCTGTGAAAATGTTATCTCCCGTAATCATTCTGATAGTCACTCCTGCAGATTTGCAGTGTTGGACTGCGGCCCTAAGTCCTGGTCGACATGGGTCTTTCAGACCAACTACGCCGAGCAAGGTTAGACCATCTTCTTTGAGCCTTGGTTGGGTCTTGTTGTCATCATTGTATTCCATTTCTTCTTCTGAGATTTGGCGATAAGCAAAAGCAATGCATCGGAGGCTACTAGCTGCCATGCCCTCGATTATTTTCTTAATTTCACTCCTTGCACCTTCATGCAAGAACTTTATGGTCCCATCACGTTCATGATACCTCGAGCACATTTCTAGTACCATCTCTGCAGCTCCTTTCCAGTGGACATGGATGGTGCTATCAGCATTTTTTCTCAACAAAACCCCACTTCGTTTCTTCTCCGAGTTAAATGCTTCGATATGTAGGACTTCAAAATCAGTCTTCATCTTTTCCAGGTCCATTCCCAAATCTTCAATACCCCAAGAGAGAATTGCTTTCTCTGTGGGACTACCAGTAAGTTCAAGTTCAGAACCTGATACAGGTTCATATATGTTTCCTGTTGTATTCAAACCAACTCCTTGACGGAATAATTCACAAACATTCCGTCCAATTACATTTATGCAAGGCTTTGCTTCGATATGTTCTTGCCCGAGCCAAAATTGAAATACTTTCATATGGTTTAAAGTCAAGGTTCCGGTTTTCTCAGTGCAGATAGTAGTAACAGAGCCCATTGTTTCGCAAGCAGATAGATTCCTCATCAATGCCCGGTCAGCCATCATTCTCTTCATGAAGTAAGCTAGTGTTTGCCTGACAGCCAATGGCAAACTTTTTGGGACTGCAACCACTAAGGTACAGACTACAACAGCAACAATTTGCACCACTCCAATCAACACATCTTGTATACCTGTTTTGCTGCCATTGAACTGCACATTTCCTTTCGCATCTTTCGTACTCCCAGTGAAATAACGAATCAACAAGACTAGAAGAAATAGCAAAGCAGCTATGTAGCTTACATTCGCAACTGAAGAAGCTAGTTTGTCTAGTCCATCTTGTAACGGAGTTCGGTCGACAAAACCGCACGGAGACGAGCACATCAGTGAGCCCCACTCTGTGTTAATCCCGACAGCCGTCACCAACATCCTTCCAACTCCATCCGCCACATTTGAACCGGAGAACAAAAAAGGGTGCTCAGTTGAATCAATCCGGATGTGGTCACTCTCCCCTGTGAGGCTTGACTCGTCGACTTGCAAAGAATACCCATGTAGGATCAATCCATCCGCTGGAACTTGGTCGCCTATCTTAAGCAACACTATATCTCCAACTACAACATCACATATAGAAATTTGTTTCGGCCTCCCACCTCTGATGACCTCGATTTGGATATCTTTTATGATTTCAGACCCCTTATGGAACTGTATCTCCAGTCCAAAGTCTCTCAGAGCAGTGCAAGTGACAACCAAAAGCACAGCAATAAAGATACCACAACCATCGTACCAGCCTTTCCGGACCCCATGTTCCTTAATTTCCAACCCAAGCGCAAGACCAGCTAAGGCCAGTAAGATGAGAAGACAAGAGCCGTTTAAAGCGTCCACAACAAAATAAAGGAACCCTTTTGGGGGTTTCTTCGGGTGAGCATTTGAACCAAACCTTTCACGCCGCGTCTTGACATCTTGATCGTTGTCCGGGATTCCAGCGCGAGAGTCGATTCCAAGAGAGGCGGCAACTCCTTCAACTCCTCCGAGCTGGCCTAGAGCTACCACGTCTTTGTTCGTCACCACACTCACGAGTGCCTGAGGGTCAACAACGGTGGGGGCGAGGGTGTTTGGAGAAGGGCTTTCGTGGCTTCCACTTCCAGGGTGGGAAATATGTGGCGAATCCACTTCAAAGGCGGCAGTGGTGGAAGAGCGCAAGGGTGAGGTGTCCAACTGGGAGTGATTGTTGCTCTTTGTCTTGGATGCAATGAGAGATCCCAGGGCCTGGCTGGCGTAGATTGCTCGATACGCCGCACGCCACCGCTGCCGGGCTATTGTTGACATGATTCCTTCTGACGGTTTAATCTCCTTCCTAAATCGGTGATGAAAGCTTAATTCCTAGTTTCTAGGCAAAAATGCCCACCATGAGCCTGATATGGGAAACGATTTAGAGACGCCCTTTTGTTGACTCGTCAATTGAGATGAAATTTTACTAAACTGAAAATATTGAAAAAATAATAATGATAAAGGTTGAGTATAATTTAAGACCACAAAAAAAAAAGACCATTAATTTTAAGGGGGAAAAAAAGGTATAATGCATAATTTCAGACCAAAAAAAAAAAAAAAACCATTTAATTATAAGAAAAAAAGTATAATTTAAGTATATATTATATGAAGCAACGCCAAGAATTAGATAAAGGAAAGTCTTCCTCTTTTTTTTTTCCCCTTCTATATCTCGAAACAGACAAAAGAAGAGTCGAATGCAATTTGCAGCCACTTTCTACGCAGCTTCTTTAGTAATGAGCAATCTCACCGATATTTATTTTTAACGTTTCCAGGTATCAGTTGGTCTTTTACTTGGTGATAGCCCTATCATCGTATGTGGTAGCTGAACCTAATGCATTAGTCATAATCACTTAATAAAAAACTAACTCCTATGCAACATAAGTGCCTACTTATTCTTACATCTTACCTTGGGAAATGCCATGGGCCCATGGGCACCATCCAACGGGCACTAGTAGCCTAAATCCAAACTCTAGATCCAAACTCTAGGTAGTGGTGTTTGGTTGATTGTAATGGAATGGAATGTAATGGTTTTATATTGTTTGGTTTCACTTTTTACTTATGAATGGCCTTTACAATGTAATGACCTTTACATCAAATAAAAGAATTAGAATTACACTTGAAAATGGATATAAAGGCCATTACATTCCTAAATTAGTCATTTTTTCCCTTTTTGCCCCTCATTTAACATATTTTACCCGTTCATTATTATCTTCTTCCTCATATCTATGACTAAATCAAATGTAAAACTTGCATCCATATTCATGACTAAACTACTTACAAATCATCTTTTCCCTCATATCATCCAATTACTATATTTTTGTTTTCTAATATACATTTTGTATGTTATATTTATATGGTAAATAATAATGAGCAATTATTAAAAATTAATTTTACTACCATAAGAAATTTAATCTATTTTTATATTTGGTAATTGAATCTATTTTTATATTTTCTTTTTTCCAATAGTGATAGCATTTA
>JXTC01000164.1:265886-308371 GCA_002914845.1 Trema orientale
TTTTTTTTTTTTTTTTTTTTTGAATTTCTTATTTAATGTTTTCTTTCTTATTTTATTCAGATTTGTTTTTTTAAGTTCGAAATTTTATGTTTGGTTATCAGAATAAGGTGTCTGCTTTCATGATATGAACTTTTTGATGTTTAAATTTAGGGTAATTTTGTAACTTTAGGATTTAATTTTTTCTTAGTTATTTTGTCTATGGAGGATTTGCCACAAGTATTTTTCTATCTCATATTACTTAAATTACTTTTCTGTTTCCTGATTTATGAGATTATCTGTGATAACCACGTGTTACAAATGTAAATGATAATTTTTATGATTATAACATACCTTTAAGGGGAACTCTAGTAAAAAGTTTTCTAATATTAGAGAACAAAACACAGCATTTTTATTTACTGTCAAAATGGAATCTATCGTTTCTTCAAAAAAAAAAAAAAATGGAGGGGGGTCTATCGTAGTGATTATCATCTTACTTTGTTTGATCTCATCCGTGTAATATTTCCTTTTTCTTCTATCAAAAGACTATTAAATGAAAATGCCCCTGGCCTCCATCTCCCTTCGACGATCCCCAAAAGAGTCTTTGTATCTCTGTATCATTTTTTGAAATTTATAGGCAGAACTCTATACATAAGGATGTGTTCTCCTTTCCGTAGAAAATTTCCACTTCTCTGGATTAAAGTCAACAATCGCACTTTCTTTTTCTTTTCTTTTTTTTTTTTTAATAAAACAATCGCGAGATAATGGTGCCTAATTAATTCTTTATTGATTGGGATTCGATTAATGTAGAAAATTGAATTTAGGGATTTTACCTTTCTAATTTTTGTGTTTTATTTTCCTAAAAAAAAACAAAGTCATATTTAGAAGTCATTATTTCTTATAGTAACATTAAGTCAGATAAGTGAAATATCAACCCAAATAAGCTTTTCTTTTTTCCCCCTTTTTTCCCTTTTTATATCCAAAAGATAATCAAAGCAGGCATATAGAAGCTCTTTTCCCAACTACTCGAACTCTCGACACAAACTTCTCCAATCAAATTCTTTCTACCGCATCTCTAGTTCTTTCTCATTCCTTTATCCGTAATTTATTTTTCTACCTTTGCATCTCTTTTAAGCTGCTATCCTCAAATCAACCACATTTGGTCTTCAATGCAAATGACCAATAATCGGATTCCTTAAGACTTCTTTACTAGTGGCGCTAAATCCCATTTCATTAAAGCATTTCCTTCAACATTGTCCAATGCCAAGTCGGCATGCAGCATCCCCTAAGCGGAACCTTCTGTCTTGATCCTTGTCCTCATCTGCACTGGATGATCCAGAAATTATAATACTCCTATGCTTAATAATGATGAATCCCAGTTCATGGCTTCTTATGTATTGACACCAGTAAGGATATGATAACTGGCTCTTACCAGAATGAAAAAGGAATGGTTATAAGCCATCCAGAAAGTTTACACGTTCAGTAAACAGACAAATCTTAGAGTTGGACAAAGACCACATCCAACACCAATATCCAAGTTCATAAACATACATGAAACCAATATTCTAAAGAATAACAATCCCAAATCTTTTTCTTCTTTCACTTTTGGTGCTTCCACATATTTCTATTAATATTTGTGTCTCAGTTCAAATCACCACATGAATTGTAATCTCTTTTATCACCTCTGTTAGTCTCTGTTGATTAAACTTCAACAATTTCCCATTAAAAATTCTGTTCCGCTATGGTTCTAAAATTGATATTCATATACAACTGAATATAAGGAAAAGGGTACATATACTATTAAGAACCAATAACTTTAATCACAAAAGAAATCGATAAACATATAGAACACTGCAAAATATGTCACTTTGAACTCACTTCATGAAACAATAAAGACGAAGCCCTGCATGACCAGAATCAAACAACAATTATTTTATCAATATAGAAAACTAAATTTTCTAATAAAGACTATCAAATGAAGAAAAATGCAGATATGTGAGTCTTACATCTTTCACTATAAATTTGTCCAAGACACTCAATGGAGGTAGTAACCATTCAGATAAATAGACCGGGGAAATTTGCTGATGCTTTATAGTTAGCTGATCATCTGCAAGAAATTGCTATAGTTAACTATTTCTTGTTCATAGTCTATGACAATGTAACCACTTAGAATGTCTTTAACTACGACAAATAGGTTAGATAATAGCTACAACTTGAAGCATAAAGAAATTTCTAAACCTGAAGCTCGTACGAGTATTCTGTGCGTGACAAAAGACTGCAACAAGAAAACAAATTAAAGATGCAAAGAGTCAATCAGGCAGATGAACATCAAATAATTTTCCCTCCTCCCTGTCTTTCTTTTCATTTATAATAAGGATCGAATCTGACCACCAAAAATATCACGTGTAGAAGTTCACAATCTTAAGGGTTTATCAAAACCTCTTTTCCCACTGACAAAGAAAATTAGGTCCATATGGCTTTTACTATTTAAGACATGGATGAACAAAAGTTCCCTCATGTCAAGTAGTACTTGAAAAATGTGAAATATACATTACACGGAAATGTTGTCAAAAACTACTAAATATATCTGTCGATTATTACCAGACATAAGGGTACGTTTAGCCCGCTCAAAATATGTAGCCTTATTACATAAGAGAGGTTTATCCATTTGTCAAAGGGCAAGGGAAATAGTTTATTCTTCATTCAGTGGGACAAAAGGTCATTTCTCCAAAGCAAACAACCGTATTCACTAGCAGAATCTAATGTGCCAGTTTTTTATTAGACATGCAACATATATATAACATAGTCTGACTTGTTTATGAAACGGTCTTTGTCTATATTTGTGATATAACTAACACGTCTTGGCATATATAGAAAATACTATCATGTTTGACGAGAATCATCTCAAGAAATATATGCAGCAAACAACTTTTCATAGAACATTACCTGCCAGACAGAAGGCATGTACTCCCGATAAGGTAGTTTGTGAGTACTACTTGTAATATTTCTAGAATCAGGGCAATCTGGAAAAGATTTTTTTCTGAAACTTCCAGTTAGAGAAAATAATTAAAAAAGATGTCAATACTAGAAGAACAGAATTTAAAGCACAAAGCAGAAATGCTTCTAATCCAGAAATGGCTAGTACCATTTTCTCTATACCTACAAATGGCTAGTACTGTGTGGCAGAAATGCTCTTAATCCAGAAACATAAAGCAGAAGGATAACTAGGGGGAAAAAGCCATTTTTACATTGAACTAAATTTTGTTATCCCTAATTTTGAATCAAATAAAGATCAATTACCGTTAGGTTTTAATTCCCATACTTTCTGTACATTCAGGTAAGAAATAACTTTTCTTTCTTAATGCTCCTGATGTTTATGTAGTTAGTTTGAATGATAATTGAAAAGGTGAGGCTCCTGAAGAATAAAGAAAATATGTTAAATTTTCACATTCACATCACTTTAGTCATTTTTTAACTTTTTCGTCTAATTCAGCTGATATCTAATAATTTTAGTATTATTTGGGTCATCAATTTTTACACAATGTATTACTTAGGTTCCTATTCTTTATCTTGTAGCTTTTAACTTCTCAAACTTCTCTTTTATAATACTTAGGTCCTTTTGAGTTAATTTTGAGTTAAAATCTAACTCTAATCAAATTAGACTAAATAAATTAATAAAAACTGCTGAATTCAAAAGTAATACCAAAATGACTCAATTAGATATTCATTGAAATATATACCAAAAATACACATAACAAAACCTATATTTTTTCTATAAATTAATGTTCATTTGTCAGTTGAGAGACTTTTAGACTATTTTTAAATGATTGCAAGTTCATAAAATTATAGAAAATGAATTTTATGACCATTGACAAGAAAATATCATTAAATAGAACATTTTTTCTCTTGTTATATCCATGTATATACTCGATCGACATCTATTTATAAATATTAAATTTTGTGTTATTAACTATTACTATCATTAAAATTGGAATTAGAAAGCATCAGTTTATAACATATTTGTTTGGAAGAAGTTTGCTAGCAACACTCTTTTCAACCTCTTCAAATGCTACCGCCTTTTTACACATGTCTAACTTTTTCTATCAAAAAATTCAGTCTAATAATTAGGCTTTCTTTTCTAGTTTATTTATCACTCCGGCACTTTACTTTTTAACTCAAGATTTATACTCTCTTTAGAATACATTATTACACAAAATCTCAGCCACATAATTACATAAAGTGTCAACCACATAATTACAGAAAATCTCAAATCTGCCATCATTTAGGCTTCTTAGGTCATGTAAAATGCATTGTATATGGAATCTGTATTGAATTAATTAAACACAACACTATGTTTGGTTGTGCTTTTATATTGTACTATTTAATGCGATATCAAAATTTAATACAATATAGAGAATATTATTTAAAACTGAAAAAAATGTCATTATTCTACTATATTATAATAATGACTCTCATCACTGTTTATGTCCTTCATTTCTCTCTCATCATTTCCTCTTTCTCTATTTTCTCTTCCATTCATTTTTCTCATATCACTTTATCCTTTTTAAAAATGGTATTTTTCTAAGTACTTTTAAAAGTAATATTTTTCAAAAATTGAAATTAAAAGTAGTATTTTTGAAAAATAACTTTTGAAAAGTGGTATCTTAGAAGTGATATTTTCAAAATGGTATTTTTCTAAATGAACTTTTAAAAGTGGTATTTTTCAAAAATTAATTTTTAATACATCTACAATGTAAAACCAAACACAGTATTATAATAGAATAATATAAATTATATAATATAATATAACCTAATACAATACAATACAATACGGCATACCAAACATGACCTTATAACTATATATATATACATATTCATATATGGAATTAGTTTTTTATTGATTGAATTTTTCCCCCCTAAAAAATTACAATATCTCTGTGGAAGAGTTTGCATACACATATTATTCAATTCCCACCATTCATGTATAGGCTACCCCATTTTCTCTTTTCCTTATGTTGTAAAAGAAAAAAAATGTGTTCATTTTGATGTTGTAACAAAAAAAATTTAATAAATATGCATCTTTGCCTAAATGTGAATCTCTCTCTCTTTCTTTCTCTTTCTTTTTTTTTTTTTTTTGGGGACCATTCTGAATTTGCGTTTTTGCCTAATAACTATGATAATTCTCATGCATATATCTAATGTATAAATATGTTCCAATGCCTAAGATCCACATGTGTATCTAGGATAGTTTTACACATGCTGTAGTTATTTTTTGTATATAACTTGGTTGATAAATATAATTTTGAAAATAATATCCAATCTAAGAATGTATGATATTCATTTTGATGATGTAAAGAAAAAATAATAAAATAAAAGGACTCTTTTTTTTCGAAAAAAAAAATAACTGTTTTTTTTTTCTTTTCTTCTAAGGATAAATAGTGTAAATATAAATAATTGGAGTTGAATATGTATACGTAAACTCTCCCATAAATCATATGTTATTTTTTCTAGAAAAGAAATAAATGCAATCAAAAAAACTAATGTACTGGTTTTGATTATAAGAAGCGTACACTATGGGAGTTGAAGAGGTCACAAGTGAGTGACACATTATGCAATTAAGTGGATAGCATTCTGTGTGATAACCTGTCCTAAAGAGAGCATAAATCTTAAGTAAAGAAATAAAGTGGCAGAATGATATATAAATAAAAAAAGAAAGCCTAGCTATTACACTAAATTGTTTGATCAGAAAAGTTGAACACGTGTCAAAAGAATGTATTGTCTTATAAAGAGGTTGAACAAGAGCTATTACTAGCAAACCTCTTGTTTGTAAAAATAAGACTGACACCCCTTGCGTTATCTTAATATAACAGGAAAACCCTCAACCAAAAACATTTACAATAGCATCCCCCTTGACTGTTACTCTAAAGGCTTATAATGTTACTCTAATGAAAAGACCAAATATCAATAACATCTTCACTATTGCTAGTGTAAAATTGATAAATAAGTGGGGTTGCCAATGTAACATTCCATTTGTTTTATAATCCAACTTTATAACCTTCTTGGTAGAAGTTATAAAATGACAAAACGCATTTAATTGGAGCTGGGAGAAAAGTAGTATTCAGACGTATCAAAACAAATTTACCACATCAGAAGGCAATAGCATTAAGCCACATGTTGTACAACAGAATTTCACCAGTTACTAAAAGATAGATATAGTATAATAGGTTGACTGAAATAGTAACTATATAACTGTCCATTTTCAAATACAAGGATTTGACCTGATCATGCACAATTGAACAACTGGACAGATTTAATCGCAGAAGTTCCCAAGAATCCAAGAATTAGGTATCCTAGACATACGATCCGTCCAACACTACTAGATTTTCTTAAGGCTATGTTTGGTAGAGAGGATTTTTAGAGGGATGGAGAGGGGTGGAGGGAGAGGGATGAAGGGAGAGCTCCAATCTTGTGTTTGGTAGGAAGGAGAGAAGGAGGGAGAAGAGAAGTGGAGGGAGAGGATCTCCCTCCAAATCCACAAAAATTCATCCTCCCAAATTGGAAGGATTGGAGAAAATTAAAAAGAAAAAATATGAATTGACAAATTTACCCATCAAGTCAATTAATTTTAAAAAGATAAAATAGATAATATAGTAATTTTACAAATAAATACTCTCCATCCTTCCTACTCTACATCCTTTCTACCAAACAATTGAAGGAATTATTATTCTCCTCTCCCTCCTTCAGATTCTTTATCCTTCTTATACTCTCCATCCTTCCTAGTCTTCTTCCCTTCTATTAAATAGTGCCTAAGTGTCATGAACTTAGTGCAGTGATTTATACCCCACTCGGCAGTCTTATGTATAAATCAAGTACATTAAAAATTATTTCATATACAGGAGAAAGAAGTTAACAGAATTTACCAGGGGGGAAAATTTTGGAATATCAGGAACTAACCTTTGGACCTCCTTGGCAGAATATCTATCCCCAATACTGATTGCTTTTGTAGCTATAACAAGCATGGGATGCACCAGTAGAAGCTTCTTCATGTCTTGAACCACAGTTTCTGACATGCTCTGAAGAGAAAGGCTTTTCCTGCAAACGAACTGTTATTTCTTTCTGTACTAGTCATCCGACTCATCCGGCAAAAGTACACACAAGAAAGATTGCCACACAAATAAGACATAAGATTCTACAGGGATAGACACCATGACATTAGTAATGTTCTGATCAGTGCAAATTAATAGCAGGAAAGACTATTATGCCATTGGGATAGACTACAAAGTCAAAGGGTTTCACTGAATGATTCAAAAATACATATTTCTCTTTTGTTCTGTTTGAGCTCATGGCAGCACAAAATAATATCACGAAAGATGCTGAAAATTTCCAAAATGTCGCTATACAAAAAGAACTTAAAATATGTGGTTGGAACTTGGAAGGAATATTGTTATTTAAAGAAGTACACATAGATGATTATTGTAGTTGGGATAGATTACTGTAGTTGGGATAGAATACCACGTAAAGATGTTGGCATCACCATGGGTTTCTCTTTTAAAGATCCTTATAAAAAAGGAAAAAAAAAAAAAGGCTTCTGTTCAATCTGAGTTGGAGGAATATTGTGTGAGTTTATGGTTTCTCACTTCTCTTTCTTGAGGACTTATCGAATATCAGGAGAATTTGACCTTTTGTTATTCCTGCTTTATATTTCCTGTTTCTTCAGAACTTTCTTAAGTTGTCATCTTTTGTGACTGTTTCAACAGAAGTTTCATTTCCTACTAAAAAAAAGTATTACACAATAAAGCAAGAAAGAGGGGGCTAAAATAAACCGACTTGTGAAATGCTACTTTCATCAAACTATTGTCAAGCCATAGACCATAAACCGTAGCAACAACACCTACTGCCAAGGAGTCTTGTAATTTGGATTAATATTTCCTAAATCCTAATAGCCTCAAGATTAATGCTCAGTCAAGTATTTGATGAGGAACAAGAGATCGGAATTTAATTAGGATTAGTCTTTTTTATCTTATTTACAATACTTTTAGGATTATTAGTACATTTTATTTAGTTATTAGGTTTTATTTAGTTTAAAGTAACTAAAATGTTTTTCTTTTGTTGAATGCTTCTAGATCTTGTTCATTACCTAGTTTGGCTCAAGAGCTTATCAATAAATAAGTCTCTGCGTGTTCATTATTTCTCAAACTTGATTAATGATATACAACCTTCAGAAATTCTCTCTCTAATTGTTCTTATTCTCTCTCTAAATCCCTCTCTCCTAATCTAAATTCTTCTTTTCTTCTCTCTAAATCTCTCATTTTCTTCTTTCTCTTCTCTCTTCTAAATTCTCACTCACATCATGCATCAGTATTATTCCAACTACAAGCTTAAGTTCTCTGGCTTTAAAAGTTTAAAGCCTCACAAGTTTCGTAATTTCTCAGTAACTGATCCCCTGAAATGACATTTATGATCCACTCACTCTCATTCTCTTCGTTTTTTTTCCTTTTTTGGGAAAGGCATCAAACATAATTATGTCCTAGAAATTCATAGAAATATCTCCACCCCACATAGATAGTCCTAAATTTCTTGAGAATTAACTTGATAAATATGATTGCTAAAACACAAAAACCCAACCTTGACATAAACATAAATACAGAAGCTATAAAAACTCATTAATTTTCGAGCAAGCAAGGCAATTTATGAAGCCCTTTCATTTTCAACTCCCCAGACAGTAACAATTACCTGTTTGAATTCCTTGACTGAGAGAATGTTGAAGCACGTTCTACCCAATGAAAAGCTCCAATGCTGCTAAAAGGAGTTACATTAATTATTAAAATGTCTTTACCAAGCAATCACTTTCAATCCCTCCAGATGCTATATAAATTTGTAATGGTGACATTATGCAAGGGTTTCACATTCCAAGTTTAACATTGTGGTTATCTATGAGTTCGCTTCAAGCAATGGGCATACATGCAGGTTTCCAAAAAAAGTTGAAACAAGATTTGCAGAATTACCAAAGAATAAAATATGGTTGTACTCGTACTTTCATTCCATACATATAGACTAATGTCCATCCATCTCACAAAACACTTATAAACATGCATCAGTAACAAGATTTGATAAGACATAATATATTAAGAAACATCCAAACGTTAAAAAGTTTACTGGAAAATGTGAAATAACAAGATTTGCCAAACTGATGTAGAAGTAAAATATCCTAGATTCCAAAACAGCGAATTGATGTAGAAGAACATGAGTAAAATGTCCCAGATTACAAGTCAAACCTGTCAATCATCAGCAAATAGACACTAGACTGTTGAATTGCCTCAACCTGTTTAAGTTGATAATGCAATGTCTGCAATCCAGCAAAATGAAAAATAACATCATTCAAATAAATCTACAAAGTCTCCCACTATAAAAATATGCTTAAGAGAGCCTCCTAAAATGAAATGTCTCGGACTATCTAAATTTCTCGGAAGGTATTATTTCACTGCAAGTGTGTAATTTTGAGTTTAGGTCTTTGGCCTCAAACTTTAATTACTATAGGTTTCTTATTCTGCAAATGCACTCTGAGCCTCTGATGAGAAATTTGAACCACAACATATATAATTTCCTTTTCTTTGTAGATGCCAGCAAGAGTGATGATGAATCATTTACTCTCCAATGCAATAATTCAGTTTTTTTCAAGAATGATAAATCACATGGTGGCAGTGACAAATAATTCTCCTACCCGACTAACCTTATTCTCCAATCTAATTATAGGAATTTGTATTTACTTCCACTACTGATACATTTTTAACTAACAGGGCTGCCCATTGTATCCCTTACCCACTTTATTTTGGACCTGGGGAGTGATTTAGAAGTTAAGTCACTAGGTGAGAACATCCCAATTCCTTCTCCACAGCTTTTATATTAAAATAACAGAGAATACTATATCCAAATTCTTCGAACTGTGTTTTTCATGCATAAATAAAGACTTGCATAAACCAAAAAGGTTTATTTAAAAATGGGAATTTCAATAAGAACATCAACCATCTTTCACCCAATATTTTCCATATAAGTGGACTTCAAAAAGGGAATATTGGAGTCAAGTTCAGATGGTGGCTTAGTGCATTGCTTCTAATTATAAGTTCCAAGTGGGTAATATGATTACAGTCTAAGGGAAGAGCATTCCAGCTTTCCAATATCCTAGCAATTGTTCGTAGTTACTAAGACCATCACATTATAAGAATGTATCATGTTCCTTGAATAAGTTAGCCAGGAGAGTATGTGCTCTGACCTTAGTTATGTTTTTGGTCCGGTTTATTCCTTCTCTCACCACACTACAATTTATACATAGAATCCTCGAACAAATAAACTAGCATTTCCTTTCACTGCCACCTACAAAGCAAAAGAGGTTCGTACCTTAAGAGTGGCAAGAAATTCAAAGCTATCATAACAGCGGACATACAAGAACCGTCTCATGCAAAGAGCATGTAGTTCCTCAACATAATCTACATAAGGATGACTTCTTTTATCACACGCCTGCTTGTCAGCATCATCCTGCTCCATAGTTGTCTCCACGAGCAACCCTCAAGACATTTGGGATCAACTTTAGCACACAACCATTCAAATGCTAGAGCTTCTATAGAATAAAAACATGTGAAAGGGATCATATATACTCAGTGCCATCAATTTGGATAGTTACACGGAGACCGTAACGCAACATAAGAGAACTTCAAAACCATAGTACAAAAGTTGTTCAATTAAAAGCCTAAAGGGTTATTTCTTTTTCTTTTTCTTTTTTTGTTTTCTTCTCGTCCATTTAAGATATTAAGCAAGCATTGGGGGTTGCTCAATGTATATAAGTTTGTATCCAATATCAGTTTTACACGGCATTTAAAAAAAAAAAAAAAAAAAAAAAATGTAGAAAGATTCACTGGTTCCTTCAAAAATCACCATTTTTTCTAACTTGACTAACATTAAGAAAGAGGAACTACCATTAGCTTCCAGAATTCTGTGCTTAAGCATTTTGGAAAGGCACAAAATGTCGAAACGGCAATCAAGGTCGATGAACACCACCAGACGCCCCAACCCTCCGTAGTGGACACCATTCCACTCCTTGGGAAGAATGCAACTAATAGCAGCCTAGATGTAACCAAATCAATCACTCTCACAAACCCTAAACTTGTTTATATGCATATTTGTAAAATCCAAAGCTAGAAATTTGGACGGACCTGAATTAGGATGAGAGTTTTGGCAGAAGGAGAGGGGCCGACGAGCTCAACGACGTTGCCGACGCGAAGAGGAAGGCGATGAAGAGGGGGAAGAAGCAAGAATGGTCGTTCTGTTGAAAGACGAGCAAGCATCTCCCCTGCGCTTTCATCTCCATCTATCCATCTTCTTCTCACCTCCATTTACGACACTTGGGCTTGGAACTTGACTGGAAGGAGAGGGGGAACCAAAAAAAAAAAAAAAAAAATTGAAGATTCTATTTTCTTTATTTTGATTAAAACATAGAAATTTATTTAAAAAAGTAAGAATTTAATTTTTATATATACATTAATTAATAAAACTAAAAGCGTAAAAACAAAGTTTTAGAAAATTTTTAGGAAAAATATTTTCCTTTTCTCCTTTTTAATGATTTTTTTCTTGTAATTTTTTTTCTTCCAAAATCTGGATTCCAAGCGGAGTTCTCCACTTTGCCTATGCCCTTTCTCTCTGTCTCTCTGTGAAATCGCACTGTCCCCAAAGTAGTACCTGCCGGGATGACCAAATGGAAAATCACTCTCAAACTCAAATTTCCATATATCCCCCAAAAGTTGAAGGTTGAGTAGGATTTTTAATAACCACCTTTTTAATGTCTTCTTCCCCCTCCCAAAAAAAAAAAAAAAAAAGGAAAGAAAAGAAAAAACTTTCCGGTCAGTGATTAACTCTTCAGTCGAGTAAAAATGTGAGAACCCATTGGCGTCTTTTTCTTCGTCATGCTAGGAATCTGAAAATATTATGGCTTTATAGCACCAATGTTCCATAACTTTCTTTTTTTTTTTTATTATCAATGTTGACCCTTTTTGATTCATGTGATGAAAAAATGGACAATTTATAAATTATTTACAAAAATAAGACTTTTATTGTCATGTCATTTAATGAATATTTCGGAATTCCAAAATTACCCCTGACTCGACCCTAGTTTTCGACAAAGTCGAAAAAAATCAAAAGTGACAGAGGCGGCGCCGGAAAGACGGCTGGCTATGTTCGACTGAGATCGAAATTTTTCGACTACAGTCGAACGCCGATCGAAAATTTCAATCGGTGGCTTCAACCCTAGTCGAATTGTTCGACTACAGTAGAACTATGGTTCGACCCCAGTCGAAAATTTTCGACTGGGGTCGAAAATTTTCCGGCCACCAGTTGAAAAACGATGGGAACTACTGGGAGAGGCAGCAGGACAAGTTCGACCACGGTCGAAAATTTTTGAACCTAGTCAAGTGGAGGTGCCGCTGCCGGGGTCGGGATCGGGACCAGTGGTGGTGGCTAAAGTAGTTTGAAGTTTGTTGAAGAAATAGGGTACCCAAGTAATTTTACATATATGACAAGGCAATTGGGATTAGTTTTGAAAACATTAATGAGTAGTCATATTTTTCATCACAAGGATTTAGTAGACCCCTTAGGTATAAATTCCCCTTTTTTTTTAAGATACTTAGTTTTGTCTCCCTGTACTCAACTCGAACCACTCACACACACACCTCAATTGGTTCCTGAACTATCACATTTATAGCAATTTAGTCCTTCAGTAATTTAAGTTATGATATGATACCACTCGAAAATGGCATGAAGTTAGTAGGTTTGAGTTTATCTTAAGTAGTTACGGATCAAAACAGGTTAAACTTAATTAAACACGATTAAATAGAAGATAAAAAAATAGGTTAACCTGCTAAATCACTAGTTTAACACGTTTGAATTTTTTTGAGACTTTATATTAAGTTGTGTGTATAAAGACTTAAAACTCTCTTTTTAATTTTATGTACTAAAACTTGAAAGTTTTATTTTAGTTTAAACTTTAGATTATATATTATATTTATTTGATTTATTATAATTGATTGGTTATATTGGAAATGTTAAATTAGTTAATATCAAGTTATATTGGAAATACGAAATAGATTAGTATGTTAAACTTAATATATTAATTAATTATGTCACGTTGAACTAAATATAACATATTTACTATTAAAATATTAAGGGCGCGTCTACAGTAGGGGCGCCCCTACGTAGGGCCTGTCTATTCACCGTTGGATGGGAATCTGTATATAAATAGATTCTCTACAGATTCCCGTTATTCCCCACAGATTCCCATCTAACGATAATTAAGGCATGACCCTACGTAGGGACGCCCCTACCGTAGCCATCCCCAAATATTAAATAGAGTTCAATTAATGAAATAAATAGTACACATGTCAGTAGATCGTGTTAGGTTGGACACAGCTCAAATAAACCTTTTTAAATAACGTATTAAATATATCGTTCACAGGTTAACCTGTTTAATTAACGTGTCGGGTGTGGGTTTACAAATAATGACACGAGTAATAAATGTGTCGAATTTGGGTTTGGTAGTTGCTCGTTATATATATGTCTCAACATGAAACGAATACAACACGACAACAAGAATTGTCACCCCTACCTGAACTTTTTGATTTGTAGCAATTTAGTCTATGAACTGTTTAAATTATAACATATTGTTAAATTTTTTACCAAAAACACAAATGAGAAGTACGCTATAGTATCTGAACGTGTATTTAAAGGAAAATAAATTGAATAAAAAGATTTAAAGAAAAGAAGATATGCATTTTATTTTTAATATTTTTAGAGTTTTTAGAATTGCAAATTTATAGAAAAATTTTCTGTGATTATTCATTTTTATTCTTGAAATTCCTGAATTATCTTTCAAATACATTTTTCAGATGTTGTCATATACTTCTCACGTATATTTTTGGTTAAAAATAAAAAATATGTTGCAATTTAGACAGTCTAAGAACCAAATTGTTATAAATCGGAAAGTTCAAGGACCATTTATGCCATAATTAAAACTTTGAAGTCCAAATTATCACAAGTATGATAGTCCAGGGACCATTTGTGCCATTAACCCAAATATTATAGCAGAGAGTAAGTGTGAGTTTTACATTATAACTAATATACCAAGGGGCCCCGTACACGGTGGCCACATTATACATAAAATATCAAAGTTGATTATAATTATATTTTAGATAAAACTAATTTATTGATTATAATTGCCCAAAAACAAAATTACCCCGCAGTGGTATTCGGCACCATTAGTACCAATAATATTGCTCTTAGAACCTAGATTTTTGGAGGTAAAGACAAAAACTTTTCACAGGATAGAAAATATTTCAAAAGTTAGATTTGTTGTCAATTTTTTAGTACATAGTATTTTGAATTTCCAATCATATGACTGAATTTTAGTTAATTATGAGCCTTGTAGCCCGCGCAGTTGCTGTGATTAAGTACGGAATAATATTAGAAGAATTATTGTCTATAATATATTTATTATATTTATTATAATAGGTAATAATATTATACAATAATATGATGTTTGTCTAAAATATTACAAAATATTGTCTAAAATATTACAGAATATTTTTGTATTGAAATAGCTTGATGGTTTATATTACAACTTTTGCTTCCCTTTCTTTGTTTGTTCTTCTTCGCTGTGATTAGGGGGAAAAACGTTAGAATCAGGAAAAAAGAAAGATATAATTAAATTAAATTTTTTTTGGAAGAAAAAAGGAATGAATTTTTCGTTGTTAAAGTATAAAGTGTTTATTTTTCATTAAGAATAAATTTATTACTTGACTAATTTTTGTTTTCTTGATGCCTCTGTTGATGTTGCTTCTGAGCTGAAATATAGAGAAAATATGTTATTGGTTAAATCATATGTAATTTTTTATGTATTTTATTAAATGAAATATAAATTAGTAATAATTTTTTACCTGTCTTTAACTGTTTTGGGATCAGGTATTTTTTGGTCCAATGGTATGGTTAGTATTGCTTCTGTTTCCTGGATGGTTGGTGGTGCTGGAACTGATAATGTAGTGGAGTCGTCATCATCAAATATTTTTGACACGATTGTATCAATTAAAGCTCCTCTTGTTCTGAAATAGATTTGGAATATTTTTGTTTGTCTGCATAATTATTCAATTACGGGTGGTAATATTGTTGGATCAGTGTAACCTTCTTCTATTGTCAATGCTGAACATAATTTTTTAATCAGAACTTGAGCTGCTTTTCCAAAAATTATGATGACAGTGAATCTTATCTCATCCTGTATTCTAGTGCTTAATTTATACCTATTGGCATAATAGTGTGAGAAAACAATTTAGTATGGGGGGAAAATGGGCATAATTTATTTGATGATGAATGCTGTGGAATGGAATTTTTTTTCATATGAATTGTTTAATTAATAAAATATTAATATAAGTTCTTAGATTTTATTTTGTACCAGGGAATTGGGATCGATGTGAGATGATCATGTGTGTCGCACCAGCATCCACTTCCTGCTTCTCAAACTTGTCTAGAACATTAGTAGTAGGAATTGTAATACCAACCTTGATGTGTTTCAAATTTGAATATTGTCGCTTTTACCGTAAATTTGGCGCCCTGAAAGTAAGGAAAAAATATTTGATGTTAGTATGAATTATAGTATAGAATAATTTGTTGTGTCAAGGAATCTAGTTGATTTAATTCTATAATTATCTTCCTGTCCTGTAATTTTTGTTGTTCTAACAGTTTTACTTCTCTTGGAACAGGTGTGTTGTATATAGGAACCTAAATAATAGATTGATACAAAAAAATATCTAATAAAGATAAATAAGGTTTTTTTTTTTGTTTTATAATTTAAAAAAAGTATGGGAAGCAATTATTACCTTGTTTTTAATGCATTAATTTCTGGTATGTCTATATTCATATAATATATTATTGCACCTGTACTTCCAACATATATATTTTTTGTTCAATACAAAAGTTTATATTAGTTTTTATGTAATTAAAGTATAAAATTATTTTTATATATAGATATCAAATGTAGTTGTTAATTACCTAGATATTGTTTTATTGTCATAGATGTAAAAATAGTTATAATTGGTTCGTCCATAGTTTTTACAATATCTGTGGTAAATTTTCTTGCTGTTTCTCCCTATAAAGTGATTTGTAATTTTTCGCTCCTGCAATTAAATGGGATAATGTTACAGTATGATTAAAATAAAGAATAAAATTCTTTCTTTGATACGTGAATTTTTATAATAAATAGATTCATTACCTGATGTTTTGTAGTATCAGTGTTCATCTCGGTGTCATTTTTTCTTTGACATTTGTTTCTTCTAAGTCTTGTATCTCTGTCAACATTCCTATAATATCTGGTATAAAGGGAAGGAAGTTGATGTCAGAAGATTTAAATAAATATTGGTAGGTCTTAGTAAAGAAATATGATACTTGATAAAATATCGTGAATATCTGCCCTTGAAGCTAGTTGGTTAAAATCCGCAAAATAAAATTTATGCATTGGAATGTTTGTTGTTAAAGTTGTAACTGGAGTGAAGGATATTGCTCTGGCAAATTTTAGCATTGCGATGTGAGGAACGATTCTGTATTTTGGATTGTTTGGTGCTACATTAAAATTGCTAATTTGGTATACTTCTCCTTCGATTATTTATTGTGAGATGTAGTCTGCATCTCGAGCTTTGATCGTTCCATATATTGCTTCATGCTGTGTTTTACAGGGGAAAAAAGGTTTAATTGTTATATGCTATTTTATGAAATGAAATATTAAAATATATACTTATTAATTAAAGTAAATTATAATAAAGTATGATATAAGGTAGATTAATGCTATTTTTCTTACCTCATGATCGACCAGGACACAGTCGAGGCTTATGAGTCGTCCGGTTGTGTAGTCATTGTTATGCCAGAGTCGACTAATCCGAGCTTTCATTGCTCCATAAACTTCGTTCGGTTTGAGAGATTGTATTAGTGTTGACATTTTTTTTTTGTTTTAGCTACAAAATAAATGAATTTCATAAGATGAAGATTATATTAGGAATGTTTAAAAATTTCATGTATAAAAGATTAAGAAGTAGATATATAAATTCATATTAAGATAATATTTTAATAATGCTTAATTGATAGTATGATTTTTATACTTACATAAGATTATGTAAAATTACTTTGCGCACAATATTTTTCACATGTGCGGGATATTTATTGGTAGATTCGTTTATTAATATATATAGTCCTTTCGGTGTTGTTACTCGTGATAGAGCTACGTATAATTGACCATATGTAAAGACTTTATTTTCTAAATAAATGCCTACTTTATTTAGTGATTGTCCTTGACTTTTGTTTATTGTTATTACATAATAGATTTTTACAGGAAATTGCCATCTTTTAAGGTAAATGGCCATCGTGATTCATTTGTGATTATTTCTATCCTTGGAATATAAATTTTTTCATTTTCATTATTTGAATTTATAATTTGGCCTTCTATGATTCTGTTTGTTAATTGTGTGATCATGAGTCTTGTGCCATTGTATAATCCTATTGATGGATTTAAATTTCGTAGTAACATTATTAGAGTTCTAACCTTGAGATTTAATTCATGTGGTGGTATACCTTTACAATTCAAAGTATGCAAAAATTCTTGAGGATATAATAGGTTGAGTTCATCAATATTTTGTGTTGAAGCTATTATTGTGTCATAATTATAATAAGTTTTCGATTCATTGGGTATTAAGGACAGTATATATTTATTTATATCATCAGCTGTTTTATTTTTTGGCGTTATTATTGCTCTGTATCGTATATAGTTGATATTATGAAAAATTTTTTGGAGATCATTATATATTAATTTTGTAATTTTTTCAATTGTATTTGATTCGTATTGTATTACATATTTTTCTGGTATTTTAATCCATGTTGCATCTTCATTTTCAGGATTCTTTATTCCTTCTGCGGTACCATTTCCAACACTTAATGTCCATTTTGAAAATTCTAAAATTTCTTTTTTTTCTTGTTCTATAGTATTAGGGTTTTTTAGTCTCATATTTTCTGTTAGTGATAATAGCTTAAAATATGGCCATAAGTAAGAATTATTTATACTTGCATTTATTATATCTTTTTTTATTCCAGCGGGTATAACAGGTAAAATTTGTCAGAATTCACCACCTAATATGATTGTCATTCCACCAAAAAGTTGGTTTAAATTATTTTTTAAATCTTGCAGTGTCTTATCTAAAGCTTCGAAACAATGTTTGTTATTCATTGGTGCTTCATCCCATAATATGAGTGATGTTTTTTCGATTAATTTTGCTAGTTGAGTTCTTTTTTTGATGTGACGGGTAGAAAATTTATCGGTTGATAAAGGTATTTGAAATCTTGAATGTGCAGTTCTGTCTTTAGGTAATAATAATGAAGCTATTCCAGATGATGCAACGGCTAGAATAATTCCATTGTTCGATCTGATTTTGGTGATGATTATATTCTATAAATAAGTTTTTCCAGTACCTCCGTATCCTTAGATAAAGAATAAATTTTTTTTTGTTGTTTATTGATTCCATAATTTGTCCATAGATATAGCGTTGTTCATTATTTAAATTTTTTTTCTAAGATATTATTTTCTTCTCTTAGGTTATTAGTGTCATAGTCTAATTCTTCTCGTAAAAGTTTATTATTTAAGTCATCAATCAATGTGCCTGTTGGTAATGGTAAATTAAAATTTGTTAAAGTCGATAAATTTAAGTTTAGTTATTTTTCTAATTCATACAGTGCATAATTATATAATTCATTTTCTGGAATCTGGAAATTTAGGTTGTTGAATAAAGTTTTTATTCTGTGTAAAATATCTTCTGTCATAGGTTTCCAATGATTTTCAAGTAATCTTGTTGGATTATTTACATTACAAAATAGTAAGATTATTGTAAATAATTATCATAATTGATGGGATGTTGACCAAAATGAGGCTTCTAGTATTGATTAATTCCATTCTTTATCATCTTCTAGTAAGCCTAATGCATTGCATGCTGCTTGATTGGTTAAGTATATTATACCATCAATTGTTCGCATAGATTCAAAACTTGTTGCACATTTTTTATGATTCAGTAACAATCAACTCTCCAGAACTTGGGTGGACATAAAAGTTCTTTCTATTGAATATCCTGATTTTCTAGGAGTCTAAATTTTGTCTTTATTGTTCCAGTCCCACTTTGTGGGGAATTCTGTATATGATAATTATCTAGCTTCCATATTAAATTTATTTATTTTCATCCATTTTGTTAGAGTTGTTTTTTCAATCCCTGGTTGTCTAATTGTATTATTGAGACATTGATTTGAATAGAATGTTATGTTTTGCATACGTAATAAATGAATTATTAATCTCTGTACTGCTGGATTCCTATGGTGTATGAGATATTCATATAATCTCCATATAACCTCATACGGTGTTACGTTCCAGTAATTAATATAGTTTTTTATTTCATCTATTTCTTTACAAATGGTTTCTCCATATTGTTCTATACATACATTATCTTCTATTACTGATCTTATTCTATCTGGACCTTTTGTTAAGTATTTGAATAAATATTTAACATAGATTGTGAGCAGATTTCGACATTTATGTGGGCGTGAAATTTCAAGCATAAATCTTTATTGTAAGAGACTATAAATCTATTGTCTACTTTTATACCTTCTTTTTGTATATAGAATGTTGTATGTCTGTATTTGTAATTCATGAATCCATTTTCTTCAATGGTTGTTTCGTTTTTAAATTGTCTAGGAAATTTTTTAGAACAAACTGAATTTTTCATATACGGGGAATTTGTTTTAGTAGTACCACATGGCCCGTGCATCATGAATTCTGCTACGATGTTATACTCTTGTGGGTTTTCTTCAGGGTTAAGTATTTCAGCTGAGATAAGTTTATCTATTTGTGATGGTTCAGATAATTATTCATTAGGATGTAGCCAAAATAAGAAATGGGAATGGGGTAAACCACGCTTCTGGAATTCAACAACGTATAAATCTACAAAGTAAAATAAAGACAAAAAAATAGAAGAAATATATTAGTTTTAATTAAAGATAAAGATTAGTACTTTTTTGTGTGTTTTGTTTTATTATATAAGAGGATAGGGTCTGACCTGCGATAATTGTACCGAAGATTTTATCGGTTTTAACAGTGGATAAGATTTGGTTTAATTTCATTCTAAAAATTCTTGTAATTATATATGGCCTATCTTCAGGTTTTTGGCTGAGAATTTTATTTTAAGACACGTGTTATTTTAGGCTATTTAGGATTGCATATAAATATTACGAATAAATTAGGGTTTCTATATTGTTTGCATATTGCCATCGCATCTTGATAATTCTGGATCGTATATCTGGGACTTCCGTTATGGCTAGATGGGAGAATAATTCTTTTACCGATTGCTCTTGCATCTGTGTCTCCTCTTGTGATAATGTCTTGGACGCCTTGATAAATTTCATATCTTAAATAGTTTTGATTTTTTCGGACATAGTCTAATCGATCTTCTTCAACAGAGGCATATACATCAACTACATATTATTGAAAAAGCCTGCCACTTTTGAATAAAATATTATTTATATTTTCACATTGTTGTAATTGATACCATTAGAATGCTCTCATGGGCTCTCTATTTCTTGAAGGTTATTTTCTTGGTCTATCTATATTCCAATTTAATCTATAACAATCTTCTCCGTATGGAAATAAAAGGGGGTATTATAGAGCCATATAAGATGGATATAATTTTGTGATTCTTTGTAAGGTGTTTGTTTTGTCTTGGATGACAATATCTCTTCCTTCTTTATATTTACCAATATCCCCAACGATTAATCCTCCTATATCATTTGAAGTGGGTAATTCATATTGGTTATTATCTATAGGTCGTCGTCCTATTAATCTTAATTTCATAGATGGAGTTTCATTTTTGTTGTATCTATCTTTAACCATACGGAAAAGCTTGACTAATTCATTATTCTCATTAAGTATGTTAATTAATTTTTCAACAATAGATTTTGTCAATTCTTTCGATCTATCATCAAATAAAAATGTTGACATTCGATTTTCAATTTCGTTTTCTGTGTCATATATATATAACTAAGAAAATTTAGGAGGATTATTATTTATTGCAATAAAGATCCCATAAGATGATATACTTGATCACTAATTTTGAAAATATATGAACCATCTGAATTTCTTATATTTTGTTTTATATTTGCTCCGAAAGATGTGAAAGTAAATATAGAATTAAAAGTTCGAATATTTTTTTAGAAATATGTACTTAAAGGCCCTCCGTAATAATCAAGTAATTGATCTAAAATAGGAGGAGGATTTTTTACTGGGAAAAGTTTATCTTTTCCATCTTTACAGAATAGATTATATTTTGGTAGATAGGTTCTTTTGGCAGACTAATCGAACCAAAACGATGCCCCGCAATATTTACAAATGTAAGAGCAGTCTCCAAGATCGTGATATTCATTAATATCACCTGTAATATAATGTTGGATGAGGGTCAAAAGTGAGAAAATGTATAATAAATTAAACTTATAATTGTAATGATATTTGTTTTCCCTATTTTTATAAAGGGAATAAAGGGATTACTTTGTGTGTTGAAATTGGTTGACACTGATGACTCAGCTGTATCAAAGAAATATCGTTCAAGGCTTGTAAAATTTGATATTGGAGTGAGCCTTGACCAATGAATATTTTCTGAAATTGTACTAGAATTCCCATATCGATGATCCAGAGTATTATCATTGCTAGGTATAGGGTCTTTGTTTATAAGACAATAATGACGTCGCTTACGTTGAAATCTTGACAATGTGGAATTGCCTGTCATTATCTTATTGTTTATCTAAATTAAGAAAGAAGGGTGGGACAAAAAAAAAGACATTATTATGTTAATATGTTTTTGTTAGAAGCTTATGGAATATTATAACGATCTTATTTGTGTATTAAGTAATGGACAATTTATGTTAATTAGATTCCGAATTGTTATTATTAGTATTGTAATCAGAGGAATATATTTGAGGTATTTATAGTATTACTGTTTGTGGATTTTCGAAATTATACTCTTGTATATATATACACACATAATCATATATAAGCTATATCTACCAGCTCTAAATTTCTATTTTATTATTGAAAGTGATTGCGATCGAATCGTGGGCGCAATATATATGTAAATCATCGAGATCAAACCCTTAGCACAATATTCTAATTAGTTATGGAATTATAGTCTTCCAAATAAAATATAGAAAATATTGAATAATACGTATAATAGAACTAAGTAGACAATAACAACAAAATTCATTACAATCTTCTATTTTCTCTCTTTTTCTGCCTTCCTTCACAATAAATTCTTCGTTCTTTTCTTAACGGATAAGAAGGCCAAAATTGTCCAGCAATGACGTATATCTGATTTCTTGTTGTTGCTTTAAATACATAATATATATATACAGAAATATATATAGGTAAATATATAAATACAAAATTTGGCTCAGATGCATCAAAGTTTCATTAATATATGGCAAATTACTATGATAATGTATTTTCAAATCTTTATCTAACTACCTAAGAAACTCTTTTGTAGAGATGTTTCTGGCAATTAAACAAACATCTGAAACATTATCACTATGCATAAAAATCTGCCACATATATTATGCTAGTGAAATAAGGATGAAATCATAGAGTGTAGTGGAGGTTTGCCCAAAAACTACCAAGTATATGAAGGCGATAGGAAAGGAAAAATAATTTTAGAAAGAAAAGTCCGAGGGAAAATACTGGGAAAATGGACACATTTTATTTTTCAAAGCCTCAAAATTTTATCCTTTTTACAGAGAGTTACAAAAAAAAGGAAAAAAGATCATGTAGAGTATATGGATACAAAAGACGAATACACATGCTTTGAGTCTGAGATGGATAAAATGCGAGAGAAAAGCACAGAGAGGAAATCTTGAAGTATAGGGAAAGAGATGAACAGTTGACAAACAAAAAAGAGCAAAAGACAATAATGGTCAAGACCGTATCAGACTAAGAATTGGCGCGAACACCAAAACACCACTAAAATGACAAAAAAAGCTAGGTACAGTCCCTCAAACAAAACAAATAGATAAGGATATTTTCGTCAAACCACAAATAACAAAACTGAGAGGACAAAAAAATCACAACTACACCATTACCACAGAGACTAATCCCAAGGGCAATAGAGTCACACGATTTAAAGGTGAGGGGGGAAAAGAAAAGAAGGAGCAAAAAAGATTACTGTTGATGAGTGGAAAAAGATAACATTGCGAATATAAGCATATTTGAAAAAATACAGCAATTTTTAAGACCAAGAAGGAAAAAAGATTGCTTGCTATACATCAATAGAAGCTATACACGGTAATTTTTGGGCAATTAATACGTTACTCCATATGATAATAGAATATGCAATTATCATTGCCAAACATATTCAAAAGATAGACCAAGAGCTAAACTGTGTTGGAATAATATCTACTAGAACAACTGAAGAGCTGAGGAAAAGATCAAAAAATGCCAAAGTCAATCCCTTAACCAGAGTCTGGACAAAAAAGGAATTTGGCCAAATCACAAATAGGGGCGATAAAAGAGACCAAAAAGTTGTACTCACGAAGTAATCACAGAAAAGTATCTGGAGGACAATACCACCAAATGGTGTCCCTCAAAGTTAGGAAAAATCTAAGGGAAGAAGAGAGAGGCAGGAAACAGGAAGGGACAAAATCTTGTTCTTATTTGTACGATGAATTCAGTTTATTGCACGGTGCATACTTGGACAATTTTGGAAACAAAACACATAGAGACTAACACACACACATACACACACAGACAGAGAGAGAGAGGGAAAGAGAGAAGAAGAAATGCTAGATACAAATATTCAACGCAAGAATAAAAGGGGAGATAATACCAGACATAAAAGGCTACAATAAAAGATAAAAACATTCTCTGATTTCTAATCCAGGAATAAAAAGATGAACATAGGAACAATACACACCAATAAAGAACATAGCAAAATTTAACTTAATCAGAGACCAAGGACAAAAATACAAACATAAATACTGAAATAATAGGCACTAACAAACAGCACAATAAAACGAACTGAATTCAACACCAATAACATAATTTAATAACATGATAAACAGGGGATAACATTTATTACAACAACTAAAACAATAAATGTCTATATGTTGCGCGTATAATATATAAAATTCACATTAATTAAGAACAGAACAAAATTTAGTTATAACTCAGAGAAACTAAAGAACATACACAACAGATCATAATAAATGTTAAAAGTACCTGATACAGTATCAAGAAAAAACCTTGCAAACCAAGTTCAGATAGGTACAGGTTATGGGAAGAGTAAGATAAAGGATAAAACTATAGTAAGCACGGTTAAAGAAGCCAACAATAAACACAGAGAGAGTTTTGGGAGCGACCGAGATAGAGACGGGTAGGACATAGAAAATACAATGAATGACTGTAGTATATATATAATTACACAGCAATAAAACAGGCATCAAAAATATTAAGAAAAGCAAACTGGACACATGGCAGTACATGAAGCCAACACCCAGATAATAATACATGTATTAAATAAACTAAAAAAGGGAAAAAAATATTGAGAGGCCTATTGAGGATGACATTTTGATTTTTCTATTTTTTTTATTCATTTTTTTTTTCAATCTAAATAATAAGAAGATATCAAGAAAGCATTAAATGACAGGTCTCTTCTCATAAATGTAAACCAACAGATCATCAAAGTAGGTATTAGCATAAAGATTAACACCAAAAAAATCTAATGATATCACATATATTTAAAAAAAAAAAAGAAAACTCACAAACATGGAATCGTGATATTTTTATCTGTCTATTTATTTGTTTTTTAGCCTTTTTCCGCAGTCTCAATAATAATAAAATATCAGTATAGCATCAAATAAAAATTCTGAGATCACTGATACAAAGTAACAAATCGTCTAAAGTAAAAATGGAGGCAATAATCAATACTAAAAAAAATGGGAAAGGATCAGTAAATGTCAGACAAAAAATCTTTAAAGGAGAAAAAAGAAGAACAAAGACTCAGAGACTTACTGAACACAAAACTTTCATTTTTCTACTCTTTTTTTTTTTCAATTTATAAAGTGAGAAAATATCAAGAAAAAATTAAATAGCATGTCTCATCCCATGAATGTAAAGCTACACATCATATGAAGGAGAAATTTGGATAATGATCAAGACTAAAAAAATCAGTTAATAATAGATGTATTAAAAAAAAAAAACACAGAATACTAACACAGAATCCAGATATTTTTTACTCGATTCACAATTTTTTTTATCAAATTTTTTTTCTACATGTGAATAATAACGATATATCACTATAGCATTAAATCCCAATTTTGACATCACTAACACAGAGTAACAGATGGTCCAAACTGGAAATACAGGGAAGAATCAACGCCCAAAAAATCGGAGATGGTCAATAAATGTCAAACAAGTGAGAATTAAAAAAAAGGACAAATCATTCGGAGAATGCTCTAGAACATGATTCAGAAATTTTCATGACAAAACAATTGCAAAAAACATAAGCAATTTCATAGATGAACAAAGATAAAACTGGAATACAATATAACAAATAAATATACCAAACATCATGCAAAATAAAACATGATTTCTAAAGAGCAGAGTTTCAAATAGAAACAATACCAGAGAAAGAGAGGAGATCATCACAGAACATACCACGCTTCAAATCCAAGTAGAGAGGAAGCAATCAATGCACAAAAAATCGAAAAACAGAAGGTGAAAAAGGGGCAAAAAATAATAGGGAAGAAGGAAAGGGACGAAATTAGAGAGAGAAGCAGAGACTGGAGATCCGAGAATAAAGAGAGGGAGATGAATAGTTGACTAATAAAAGGGAAAGCAACAGAAGAAGAAGCAACAATAGTCAAAACCCTATCAGACCAACTGACCAAGAGCTGGCTGAGAGACCGAAACACTGCCTAAATGATGAAAAGGCCAGCTGCAATCCCTCACACGGGCATTTTCGGCAAACCACAAATGAGGAAACTGAAAGGACAAAAAAACCACACATACACTATTACCACAGACAATAATCCCAAGGGCAAAATTGTCAAACCACCTAAAGGAGCCCCATTAGACAAAGAATCGGCGGAGACAACAAAGCACCGCTGAAATGACAAAAATGCCACATACAATCCCCCATACAACACAAATAGAGAAGGGCATTTTTGACAAATCACAAAACTGAAAGGACAAAAAAACCACACCCACATTATTATCACAGAGAGCAATCCTAAGGTCAAAAGCGTCCAACCAACCAAAGGAGCAAAATCGAAAAGACAAAAAAGCTACACCCACACTGTTACCACAGAGAGCAATCCCAAGGGCAAAATTGTCCAACCACCCAAAGAGCAAAAAAAAAAAAAAGGGAAACGGTACTATTTTTTGTACAGTGAAAGCAGGGGGGATGAACAGCGTTTTTACGCTTCCTTTTAGTTATATATAATAATGAGTAATTAATTATTATTAATTTAGAGTTAATATTAGTTAGTTTTAAATTAGTTTAAAATTTGAATTTTAAAACTTATTAATTTACCATACTTACCTCCAATGTTGAGGTCTAGAGATCAATTCTCTCCATTCAAATATTAAAAAAAAAAATTATTAGTTTACCCCTGAACTCCCATAATCTCTCAGTAATTTTTGCCTAAATTATTAGATATAGTAAAATATTAATTATATCCTTAAAAAATGTCTCACGTGACCTTCACATGAGCACTAGCATTAGAATTTTAACATATATTTGATGGAATGGTGTTGATTTCTAATTTTTTTTTTTTTGTAAATTTAAGGACCTAATTACCAAAAGAAAAAAATTAAAAGTTATGTCAAAAAGTTTTAAATATTATCGGCATTCACCTTTGTTTAAATTGTGACAAAATAAAAGAAAATATCTTCTTCTCCTTCTCTCTCGAGACATCATACTTTTATTAAATTTTAATTTTGTTTACATTTTTAATTTAATGTTAATGTTATTTTGGTACCCTTATCCACTAAGGTGGTGTTTGACCTGTAAAATTCATGGATTTGTCACAATATTAAAATATGAAGATTATTGTTGATAATATCCAAATAAAAGGTATAGATTCTAAAAAAATTAAAACATATTGATATTTATATAATTATCTCACTAATATATCCCTAAACTCTTTTCAAGTTTTTTATTCCTTCCCTTTTGCGTTATACTAATACTAGGAATTCATTCTTTTTATTTATACTACTCTTAGAGATGTAACTCTGGGTCGTGGCCCATGGGCCAGCCCAGGCTTGTCCAGCTACAGTGTCAGGACGAGCCAACCCGTCCTGATACTGTAAATAGGTACGCCCAACCCGTCTACTAGTTGTGGGCTGGACTGGGCTGGACCATGATATTGTGGCTGGTGGGTCGGCTCGCCAAAATTGATAGGATGGGCTGGGCCGAGGCCAGGACGGGCTAGCCCGTGATGGGCCAAGATGGGCTAGCCCATTTTAACCCATCGTGGGCTAGCCCATTTCGACCCATTCTATTTTTATTTTTATATTTTTTTTGTTCTTTTGTTTTTATTATTCTGTGCAATTTTAAACATGTTATACTATTTTTTCTAGGTTTTGTATTGTTTTACTAGGTTTTACTTGTAAGATTTTTAATGAGACAATAAAAATTTTATTAATGGTTTACTTAATTATTTAGTTCTATTCATATTAGTTTTTCTAATATTAGTTTATATTTTTTATTATTTATATTAATTGACACTTAAATTAATTGTAATTATATATGAATTATTTAAGATTTCATTAAAAAAAAACTTTAAAGTTAAACAAAATGTTTTTTTTTCAAAATTAGAATTGCTGGTGTTTACTGGAATAAATTTCCGGAAACTATTTCCATAAAATCATTTTCAAGAACATCATAGTTTTGTAAATTCAGAAACATAGCGAAATTGGTTGTTTAAAATTTTTTTATTTCCAAAATTTTTCGGATCGTGATCTAACATAAATTAACTCTTGATCCAGACAAGAACAATACTCGGATTCGCTCTACAATCTTCTCGTCTTCTTATCTATTCTCGAAAGCCGTTTAATTGATCCGGTAGGTGGTCACTTTCTTGATTCCTAACAAAGAGATCCACAGACGAATAAGAAGACAATCTTCTCGAACTGATTTCTCTCTAATAGCCGAAACACCAAGGATGATGAATCCCCTAGTGTGGCTGATTTTTCTCTGCTTTTTCTCTCTCTGTTTTCGTGTGACACTTCTTTTCAAGAGGGTGTTTTCATGTGTAACACTTAATTGTCGAATCAGAGAACTTTTCTCTTAACTATAGAGAGATTAGTAAACCCTAATGGGCTTACTGGGCTTATTGGGCTCAACTGATTATCAAATAACTATTGGGCTTTTAATTTGAGCTAGACAGGGGCCCATATGGATCCATAAAGCCCAAGCTCCAATGGACCATATACCCACTATCATAATTAACTCTTCATTATGATTAAACCTTGTCCATTAATATTGGGGTATACCACTATAGGCCCAATATTGAACTCTTGGACTAAATGTCATTTATTTTATGTAAAGCTTATTATCAAATAATTAGCTCGATTCATTTAGCATATACTATACCTGCAGACGTACCCCCAATATAATGCCGTACCAGTGGGGTGAAATTACCATATTAACCCTCTGGTACATATTTACCTTTGAGTTGATAGTGGGCTAAAGTGGGTTAGCCCACGATGGGTTATCATAGGCAAGCATATCCTAGCTCGTGGGCTAGCCCATCCGAACCCACATATAAGATAACCCGTGTCATGAGTTGGGTTGCCCATTTTTTTGGTGAGTTGACCCTGCCCGGCCCACGAAAATAATGGGCTGGGTCCCGTAATGGGACTGCCTAAAATGGGTCGGGCCGGGCCAGCTGACCCATAGTTGCATCTCTAATCACCCTCATGTTGCATAAAAGAATATAATAATAGGGGATTATATATATACCCAGACTTCACATAAAGATATTCTGTTGATTAATAAAATGACTAAAACAGAATTTTACGAAAGAAGAAGAAGGAAAAAAAGACACCCTTTCTTTAGTTTGAAGGAGCTTGGGGAAAAAATTTTATTTTTACTTTCTATACTTTTTCTGGGGATTCGTTAACTATCATATAAATTAGAAAATTCTATATGTACTAGCAATATTTATTTTAATGTGTTATTATCGAAAAAAACCTTAAGTTTCTGATTATATATATACATATACTTTATGTGTAAACCCCGAGAAAACTTTAAACTTGAAAAATTAGTTTAATAACTATTAATTATCGTGATCTTTTAATGTTAGTGTATTCTCTTAAAGAATGAATTTATCAAGTTTATTTTCTAGTTTAAAATTTGACTATGTATATTTAATTTCTTTGATCATAGAAATTGAGTTGTCATAAACTAATGAATTTTTGTGAATATATTGCAGTGAGATACACATAAAAAAGCCAAGTTGAACTATGTACCTAATTAGAAGTATAAATTATTTTGCAACATATATGGCTATGGTTGTTAATATGAAGTAGGATTAATTAATTATGTTTACTATTGAGTCCTAAGTTGTTTGAGTTCAATAATCATTTATCTTAGCACAACAGGTAATAGGAAAGTTCAAATTTGAAATTGTTAGTATTCTTATTAGTAATTGTCATTGGGTTCTCAATCCTTTAGTGCAATGTCTTTTATCTTGGCCCAATAGGTAATAAGAGAGCCCAAATTGAAGTAAATATTTCTAACCCAAATAATAAGTTAAATATTCACATGTAAAATATGTATATATAAATAATAAAAGAAGAATTAATAGTGTAGCTATTAATATATTTTAATTATATGCGTATACATTCATTAATTTACATATAAGAATGGAAACTGATGTAAAAGACCATTAACATATTTTATCTACATATTATCACCATTAAAATTAAAGAAGTTTATTAATTACATTAGAAACAAAACAAAAATTAGGCAAGTTGTGTAATCATGCATTAATTATTTGAATTGTATATCTATTATATAGATTTTATGGATATTACATGCAAATTAGGTAATTTGTTTGCTCTATTTATACTTAGTACTTATAATGAATTGATCACTAATTAGTTAAATATTGGAAACCATAATAGAATTGATGGAGGAAGTTATATGTTTAGCCATAAATAGAGTGACATGCATATAAAGGGGATAGGAATATACCACATAATATGTGTAGCTATTAGAAAGTGCTTAAGTTTAATGATTCCTTTTTAAGTTTAGTCTTCGTAGGAATATAGTGAATTAGATTAGAGGGGAATATCTACTTGATAACAGAAGATGCTTGTAGACAATTAAGTGCACTTGGCTAACAAATTAGTTTGTTGAATATAATTAGAGAGAGGTAGAAAAACATATGTGAGGGTTGGGTGAACTTGTAAACCTAAGTGTTTCTTTTCTTGGTTTTTCTTTATTTCTATATGCATTTTGCTAGAAATTGACCTAACACTTAGGAAAAAACATACATGCATGAAAAATATGGAAAACATATGATCACATCATGAACGCAGTAGAAAAATTAGTGGATTTAGGTTTTAAAAATTTTTATATGAAAACATATTTTCATAACCATAGAACATGCATATATCAAATACATGATCATGTATAACATAAATCAAATTTAGATACATAAACCCTAGATATTAGATTTGGGATTTACTTCTTATAGCGTGTTCCTCCTTGATCTCTTTGTTGATGGTAATCAAATCTCTAACCCTAGATTTTCTTGTCTATGCTTTCCCTTAGAGAACGATCAAGTACACCTTCTTGATTTTCTAGTACACTGGGACTTGAGATTGGAAGGTGAAATTGCCAAAAACTATTTCTTCATCACTTGGCCTATAGTGGCCGAAATTTTTACTCTCTCTCTCTCTCTGTCTTTCACGTGTAGCACTTGTGGTGTTTTTGTGCAGTTTTTTTTCTCATATATTTTATATATATGGGCCCAAAAACTGCTAATCCTAATTCTATTAGAATTGGGTTTGTTCTCCAATCTGGGCTTTAGGTATATTTATAAATATGTTCAACCCATGTAACTTATTTATAAAAATACCAACTTTTGTGTAGAATCATTATTTTACACAATTTCATGAAACTAATTTCACAAATACCACCAACTAATTAATGAGCTTTGTTGAGCTAGACAAGGGATCTAATGGATCCAAATAACCTAAACTCCAATAGTATAATAAATACATAATAACTCTTATTATGATATTTATATAAATACTATTAGTAAAAGGGGCACTCTACTAAAGGCCCCAATACTGCACTATTAGATTAAATGTCATGCCTTTTATAGAGATTTAATCAACTAGCCTTGATTAACTGATCCATCTAGTATATTCTATACCACATGTAAAATTCCTATACAATATCGTAGTTAGATAGGTGAAATTACTGTAATACCCTTCCAACAAATATTCACCTTTAAGTTATTATTTTTCTATCAAGGAATAATATTGTCGATAATTTTGTTCTCAATAGCCATTTAGACAAAATTATCAACCAATTCGCTAAGTGAATCCTAAGATCTTAGATTTAATTATTCCATGAATCTTGAAAGACCCTAAAGTGATATTAATATATAATATCCCTAACTATTTGGTATTCTTATCAATTCATAAATCATAACCTCCAATATGCTAGAGTTCACTTCTAATTTCATAGAGACTAGTCTTTTAACAAATCAAAAAGTTACAACCCATGAAAGTAAGTCTAGTCAAACATTAAAGATTAAGATCTACATGCTAAGAGCTAGTTTGTGGTAATACTAAGAATTGAGTTATGACAATCCAATTATTTATATTACCTGGTCTATTTCAATTCACATAACTTGTTTATGTTGTACTAGTATTTCTATCAAAAGTCAGATACTTCAATAATTTAAGACACATTATTCCTGTTGAGATAGACAAAACTACAATCTATAGTAAATAAACTATTATATTTTTATTTACAGATTGTGAACAAGTTAATTTAGATTTAGATAAATAAACAAGTCTCTCCATAATTGACACTTGATCATGTTTGTTTCTTTATACACAAGCAAAGTCATGGAATCTTTTTCAGATAAATAAACTATTCAACTGAGACAGTTTAATCTAGCAAATATCATAACTGCATATAAGAGAAAGTTGTTTACACTAAAAAGGTAAAATTGAAAATTTACTTTTTAGGTTAAATATCCCAACATATTTTATTTTATTTTATTTTTGCATTTTATTCTTATTTCGGTTTTATATTTAATTTTATTTTATTTACGATTGTTTGGATAATTTTAAAATTGATACAATTTTAATACTTCACATTGAATTAGCACTCAATTTTCGTAGGTTCGACACTCTTATTTTTTAAATTCATATTACGTATGAGCGTGTACATTTGCATGAGTGTGTGTGAGTACCTATTTACTACATTTTTACATACCACATACACTAGCAAGTACGGAGGTACAACATGTTAGCACATTATATATGTATTATTCTAAATTATTTTTTCCAATATACAAGTGCCAACTCAATTAGGATACAATCTATAATCAATTATGGTTTGTAATATTTCACAAGTTCTTTTTTTCTTTTTGTTCTTCTTTGGTGTTAAAAAAATTATTTTTTATTTATTACATTAATTTTTTTTTTGTATATATATGAATGATTTGGGGGAAAAAAAAGTTCATAAAATGGTAGTAAAAATTAAGAAAATTTTACCACTTAAATAGGCTAATTTTGGTCCAAATGGACTGGCATGTCTAGAGATGTGGGCTAGCATGGTACGACATATTTAAGCATGGGCAATGGACTGTGTCGGACCAGTAATTTTGAATTTCGAACACGGCATGATATGACATAACATAACTAAAAAGTAAACAAAGCACGACATGATACGAAAGCACGTTCGTGTCCAACTTTAATGGATTGTGCCTATATGACATAACATATTTGACAGCTCTAATCCATACCCAATAATGTTTACATGAAAAGAACTCCATTCCTATTCACTCTCTTGAATTTCTCCTATAAATTCATTCACCGATCCAATATAAAAAAAATAAATAGATTTTAAGTTTTTGATTAAAAAGTGGAGTGAATCTTAGAAGGGACGGTCGTGTTCTTGTTCTTGTTCTTTGAGTAACTCTGTGGGCAGAATAATACTTGACTCTTCGCTTGCTGCCTTCGTGATTTTTCCACCATTTAATGATTTTTTCTGGGTTTGGAAAGCACACCAGAGAGATAGATTAGGAAGAGAGAGTTGAAGAAGACTAGAGTTGAGATTACCCTATTTCCTAATCAAGCATGGCATACGTTATTCTTACTTGAGCCCAATTGACGTCATCCCCTCCATTTGATATAAATTAGAGTGTTATAAATTTGTGACCTCAGAACATCTCCATTGGACATGCAGAATGCCATACTAATTCTAAGTTTTAGTATTTGGCTGAAAAATAGCTTTCCAATGATATGCTATATTTGGCATGGTTTTTAGTATGTGCACTTTATTATGTCAAATATAGCACAAAAAATAGCAAACACTAAACTTTAGTATGTGATATTATTTACAATATCACCACTATTTTAAATGTAAAATAAATTCATTATATATATATTTATTAAATTTTATTTACAAGTTCATCCATATTAAATTACAATTAACTATAATTAATAGCAGAATAATTTTCTTTTTCAATGTTTTTTTTTTGTATTGACTAGGTTGTTCATTTATATAGAATATAAGTAATTGTATATTGGTAGGGAAAGTTAATATTTATACTTAGTAATTGGATGATAAAAATAATAAGAGCTAATATTAAAAAAAAAAGATATTATCTAACATAAAATTGATGTTGAAAATATAAAATAACATTTCTTTTAGTATATATAAATTAGAGTAAAATTCAAAAAATACATACTAAATTTAGCATTAGTACACTTTTTTTTTTTTTTTTTTTAGCATAATGCATTGGAGATGATCTCATTATAGGAAAAAAAGGCTATACCTTGATTAGATGCCTCCTTAGACCATCTTCAACTCATAACACCAAAATAGTGTAACTTTTATATCAAATACTAACTTAATCTCTAACCCACTATACCATTTCTAACACCAAAAAAGAATATTCCCTGTATATTTTTTTTTATCTACTTTTTATGTAACTCTTTTCTAAATCCCTACTATTTGACTATTTCACTAACTATGCCCACATACAAAGTTTTTTTCACATATTGATCGAATAATTTGTTTTATTATTTCACAAAGTTGTAGAAACTAAATAGATTCATAAATTATATAATGCTATTGTATTGTATATATTTTGCATTATGTTTATGTTTTGTATTTAGTTTTAATTTTATGTAATTTTAATTAATGTATATATAATTGTTTGATGTTTTTATATTGTAAATTGACATTTCATATTTTTTACATATTAGTTTAATGTCATATAAAATTAACCAGCAAATAATAATAGAGATATAGGATGTGAAAGGAAGATTTTTATTTTTTTTGGGAGCAAAAGTAGTTAGTTTTGACCAAAACTACGCAATTGTGGTAAAAATAATATAAAACTAAACCTATTTGTGGGGTTCTTTTTTTTTTTTTTTTTTTTTTGTTCTAATACCACACCATATTTGGCGTGACACTATTCATAGATTCTCCAAACGCTAAATTGGCATTTGAATTTCGCGTTAGATTGGACCTTCACCCAACGCTATAAGACTCTCTCCAATCTATAATATCAAAATGATGTAACTTTTACTCTAAAATAGTGTAACTTTCACATCAAACATTAATTTATTATTAAACAGTAGTACTTCACCTGATTTGAGTAATAATATTAATCTCATTCCAAACAAAATAATAAATAAATCCGAGTCGATATTATTATCACGGACACTGATACCAAGCACCACAATGACGTGTCTATCTGTTACGTGATGATTCTAATTAATAAATTGGGTTCCACTTGGACTCTACTTGAATTATAATTATAATTAGCCAATAACAAACTAACACATCAGGTGGTGCTGACACCGTATAACCCCTCGGAGCATTATTTAGTGTCACTCTCCTAACTTCTATTCCCTAATCCAAATTTCTTCTTCCCATGTTCTTTCCCTGCCCCTCTCTCTCCCTCTCTCATGCACAAGAAGAGTAATAGTTACAATGATAATTTTACTAAAAAAGAAAAAAGAAAAAGAAAAAGAAAAGAAAAAAAAAGGAAGAAAAATAGATTAGCTAAGAAAAAAGATTCGCCAATCTATTGGCCCGTTACCGTACCGTACAAAGACTTTTGACTAGTATCTGCGAATCCTAAAGTCCAAAATAAAGTCTTTAAACTATTTATTGAACCAAAAGTAAAAGGGAAGTTCCTCCTCTTATATCCTAGTTCGTTTTTCTTCTTGTTGGGTTTCCCTGTTTCGGCTAAGCTTGAGAGTTGAGTTGTGTTGAGTCCTGAGTCGAGCTGAGGGAGAGAATGGGAAATGCGCTGAGATTGTTGTACGGATATTGCTGCAAACCCAAAACCACAGATGATGATCATCATGGCGTTTCCGCACCCACCGTCGCCGTCTCCGCTCTTGCCCACGATCTTTTTAACTTTGATATTACTTCTCAGGTTTACTTTTTTGCTCTTTTTTTTTTTTTTTTTTTTTTTTTCCTCAGAACATTTCCCACAATATGCAGACAAAACTCCAGTAAACGAATACAGACGATCAGTGTTTAATTTTTAATTTTTATTTTTTAATGTCATGTTGTTTGGTTTACTTTTTTTAATTTTTAAATCTTGTATTTTTTTTAATAAATTAAATAAAAAAAGAACGTAATATCTGCTTGTATTATAAACAGTTAAGGCAATGACTTGTGAATAATGTTTATATTCTTATGAATGTACTGAGATAGACTAGATACAAGAAAATTGTAGACCAGATACAGGAAAATTATTTATTTATTTTCCTTGATGTGCAAACACGCATAAACAAAGACAGAGGATCTGGGTTGATCTCTTTTGTCCTGTTTGAAAATGTAAATTGTTCTTATTTTGAAATTAATAAGCTAAAGTAGATATTGGGGTTATATGTAACTTTGATCCATTGAATAATTTTCTCCTTATGTTACACTTGTTGCTTTTAATGGTTTCAGGTCCCAGAAGGACTCAGTAAGCATGTTCATTCCTCCAAAAAGGCCCAGGCTAAATGGTTTACTAGTCTACAAATACATTCAATTGCTTGAATAATTAATCATTGTTGTCTTTAAGGAACAAATTTCAAAAAAATTTATAAATGAAGGTATAGAAGACTAGTAGAGGCATGGAGAGGGGCCAAACCACCTCCAAAAACGGCTGAAGAAGCAGCTCGGCTCATAATCAAAACCTTGAACAGCATCCAAAAGCCAGATGTTGAGGTAAACGCAGATTTTCTAACTGGGTACTGATCATGCTAATCGAACTAGATTGGAAGAAACTTGATCAACAAGTGTACGTTTATTTTATATTGTTACATCTTTAGTCTTTATGTATAGGGATTATTGGCTTTCTATGGTCTCCCACTTCCTGATACCCTTGTGGAATATTCTGCTGAGGTTCCAACTACATTGCCTGAAGGAGTGAAGTTCGCTATGCAGACACTACCAGTAAGTCTTTCTTTCGTAATGTAGAAGGACTATAAATGGTTGGACCTTCAACCATTTGTCTGCTGTTGGTCTCTTCTTTTGTTCTCAAAAAGCATAGAGTAAGACATCAATTGCTCAATAAGTTCAGATCTTTTAATTAAAAGTTTGACTAGCGTGGCCTTACCTGCAATACTGAAGATATGATTATTTATATTTGCCACATAAGTAAAAGTGATACTAAGTACTAGTGGTACTCTTTTGCAGTGCTCGACCATATGTTGAATCGGATACCTCTTAGTACATAATCATGGACTAACTTGACAGTTTCAAATAATATTTGTTAATTTTTTCTTTAATTTATAAGTTAAATGGTCGATGACTAGTTTATGGTTATAAAACAACATATATTAAAGCATTCTAGCACTACTTCACACGAGAAACTGGAAAATTGCAAAACATATAGGTCTTACAGAGGACTCTGCCTGAAATATACTCTTAATGATGTTAGAAAATTTAGAGATTTTCTCGATAAAAATGGTAACAAGCACTAATGGTGTCCTTTAATAATGCTCGGCCATTTCTAGAATCGTATAGGTCTTACTGCAGTCATTTGTAATTTGAGAGTTGTGATGAATATCACTGCTCTAAATATCAAGTCTGAATTGGTTTTTATTTAGTTTTTGATATGGTGGAGGATATGACTTGGATTATAACCTGCAGGTTGATCCGAGAGCAGTTCAAGATGGGGACTCAGTGACGGTATATGTCAACACAGCAGATCCTCGGGAATCAATGAGCGTTCCGCCAAAGGTGAACTTAGATGCAGTGAAAAGATTGAGAGCACGTAGCAAGAAGAAGTATGAAAAGGCAAATAAACTTCATGATAAAATTATCAGTTCTGGTTACAGGTATGATCTCCAAATAACCCCAATTGTTGCTGAATTTTCTTCTAATATATTTTTTGGATAATTCAATTCAATACTACTAGCTAACAGTCAGACTCTAAATCAAAGAGCACATATACTTTATTATAAACTTTGTTTTTGATTAGGGTATTAAAGATTGATGATGAGGAGGTTCTAGCTCGAAAGTATCGAATTCGACTGAGGTTAATACTACAATGACAGTATATAAGTTCACTTGACTGAATTCAACATGAATAAGCGGAAGTAATGTTAGTAAAATGCAGGGGAATAGATGCACCAGAAAATAAAATGCCATATGGGGATGAAGCCAAGGAGGAGCTGACTAAGCTTGTGCAAGGAAAGTCCCTGCTAATTTTTGTCTACGGGGAAGATCAGTATGGTCGTGCTGTTGGTGATATATATTGTGACGGCATTTTTGTACAGGTACTTAATCTTTAATCTTCTAACATATTCTTTATCTGTTTTTAGCATATCAAAAGTTAAACAGTTGATCGATCTTTTTCATAATTTTTCTAACCATGTTAAACCAGGAAGTAATGCTCAAGAAAGGATGTGCATGGCACTATGCAACTTATGATAAACGCCTTCAACTAGCGAGGGTGAGTACTTTCATTGGTTATCTTGATTTGTTTACTTTCTTGGATTGTTTTTAGTTTCATAATCTTTTTCCTAACATTTTATTAGAGATAATTCTAGTGTCACTACAGTCCAAAGTTAAACTAGGAATATCTACTGTTTCTCTTGTAAATACCTCATTTCTTAGGATAGTAATATTCCTTTAGGACTCAGGGGTGTGTGTGTGAGTGTGAGAGCTGGGTCATGGGTTCGAGTCCCAGAAGATACAAAATAAGTACCTTATAAAGAGAAAAAAAAAAAAGAGAGTAATACTCCTGTAGGACAGCAATATAAAAAAAAGACAGTAATATTCCTCTAGGACATATGTCTCTACTCTACAGGTTACACCTTTGTATATTTATATATAGGATAAATGACCTTATTGGTCCCTAAACATAAACTATGAGAAAAGTCTCACTTTAGTCTTTAAACTTTAAAATGTGTCATTTTGGTTCTTAAACTATTAAAAAAGTTTCATTTTATTTCTTTTGATTGTATATTTCGTTTTATTCTTAATAGAATGAGCATATAAAACACATTTGCTATTCTATTGTACTTATTTCATATCCAGAAGTATTATCCAGCACTATAAAGAGATTAGAACATGAATTGAACCAGTTAAAAAATGATTGGTTGAATAAAAATTAGTTGCACATTGGATAATAATGCAGTAGAACTATCTAAAATGCAGTATTTTGTTGAAATCACATATACAGAATGAGAAATGCAACTGATGTGCTCATGCTGATAAGTTTCAGACAAAATCTATAGTAAAAATACTAAAATAACACATTTTTAATAGTTTAAGGACCAATACGGCGCAATTCAAAGTTTAAGGACTAAATTGAGACTTTTTCCTTAGTTCAGGGACAAACAGAGTCATTTATCCTTTTATATATGGGCTCTGAGAAAAAAAAATTATTCTTATATATATGAGCTGTATCAATTCATCAGTATGCAATAATATACAATATTATCCCAAAGCACCGTAAGTATTTTTCCTTTCTCATTTGAATGCTTATATATCTTCTTACCAGTCTCTCTTGTTCTTAATAAATAATGTACATATGTATATAGTGGGAAAAAGAGGCTCGGGCAAGGAGGGTGGGATTGTGGGCTTTACCAAATCCAGAGGAGCCATGGGTATGGAGAAAGAACAATCCAAGGACAGATGTGTAGAACTGCTTATGTCTGTAATGAACTTGTTGTATCCTACAAGTTTAGACTATAAAATGTGGATCAAAACTAACTTATGTAAAAGTTCTGTTCGGAGGTTCATATGTTCGTTCTGTTGTGCATGGCACGTGTATATATTATAACTCATAAACAAAGCATGTTTGGACCTATTTGATTCTTTGGTTAGGTGAGTTTTGGATGGTGGCTGTGCAAAGGACTTATCTTGTTTTTGCCATTTTGGGAAACACTTCCCCGAAATATAATCCTTATACTACTCTGGGCTTGCCTATGTTGCAGCTTCTTATCCTCCGAAAAATTGTCAAATAGTGAATGAAAATAATTTTGACGAGCAAAAGTGGTAGGGAAACTATAATTGGAGAATGGAGGGCATTAGTAAAATTTCTCTCTCTCTCTCTCTCTGTCTCTCTCTCTCAATGTTGTAATTCTCAATATTATTGTATATGTCATATTACTTTGTAACTTCTTCAAAACACGACATTTGGTTGACAAATATGGATTAATAATTCTCTCATTTGCATCTTGCCTATCCTGTAAAGGGTTTGTACTGGGGACACTCGATTTTGCCTCCAAAAAATTACATGAAATGATAATATGACGTAATTTTGAATTAGGTCTCATTTCAAAGTGAGATCACAAATATAAAAATGAGTGGCTAAAAATCACGAAACGGCATATGTGATAGACAAGTAGTGAAATGAATATGATAAATTGAAAGAGTTAAAAGTTGGGGGAAAAAAAAATAAGGGCCTAAGTGATATATTGTGCTAATGCTATAATTTAAAAATTCTCCTATAATGCAATGTTATTTCTTGTGCAAAATTTGGTATCAATTATAGCTATATTGAAATTTGACAATTCATTTAATGTTGACTTGTAGTGTCATTTTGCAGTGTTTAATCATCTGTTGAATCAAATAGGTCTTAGTACAAAGTCATGTGCTAACTTTAACAGTTTTAGTGAATATTACTGCCCTAAACTGTGAGTCTAGAACGGTAGACAACTGAGTTTTGATATGGTGGATGATATGATTTGGACTATACCTGGCAAGTTGATCCCAAGAGCAATTCAACGAGCATACTGCCACAGGTGAAGCTAGACGCAGAGGAAAGATAGAAAGCAAGTAGCAAGAAGAAGTATGAAAAGGCCGATGAACTTGATGATAAAATTGTCAGTTGTGGTTACAGGTTTGGTCTCCAAAGAACTCTGATTCTTAGCTGAATTTGTGCCTAATATATTGGTTACTTTGCTTCAATACTAGCAACAAACAGTCCAAGACTCAAAATCAAAGAACATATATACAAGCATGTAAACATTGTTCATCATCAGGGTATTCAAGATTGATGGCCAGGAGATTCTAGCTCGAAAGTATCCAATTCGACTATAACATTATATATCTGTTCGACTGAATTCGGCAGGATTAAATAGTAGTAATGTTAGTGAAATGCAGGCCAGTATAGATGTTGTAATTAAAAACGATTTTCGCAGCGGAAGATTGGCCTAGGAATATTCAAAAATTTTCTCAAAACAATTGACTATATGAGTGTATAGTATTAATTCATAGCAAATAGGAACACACAAAGAGAATAGATCTAATACCTCTTGTAGCCTATCAGCGGATCCTAGCTTTATTGTCTTCTAAACTACGATCTTCCAATTCAAGCCTCAAGCACAACTGGATGAACGTGTGGGCGTTGCGTACAATTTCTTAAAACTCATACTTTAGGCACTTGCAATTTTCTCAACACATGAGATTGCAAGAGTTTCTTCTACAGAGAATAAGAAGACACTCTTCTCTTCTCTAGTTTATGGAGGCTCTATATATAATAATATGCGGTGTATCTCCTATCCTTATTCTACTAGGATTTCTTTTATATATATATCTATTTATTAAACTATTTAATAATTTAATAAATAATTATATTAATCAAATTAATATATGGGCGCGTCTATAGTAGGGGCGCCCCTACGTAGGGCCCTGTCTATTCACCGTTGGATGGGAATCTATATATAAATAGATTCTCCACAGATTTCTGTTATTCCCCACAGATTCCCATCCAACGATAATTAAGGCATGACCTTACGTAGGGACACCCCTACCGTAGCCATCCCCTTAATATATATATAAAACTAAAAACGTTAACTTTTACCTTACGTTATTCTTATTATCAAATCGTGAATAATATATATACCTTAAAAAAAAACAAACGTGATCTTGTTTCTTATAAGGAATCCGTAAGCACCTTTTTTTTTTTTAAATAAAAAAAAACGTAATGTTTATATTTATATATAAATTAATTAATCTAATTAATTAATATATATATCTCAAAAAACTTTAGTCAGTTTCCCATTTTCTATTTATCTAATTATCTGATAATTAGATATTTTTAAATTCAAAATTTAAATAAATTAGGAAACTTATCTCTCTATAAAATTAAATTAATTAATTCAAAATTAATTAATTAATTAATTAATAACAATTATTAATTATATAAAGATAAACTATTTATCTAGACAAAGTGTGCAGTAATAGAAATAATGTAATATCCAGTACAGTGTTTGTAAGAGGTGGAACTGGGGACCTATGGACCTGTAATTCAAGTTCCAATAAATTATGACAATTAATTAAACTCTTTAATTAATTTGTCTAATTTATTAATTCCAGTATTACTCCACTAAAAATCTAGAATTGCACTCTTGAAATTACAGAATTAATTTACTCAGAAAACAACGAGCAGTCCATCGATTTAATCATTACATGTGGTTCAATCCTCCATAGACAATTCATAATTAGAGCTAGGTCAAGTTCCGTTTACCTCTCCAATTACATCTTTATCCTTGTGTATCATTGATTCTCTAATGAACAATTAATTTATAAATCTATTATATAGTGAGTACTCAAACTGTTCAAGTCCTGAATCAATACACAAGGGAATCATCTTTCTAACTTCCTAATGGAAGGAATGGATTCCATATCTGTAAGCTA